>OW203763.1:24338027-24549414 GCA_934045905.1 Leuctra nigra | reverse complement strand
GCTGGCTCAGTAACACTCCGAGGTCCCGGATTCGGTTCCCGAAGCCGTTCTGACGGCGGTTTTTCGTGGTTTCCCTCAGTCGAGAGGAAAATGCTGGGAAGGTCATCATCATCTCAATATCAACAGCATCATCATCATCATCACCATCGCCATTAGCCTAGGTGCAGAACAGAACGACTTTAAATACCACTAAGATAAAAATAAACATATCGTCATCTCAGACTTCAGTTTTCCCCATTTTCAAAATTTTCTTTTTGGCGAATCTTGTTCAATTTCCACCTACTGATGGCGAATTTTATCTAAACTAAGTAATGGAAAAGCAGCAAACAGTTGCTTTGTCTAATCTCCCGTGTATTGTCTAACTTCAGTCTTAGACATTGCAAGTTGAACATAAAACAATTGCATTCTTAGGCCACGATTTTGTTACTTTGTGGTAACTGGAAGTGAAGTTAGACAATTTTGTGAAATTGATAATAGGAAATGCAGTTGTTTTTGTTCTGGGAGACGGTAAAGTATAATGTAGGTAGAAACTGTATTGTTTTATTTTTAACTAAATATCAAGCCTAAATGAATTACTTGAATACTTAAAGAGAATCATGATATTTTTGATCTGTAAATGGGGACATGTTATAGCAAGGAATGAGATATGACACATGACATTTTTACCGACCAATAATCAAATGTGAACCCCATTCATTAAATGATTAATTGATGACAATAAACAAATTAATATGAGTCTAGAGGCTGTACAGGTATTTAGTTCATTTTTTTAGATTTGCAATTATATCCAGTAAAATAGTCATCTTTAAAAATTATAATTGAGTTATTTAAAATAATTGAAAAGTAAAGAGGTCCCTGTGGCACTTAGGATTGGTGGTATTTTCATTATAATAATTGCATAGTTAACTGTGGTATAAATAACGACATTATTTTAGAATATGGCCCACAACGGAAGTACAACTAGCTTGAAAATATATAACAATAAATTAATCATTAATTGTGAGAGGGAATTTGTCATTATAAAATGTATTGAAAATAATGAGAATGATTTCATTGACCTTCATCTTTTAACTATCAACTATGTCTAAATTAATAATCTGAGGACTGGAAACTGGATCTAATTTTAATTTTAGTAACGAATTAAACCAATAACAAAATCTATTTGGTGACTCATCTTAAGTAGAAATGGTGATCGACATTTCAATGTTTCACATCACAAATTCATTTCTTATTCCAGTGATTTTCAGTAGCTCAATGATCTAATCGAACCCGAATGGAAATAATGATTCGACGAATTGCTTTCTCGAGTGAATATATTCAAGAATAAATCCAATTTTCTCGAATGTTCGATTGAAGAAACAAGCTGAGCTATTGTTGCTTCTTCGATGCATTCATCAATACCCCCAACTCCGTATTAAATGGTTTAGTCTTAGAAAAGAAAACGAAGAGAGAAAAAAATAGAATAGGAATTTGAATGAATTCAAATTAGAACATGTATGAAATAATATGATGAACAGATGGTACTGCTACCAATGCTGCTACAAAGTGTTTGTTAAAGAATTCTGCGTATTCGAGTTATTGTCGAGAAGATATTCCAATCGAATCAATCAATTCCTTTGATGTGGGAAGTTTGCAGTTAATTGGTCTTATGATACCAATATTCATACGATCCGCCAATGTCGTGGCAGGGATAATAAATCTACACCGATATATATTATGTTATTACATTGCGATTTAGAATGCGAGTGTATAGCAGACCGAAGGTATCTATAGGTAGACATATAGGGGATATTGCATACATTATTCAGATTAAGGAAATCGTCTAGAGATTTATTTCAATATATTGCGCAAACAAGATACAAAATAAATCTCATTTATTGTATAGAGGTAACTTGTTGAACCAACACATAGCTCAGTGTGAATCAAGACTTGTTCTTTAAAACCAGGGGAATTGGTCAAAATGAGATATATGTGAGATAAAATCATGCATGCAAAGTACTTTTCAGCTTGTTTTATAGAGTTCCATTGCACGTTCTTACTCGCCTGCTCACTCAGTCTCTAGAATGTAATCCTTATACTCTTACATTTTCTTAAGCCGCTGAGGAAAAATGAAAAAAAACTATCGCCAATCGCATATGAAAAAGCATCGCGTTTATGTTTCACAAAAAAAACATGAGCTTAATATTTATGGAGTGGAATTATACTGCTTATTGTTTTCGTGCAACTTAGCAGGTAACGAAGTTTAAACCGTGTAAAACAGAAATGGGTAAGTCGTCATAACACATGATAAGCACAGTTAGTCACCCTCTTTCAATGTTATTTAAAAAAACTGCACGTAATTCGCATGTTTTTAATAATACATCTCTGAATCATTCTTGAATTCCTGTAATTTCATTCTCTGGTATACAAAATAAATTGCATCACATAAAACAGGAATTTGCCAGCTAGATTACAGATACATGGCCAATAAATCTGATCAATCTTACGCGCAACTCCTTTATTGTTCTTATATAAATGACTTGAATACCTCTCTATGACATTGACAGTAGCAAATCTTCGATAATCACTTTGGTTTAAATACCTATTTTGTTTTCGAGATCATTTATCAATCTCAACTCTGATCAACCAATTGATAGCTCCAATATTCTGTCATATTCATAAATTAATATTTAATTGCGTGGTGAGCTATTGTCCCAATAATAATCATCTAATCATCGCGCCATCATGGTTTTCGAGTTTAGACAAGTGGACATAAATCACATCCTCTCGATTCGAACATATATATTCTTGATTCGAACAGCCTATCATCAAATTGCATTTCACACGTATTTCGGGGCATCGATTTAAAACGTTGTTCGGTTAGAGCAATAAATTATTAGTAGGAAATGAGAGATAAAGACCTTTATATTGAATTTTGGAATTTCGGTTATTGAGGAAACTATATGAGTATATGCAACTTTTCCTGAACTCTGAATTCTCTTTGTTTTTTTCGATACTGTTCGAAACATTTATCCAATTACCCTGTAATATTATTTGTAAAAAACTTTTATCAATCTAGAATTGTTTAATGGTTTTGCGCAAAACAGGCTGACAAGATTAAATATTCCTATGGCGTAAAATATTTTATTTTCTTGAGATAAGGACAAAGCACAGCTCGCAGCATCGTAAAGGAAGTATAATTCTGACATTTATTTTCATCTCCTCAATTGTTACTCTTTGATGGAATCAAGATTCAAGAAATATATTTTTGCAAACAAACGCTCTTAACAAAAACATTTCTCTAAAATGGATTTCCATTTTTTTCTTCCACGTCTCATGTGTTACAATAGACTTATTACAATTGTATAAAACGAATCCGATGCCAAGAGTTTCTTTTCATTGACTGTACCTTCGGCTGATATTGTTCGTAATAATTATTTTCTATCAGTCCTCACGATGCCTTGCGATAGACGAATGGTCAATTATAATTTAATTCTAGATGATAACAAGCGTACGTTAATGAAGCTTAAAGTTATTAGTACTACCTATTTGTAATACCTCGATAAGATAGATAGTTTGAACGTGTATAGCCATTTGTGTGATCAACATATTATTTATTTCTCTGCACCTCTCCCTGCCAACTTGGATCTTGTTATGTTATTAGTCTCGTTTTGAATTACGATGAGCAGAAAATCACGTCTTTCTAAGTCAGTGGTTTTATAAATTGTAACATAGCGACTAACAATATTATCATTTTGATCTTAGTTTATGTTAAACAATCAATTGGTTATAAAATCAAATGTAATTTGAAATTAACTTAGGTAGCTGGTGAGCGTGGATAGAGGAAAATGTATATTGAATTATAAAGACTTGGTTATGGCTTCATTTTATCTTTTAAAGTGGCAGGTTAGGTCATCAATGACGAGATTCGACAAAAAAGAGGACCAATGGGTTTAGCGGTTTCGTTTTGAAAGGTGGGTGTTACTTTGCCGAAACGGTAAGAAAAAAAATGTATTAAATGCCTACTTTAATAGACCTACCGAACCAAATAATAAAATATGTATGTTTTTTTTGTTTCGAGATATACCTGTTTCACTTTGTTTTTGGTGTCCTAATTTGCTTTAGTGTTTCCCGCATTTTTTTCTTCTTTGGAACGGCATCTCTTTAGTTGGACTCTGATTTAGTTTATCGTCGAGGAATCATTTTGCGGCATACCATCTTCTCAACAGTTTGCATATTAATGAGTTAACGTTCTTTTTTTGTCGCCATCCATTTCTATTAAAATTTAAAACACTTTTGTTATCTATGTAACTATCTCAACATCTTGTATCAACTGAGATTCTTGCATTATTTTTACTTTTAACTTTGTATGGTTGGAACACGAGATGTTTCTAAATGATGGAACCGATTCCTTGAGATTGTATTAAATTCGAACAAAGTTGTTGATGACTGAATTTAACTTGACGTGGCGTGCGCTCATATCTCGTGTACAACACGAAACTATGGCCCCTTCACAATATAAGATCAAAATATCCCTACTGATGTTAGGATGTCTCATCTCATGCATAGTTAGCGAAATTGCCTCGTTACCGAAAAAAAAATCACTGATCTTATGCTGAAACCCAAAATTGTGAGTCCAGGATTTTCTTCTCATAAATATGCAATCTTATTCAATAAGAGACGTTTCAGGGATTATCATAATTATAACTTAGTGCCGCGTTTTTTCTTCTTTCCTTTACCACACGAAATTATCGAAATTTTCCGCGGACTTAAAAGTTAAAGTGCGGTATCTTTTTTTGGCACGTTTTCATTTTTTTTTGGTTATTTTACAGAGAGAGAGAAGATTTCGTTTGAAATGAGGGAGTTGTAAGACTGAAATATTGTAGCGCGAGCTGTATAGGGAGTTTGTCCTGGACCATTATCGGAGACCATTTCGTAGCAATTACAAGCGAGCTAGACGAGGAAATATTTTAGGACGCTAGTCGAGATAACATGTCACCACAATAGAGACGCTGGAGTAGTGAATGCGACTCGATTCATTTGCCATTCCTCAATAGTTGCGGAGAGGGCGGTGAAATAGCACATTGGATTGATTGAGGAAATTAATTTCCTCATCCCGAGTTATATAAAATACACGTGTTTGTTTATCGTAAGTTTTCAGTCATTATTTGTAATCCGTGACTAAATAAGCGTGGTGGGAATTTTTACCATTATTCAAGAACAATATTAAAGTTTTCTGTTGATATGATTTCGATTTTGTGTGTGTTGTATTCATTGTATTTTAGGCTTATTACATTTTGTATTGCCCTCGGAATAAAATTATTGATTTTATAATAGATGATACATGTGGCATATATAATTCATTGCATTTATATTATTCCTATTATTGATCATTTTATTATTCATTACATAACTATTAGATTATTAATCATATATACATATATTATAATTATTATTTATGATACAAACAGCGATACATGATCAAAATATATCATTTATTCTCCGCAATGAATTATATATTTTACAACATTTATCACAAATAAATATAAAAAATTGCAATGAAATTTTAATCATGTAACGCTAAAAATTTGTTCTGTTCAAAACTAAAAAACAATTTCACTAACTCTAACGTATTTAAAACAAGCCCTCCTTTTTAATACTAAATTATTTAACGGTGACACATGTTTACTTTATCACTGCTTGGAATAAACTGTATGCGATATAATGCTATTTAATTCGAGACTTTCTATAAGTACTTGTGATTGTTATGGGCGGGGGTCGAACTCGATTCACGGCAAAATTATTCATACTTTATTGAATCTTAAATCTTGTCAAATCACATATTTCTCCTACGCCTTCATCGCATTATGATGATACGTTACATAATTATATTGAAATTAACTATAGCCATTGGTACGTCGACATAAGGTATGGTGTGGATTGTTATAAGAAATGAGTACTACACTGGTACCTATAAGAAAAATACCAATGTATTGATGTACTTACTCAGTGTATAATATACATTAAGGTGTGGCAGATAGGATATACATTAAGTATAACAAAAAGGAAACTGTGAGACCAGCTTACTTATTCTGATTTGATTTATTTTGAGATAGATGAACTTTACTTGACCGGAAGTATTAAATGTTGTGTAAAAGTTATTTTTAGCAAGAACTTTGATCGAAAAACGGAATATTTTCAAAGAAGAAATATTGTATGTATTGCAGGTATTGTTGGTAATATTATATAGCCGTAATCATTTTTATAGACAAATAAATATTATTCCTGTTAATAATAGAAATGTGTATTAATAGTTTTTAAGTTAATAGTTTTAATTTTTATTAGTACGCTAGATCCAAGAGGTTATAGCCTTTTTAAAAAAAGACAGCCATCAATAAAGTGATTTATATATAACTATAGATTGATGACCGGATTATTTTAGTTGAAGTTTATGTGCAAAATTATAATTAATAATTATCTTTGTGAGCTCACTTTTTTGAATTGCTGAGACAAAGGAAAAGATACTTTGATAGATTTCAGCTGTTTAGTCTACAAGCTTTCGTCGCACTGACATCAAAGTCATCATCATAACAGCTTTTCATAATTAGCTGTCAATTTACCTTTAGAATAAAAAATCGAGACAACTGTGATTGCCTCAGGTGACGGTTTAAATATTCAAGGAGCAATGAATAAACAATATTTCCCCAATAAACATTAGATACATATTAAAATGTTTTACGATGTAATATATTTAACTGGAAAATGTTCTGATTGAAACAAGTTTGAACGTTCATAAAAAATTACTAACTCGTAATCTTAATCAAATAATACTTTACCTAATTCTTTTTTTGTTCCATAGACCCAACCCAAGAATTTTTTATGAATTATGCGAACCAATAAATGACCATTTTATTCATATATGAAAATGTCCCATTTCTAACTCAATCCAGTCAATTCCATAATTATGTTGCTAGATTGATATGCATCTGTCAAATGTTGAGCTTGATCAGTTAAATAGCTTAACCTGTAGGTCGTACACTGTACAAATTACCTTAATTAATTAACTTGAGTTAACGACTCTAATGAATGATTATCAATTGATAGTGCCATCGAAATGATAGCAAGGATGGTGGGCTGCAAACAGTCGATTACTTTTCATTTCAACTCTAACACGCATGTATATATAGAATGACCGCAGAAATCACGGTAAACCACAACCAGGGAAGCCAGCCGCAAAGCTCGAACAGGGACCTCTGACTTAACAGCCCACTGAGCCCATTGCCTCGGCTCTATGTGCTAATCATTTTATGGCTAATTAACATAAATAATACAACTGTATGTTTATAAAATAGTGTATAAAAAAACAAATTTACTCTTTATTTACTGTATGTTTGAGAGTGTGACATTTTTCACGCACGTGTGCCTATTTACGTCATTCTTGACATCTTTATGTGTTGAAGTTTTATAGAAGTTTTTGACACCCTCGTTTTGTTCCCGATTCATGAAAATCTAATGATGTTTAATTCCCACCCCCAACCCCCCCCAAAAAAAGTTCCACCCCCACAATTCACACATCTCGTATTATATTATATACGTGACGTCGAGCTTGCGTGTTGTAGTCTTGTACAGAATAGAAGCCGCGTTTTGCCGGCTTTGAAAAATTGCGAACGCTATTGTTTCTGCCTAGTGAAGGGGTAAGAGAATCTTGAAAAAAAATGGAGGGTGCCTATAATACATGTACACTTGGATTGGTGGAAGCTGTCACATGACTTTCATAGGGGCTAGAAGTAGCTCCTTACTGTAATGAAGGTTTTCCCCTTTACATTTTTTTTTTTCAAATGTGGGCGTTCATTACGTCGACTAGCCTAGCATCTAGCTGGTCGTTCATTGGTTAAAAAGTCACCCTATCTTTCTATAGTCTTCATTATTGTCTCACCTATGTCAGTAATGAGTGCTATAGAGTAATCTTACTTGATGAGATGTATGATGTCACATATGCTTGATGTGTGACTGAATATTGATTATGCCACCATCTTTGTTGTGCAAGGACATGTTACTCTAGGGGACATGATGAGAAGACTAAGAGTGCATTCTGAGTGTCTTGTCGACATTATAACGTCCAATCAGAAGCAAGAACCGAGTTGCAAAGGAAAAATGATATGAAGAAATGGGCTTCACGAATCGTGATATTATCCAATATACAGGAAGCCATCGCTGTCTCCTACTTTTCTTTGTCTTAAATTAAGTTTCGGAATTTTGTTTCCCTCTTGCCGCATCGGGACGTATAGTAATAAGTTTGATTCGTCGCATCCTCGATGTAAGGTTTCTGTTCCTCTCAGACAATCTTTTCAATAGCGTTTCCATTTCCTTTGCCTATCTTTGGAAATGGTTTCTCACTCCCCTCGACTTGCATGTAACATTCTTCGGTCTTGGGACATTTAGTTCCTCACAGTATGGTGCCGTGCCGGAGCCCGAGCCGGGACCATGGATGCCATCGCTAGCGAGTTATTCGTCGGTTCCGGTGCAAGGTTCGACCCTCGGCTCTCTCTCTCTGCGCGTCTCCACTTAATCAACGGCGGTCCAGTCCCTGGACACTCTGTCCACGCTCGAATAACTACCGTGCAGTAGGACAGTCGGCTACTTTTGCAACAAGTAGAGAAGCTGAAAACTACTTAAATACCACTTGCTATTACTTACTTTTAGCATTTTTATCTAGTATTGTTGCCATCCAATCGTCAGCCAAATAAAACATTCTGGTTATTTATTGGATACCCGCAATGCCTCCTCACTGCCTCCTTCTTCTCCTCCTCCTCCTCCTCCTACTCCTCCACACCATCTTTTACCAAACACCCCACCGCCAAATGGCCTTCTGGTTTGTTGATAGGATCGCAACAGGGATTCTTACCAAGGCTATGACCGTATCTACCTAATTTCCTTTAGGGTTGACTGATGTCGGATCTTTCTAGCTTCAAAAGAACTGATAGATACTAATAGTAATAGTAATATGTAGGAACTCATTGGTGGTTTTCAGTGTTGGTCAATTGGCCTTTGAGCGTTCCAAAATATTATTCTCTTTGAGATCAAACGTTGAGAAAATCAGTCTGCTCTGTTCCTTTACCCATCACGGATACGATTTTCGTTTCAATTTGTTTTCCTCAAGTCGTCGAAGAAAATTGCCTTATTGTTGCGATGAGTAAACGAAAACCGATTCGGTAGATTTATGTTTAGCGTTATCAATCACGTTAATACAATACGATTAATAATGAGAAAGCACAATCAGTAAAATCAGTGGATGATTATTTGGTAATGGTGCATACTAACATTCTTCGATGCCTCAATGGCAAGACTCAACTTTTTAAACAGTTAATAGAACATAAGTTATAAGATGATAGCTAACAAGCAATCATTCATCCTATTTCTCCTTTATATTGTATGCGTCGGTAGTTAAACGAGTTGGTAATGAGCAATGTTATACGTATAATATTTTGATATTTCCCCTGCAGGCATCATCTTCATCCGTGGTGCCATCACACCTCGGCTCAGCAGCTACTCGCAGTATCCACGACACGACATGAGGTTCCCTAGCCGTGGTAGCGCCAATAGCACAATCGTGGAACGCCACGATTCACGAATCTACCATTTTCACGAGAGTAAAATTTCAATGAGATTTGCGTGTTTCTCATTTCTTTCATTCACGTAACAGAATCGAATGGAAAACTTATTTTTCCCATTGTTTAATCGCCGTCAGATCACGAGAGAAGAGGTAATCTTGGTGTTGTATAAATCAGCTGCCTTCGAGATCCTTACTGGAATCCGTTTTCTTTCTGCGATTATCGGATGGTGGTGCTTCCTACCGGCCTGTGGACCAACTAACAACTTAAGACCAAGTATTTTGGATATTCGTGTTTCATTCGGTCTAATTGGATTTTCTCCGACAGCAGTTTCTTTGGCTTCATATCCATTTCACCCTCCTTTCAACTTAAAAATCGATATGGAATAATGTATATAGCTGATTGAGTGATATTTTCTTATTTGCTAACAAGAGGAAGCGGAGCAAGGCACTCTTATAAGCTTGTATATCTATCTAGTCATCCACCATAAATCAAAGGATTTTAGTTTCCTACCTCGTCAAAGCAAACTTTGATTGAGTCGAGAGCAGTGGCTCGATATTATTGTTGTTCCATTGTGTTGTGGTCGCGGCGTTGCCCAGACAGATTTCTAAAAGGGTTTTCGCTGCAAAAACACACACTCGATCTATTGTGCACCGTGTGACAATAGTTTGCCATACGACCGCACATACTTGCACCTCTTCTCTCTGTAACCCAATCCTCCGTAAGGCTTGGTAATGGGGACCTGTGACCAAAGAAACCAGAGCATGATGATGTATGAGTGAAGAAACAGAACTCGCGTAGGTGTGAAAACAGTCAAATCACATCAGTGTTCTATCATTTGATCCACTTCCGTTCGTTTCGTCGGTGGTTTTTGGGTCCTCTCGGCTGCTGTGCTGAGATGCATCATCCCCTTATAACTTGTCTTGCGACTTTGAACCGAACCTTGTCTGGTCTGCTTTGGTGTTAGCTAGGAAGCTGATATCTTCTACTGATTGGATTTGTGGATGTTAAACACATGCTGACATGGAATATCACGCGGCCGCCCCTTGTTACGGATATAGAACAGGCACTGAAGGTTCAAAATGGCTACATCCACGTCGATCAAAAAATACAGCACGTCAGTTTCCTTTGTTGATGAATGAATCTATATATAATATTTTCGGGAGAGTTGACCCGAGTGTTGAGTGAAGAATTCAATTCTTTATCTTTTATCAAACTGCTATTCCAACTTTTTCAATTAGATACCGATGTAATTTCTATGTTTATAAAGAAAATTATTACTAGGTGTTTTAATGTAGGTAATTAAGTTCAAATAATTGGACAGGTACCCGAAATTGTCTCGAATTATAGCGGTGCTTTTTTTTTCCTTTATGTTTTCAACCTGTGAGCCTACTGTGGTTCATGTCCAATTATTTTAAATCAAAGTTTTTTGAAGTTGATCCTAACCGGCCCTCTAATTGGCCGAGCAAGATGCGTCAGTGATAATCTAGTCAAACTATTAGATATATAGTCAAACAATCAATTCGTTCGTGATTTTAACAAGTCAAATGCTAAAATCAAGCTTAAAAAAGACATCAAACGATAAAGCGACTGTCAGAAGATGATCTGCATATTTTGCCACGACATTCTTTTGGTGGAGGAGCCGGGATCAGTCAGATAGTTCGATGGTATCTTTCTGTTGTGAATGAAAACGTCAATGCGATGACAATAATCACCTAATTGGTCCTCTTGACCATCGTCGTGACAGAAATCACTCAATTACGTCGTCTTGTGGTACCGGGAATGGCACCGGGAATGGCACCAAGCAGGTGCCCTGTCGGTCGCACTTCCAACTCCAGCAGCTGCAGATTCCGATCACATGGACTTTCATCCAAGGTCCATTCAATGACAATGAAACCATTCCGAAGTTTACAGGACAGAAGGTCAAGTACGCCGGGGTCCTTTACGCTTTTTGACACGGCCATTTTGCCCACCGTCGTTCTTTTATTCCGAATTTGTGAAAATTAAGGATCCCTTTTTGTAAAATTTCTCTCAAGAAGTACCATTCTTCATTCTAGGAGGAGAGAATTGAAAAGATTATGGGACAGATTTTTTTTTTTCATTGCGATACGCACCCAAGTCTTGATTTTTCTCCACAGAGACTTCCTTTGAACAATTTAACCGTTCGTTTGGCCTATGGTAAACACTTTTATGTGTTAGTTGTCGACTGGTATAGTGAGAATATTGCCTTGTAGAGGGGTGATCGTAAAGGTGCAGGGTATGCTTGACAAAGGTAAACCACAATAGCTACTCAACCACGGGCGCACTCGAGGACTCTTATCCTGCCCCCTTCCCCCCCCCCCCCCCCCCAATCCTTGCCACATCAAATCAACCAATCTACCACCTCCAACCCGCATAGAATTAAAAACTATTCTACTAGTAGTTGCACATTGGGACTATGAAAATTGAATTTGTATGCTTGCAGTCAATTAAAATTGACTTTTGCATTTTACAACATGGGTGGTTTTTATTGAAGGGCTCTGACCCGTTATAAAGTCTTACATTTTCTCTGTCAAATCATTATCAAGTTTTAATGCCTTTTATTTAATTACTAATTATCTAGATTGTAAAACGATTTACTCACAAATGGCCAATTCTCTTGTAACAAACACGCTTAAAATCGTTTCTATATCAATTAGTGAGTTCATCTCATTCTACTAAGTTTATCGCCTTATTTTGAACTGTTATGCGGAATTAATTAACACAAGTGTCTACAGTTTGATTCAAACATAACGTCAAATCATTGAGAAATATAGAATGATTTTCCTGATTTCAAGATTAGTTCTGTCCATTTAGCATTAATCGTCATGGTTTGGTAGTTTCTGTTCAGTTGACAGCTGAGATATAGTGTATTAAACCATTTGGTCCATCTTTTGCGATCACAGTTCCAGCCTTCAAAGAATCAAGTAGAAAATAACTATTCCGCGACTTTCCATCTATAGCAAGTCATTCAAAATCAATGGTGTGTAATAATAACATAATAATAAACTTTTCAAATGTTTCTATTCTATTATAGGTCGGTATTCGGTTTTGTCCATCTATTCTATTTGAACTGATGAAAACGGTTTTGCTTTGCATTCCATGCTAAGTCACGAATTGAAAATATAATTCTCTTTTCGATCTTGTCTCAAATCCAAGAAGAACCTAACTGTACACTATACTCTAGAGATATATACATAGACAAGCAATGGGTACACGGCCGATCATTTTTACCAATAATTTATTATTAGTAATATAATGCTAGTTCGTGTTTTTGAGAAAATCACGGAGTAACTGTACCTGTGTTAGGGGGAAGATGAGCAAGAAAAATTAGTTCTTTATTATACAGTAATAGAAATCTATTACTCGGTAACAACAACAATAATAATAATATAGTATTGTTGTGTGTATATACGTACACCGCAACAATTTATAATAAGATGAACTTGCATTAAATTATTTGCTAATTTGGCGGAATTAGACTTGCATATCATTTCATTACAAATGGTAATTACCAATTAGTATGGAACGTAATGTTAGCGAATAAAATCATTACGTTAGTAATTTAACGTTAACTCGATCATCGTTTGTAACCAACAATTTCATTCGTCCAAATACCATGTCGATACATTGCCACGAAACATGGCATGCTAATTTTCTGACGCGAAAACTTGCGATTCGGACAAAATCTTTGGCGGCAGTTTTAACATTCCGAACAAGACTTCGTCGGCAGAAAAGAATAGAAAGAAGACAAAAAGTCTGCTTTTTCTTTTTAGAAAGAAATGCAAGAGCAACCAATCGCAGTTCCTTACTGCTTATAAATCGTTGATTGACTTAATGACGTGTTAATAATATCAAGCTTTAGTACTTGCACCTACGCCATAATCTTAGACTTTCTCAGACAGTAAAATAAATACTATCTATACAATAAATTAAATATAGATAAATAAATAATTTAACTGCAAATATAACATAATTTATAATGAAATTATTGTGTATAGAAACCAGTACCTGGGTGTTCTTGTTGTATTCATTATTTCTCTATTTTATGTTGATGAATTGATTTCATCGCGGATTTCTAACAGTTTATTTGCTGATGGCATGCCATAAAATTAAAAAAAATGAAATGTTTCAATGAAACGAAATATTAATTGTTGTATTAATTTCTCCGGTGATTCGATATTATGCTGTTTTTAATAGGTATACCTACATATTTCTTAAAATGATGTCTTAATTTATATGCAATTTCTAACATGCCTGAATAATGTATTTCATTCTCTAAATGATGTTACATTTATTGGTGACGATTCGCACGTATTCTTTTTACAAATTGCTCTTCGTAATGGCTCCATTCGGTACCATTTGGGCGGGTTTTAATGTGACACGATTTTTACGACACAATTTTTATGAGCCACTCTTATCCTCTAATGAGGATTGTATCTCTTCTACATTGTGTCATATGGTTTCAACTCTTGGATGATTTCTTATACCTCTTCTCTATATATCTTCTCTCTCTCGCACTATTTCTCTCTCACTCTCACTTACTTTGAGATTTAGCCAGTAGCAAAGATGACAGACAGGGTTTATCGTGGCAGGTTTGCCATTGGTCTGCTGGTCATGAAGGAATATTCTTTCTCCTCTCTTGGGAGGTTTTGAGATCTGCTCATGATTTGTTTATGGAAGAACGATTAATGTCTTATGCAAATGTTTTGTACTTACATTCTTTTTCTTCTTTTTTTCTTTTTTTATTCTTTAGCGTACCTTCTAACGTTGCTGTAAGGTAGATGGTAACGTCCCCCATACTGACATACTACTTGGTATTGCCCTTTCTGCAACCAATTGGATGTTTTATGAGTAGGAATAAAAGGACGACAGGCTCGCATTTTCAATACGGATAAACAGACATTCCGCCTATTGAGATTGTCAGCGTTATTGCATTTGGTCACAAAAATATTATTCTTTCGCTCAACTGTAGATAATATGATTGTTTCTCCCCCCCTCCCCCCCTCACTACTCGAAGATTTTTATTTTGGTTTTCGAGTGAAACATTCGAGATGGTTGCCCTCCCCCCCCCCACCCATTATGTTGAATATCTGTACAGCTCTAAATCGTCATCAAAGTGCATTCTTCTGCGACAAGGTCTGCCGTTGCATCAGAATAGTGTGATGGGATGGGTGGTGGAGGAGGGGGGCGAAGGGGGGGGACTTTTGGACCCCTGTAGCGGTCACCTGAAGTCAACAACGAGGACCTGTGCTCTAATAGATGACCTGTCACCGGGCATTGTCCAAAGATGGTGGGGGTCACTCGATTTATTGTCTGTCTCAAATTTGTAGCGTCTCTTTGCTCCATACTCTCTTGGGTAATATTGTATATGCAACTCTTCTCTCTCTTTATCGGCCATAAGGCAACTCGGAGAAAATATCATAACACTGAACCTCCCACGCATTTCAGTTGGACGGTTTTGTGTTTTTTTCTTCTCTTCTTCTTTCTTATGCTACATGTCCACACTACATGCCAACATATCGAAACAATGAGATATTATTGAATTGTATTGTTCGCTACGTGCATTTTCAAACTGTTCCCGCGGCATGTAACTATAAAGTCATGGTCCTTTTAAATCAAAACTCACCGCTTTTGCCTAGATAAAACTTGGTGGCAGTGCTGCAGGATACAACATTCATTGCGATGTTTATTTCGTTAGGAACGCTTTTTAAAATTTTGAATCGGAAATATATGAATGATAACCGTGGAATATGATGCCAGCATAATGTATGACGCGATTTTAGCTGGATTCTTTTTGTCGCGGGTATACCTTGTTTTTACGAGTTTAAATTTGAATAATATCCTTGTATACTTTGTACATTGTCTCCTACTAAGTCCAATAGCAGTGTGGTGTGAGGTTAAGGCGAGATTATAGTTAATGAGTAATGCTATAATTAATCATCGCCTGAATCTCTGGGTTAATAAAGAGGAAATTCTGCATTCTATCACAATTAAAGTTTGCTAGCGGTTAACCCGTTCACTCTCTCACATCTCCTCAACACGATCTTTAATATTTTAAAATAAGAAATTAAAGAAAGAATAACTTATAGCTATAAACATTTTTCTTGGAGAAGAATGTTCCGTAAGTTTTTATTTTATTTTATTTTTGGACGAAGGAATTAATTTGAGGGTGAGGGGGGGGGGTAGATTATCCCACACCCAAACTGTACACTCTCATAATTCGACTAAAATAATATGAAAATGTCGGTGTTGGAAAGGTGTGTGTGGGAGGGGACTTAAAAAAAATATAAAACTACGAACTGTTCATATAGCTGCATAGTTTTTGGCATGATGCTCGTGACTGTCTATTAAGCGAGAAGTTTTCGAAGAGCTATGGCATGGGACAAGGGATGAGTATGGGAGTTTACATCTTGGAACTTCGTGTGGCACAAGTCAAAGGCGCCAGACGTTCGAGAAACTCTCTTCAAATTAAGATCCCCCCACCCCCTGAAATCCTTCGCTTCTAGAACTCATTCTATCCATAAAACATGCCAATAAAGACCAAAGCGTTCGCTATAAGCAGTTAATGATGACAATATAAGTTGTTATCTACACTTTTAGTGCGGTAAAGAAGTATTATCAAGTGCTGTGCACAGCAAGATTTAGAAATTACAAGAATCGTCAGGTACACCCGCGGAAAAGTGTATTTTTCTTCTGTCATTGAAAACTGTTGAAAAACATAACAGATCTCTTCATATGATCTCTGCTCTACTTTCATGGAAACCCTTGCAACCTATAGAATATGAAAATTGAAACTCCAAAATTGATGAAAAGAAAAGATCGTAGCTTTTTTAAAGGTTTGCTATGGATGTTCAATATGGATTCTGTTTTTACGAACGGAGACACAAAAAAACGAAAAAGTAAACGAAAAAGTATGGTTAAGTTTCTGTTAGCAATTAATTAACACTATCTATACAACTTCTTCATTGAAAACATCGAAATTCAAAGTCTTCTTAGTGCATAGAGAAAACATAACGAAAAGTGAATCTTTATTTTAAATGCACTAGAAGATGAAGATGGGTCTGAAAGTATCAAAGTGTATCGAAACACATTTACCATTTTCCGCTATCATTTCAACTCGAAATCCATTTCCATGATCAAATGTTTCATTACATAAGTGGAGTTACAGTCAAGTATGGTATCAACGATAGTATCGAGTTTTTCTCAGGAAAGGTTATTGCATCTACTTTTTCGATTTTCAATTACTATGCACGGGATAGAAAATTTTGTGTATAAAAACTCCTTTATAGAATCAGTAATACATACATTAGTTGAAATCATTATTACATTAATAAAGTCAATTTTGATAATTACTAACACGGATTAATTTGTAAGTACTTTTATATTCCTATTTTGGTTACATGCAACATTGTTCATTTTTGTTTAGAATTAGAGCATGAGTATATATAGGCACGTATGCTACTAATGACACATTTTCCAGGAAAAGGTTAGTTTTTTTATTAATAGGGTTTGTATACATTTAGAAGTTTGACGTGGACATACTTTGACGTTGAGTGATCATATCACGTTTATAGTTGGAAAACTGACAAATATTTGGTCTATAGTAACTTCTGGCGTCATATCAATTTACCCTGTGTTGACATTAGGGCCAAAATATACCGGACCCTTTAATTAATACCACGTTAGGGAGAGCTCCAGGTACACTCAAAGGAGCAATGTATCTCTGCAGTATGAGACAATGGGAAGGGAACTCTGTCCATCCATCCATTCCGAGCAAACAACAACAACAGCAACCAAAAATATAAATATGGAATGTGATCCATTCATACATCCTTTCTATTCATCTAGTACAGGGGTCGGCAACCTGCGGCTCAGGAGCCGCATGCAGCTCCTTGATGGTTCTCGAATGGCTCTTTATAATTTAAATAAATATCTGGAATCGAACATTTTTTAAATTCGGAAAAAAACGCCCTGCGGGGCAACAATTGGAAGGTTATTTGATTCAGTTTGTTAATTTTAGAGCCCCTGATTGTTGAAATTCTAAAAAACGCCCTGCGGGGCAAAAATTGGAAGGTTATTTGATTCAGTTTGTTCATTTTAGAGCCCCTTAATCACTTTTAAATTATTGAAATTCTAAAAAACGCCCTGCGGGGCAACAATTTGAATGTTAGATTCAGTTTGTTCATTTTAGAGTACCAGAATCACTTTTAAATTGTCAAAATTATGAAAAAACGCCCTGCGGGGCATTAACTGGGGGCCGCTTCGTCAAAATATCAAAATAAATAGTCCTTCAAATTTTTATTTTTGGTGTATTATAATTGATTGCCTCTACTGCGGTTCCCATTATTATCTAATTTAATAATTATTGGGAAATTGGCTCCTTCACCAAAAAAGGTTGCCGACCCCTGATCTAGTACTACTAGTCTGAAATATATAACCATGTTGCACAGTCCTGAAAATAGGATAAGGACTACAAAAAATCATTAGGAGTTGTAGATGAAGGAAAGTGAAAAGGTTATCACTTATCGGGAACCTTCCAAACAATTGACTCAGACTGCAGAAAACCAACAAAATCAAAGTCAGGAACCAGGTCTCTGGAGTAAATGTTACCCTGAGACAACTTGCATTCCCGTCATAAAAATTCATAATAAAATATAAGCATGAATGCTTTCGAATGGATATTATATACCAAATGGGCGTGACGTAACATATCCCACTTTTGACATGGTTGTATCAACATGTTTCTATGACATTGAGTCAATAGACGAATGCATTGAATTATATACTGTGAGGCCATCACGCATAAAATACACTCATTGCAAATGCACAACAATTCTCGTTGTATGCTCATTAGTGAGTTGGATTTATGTATTACGCCGGCCATTGAATGTAGTTTCCGATTTTCCGTCGTGTTGGTAAAATTAATAACAAACATTATTGTACACAGTTCGATCCGATGTATGCTATAGCACTCTAGCTCTTGTGCCAAATGGAATGTTTGTTTTACGCCATTCAAATAGCAACCCTCCTTTCAAAATCCACCCGGCAAATGTATAACAAAAGTCGCTGGTATTCTAGAGACGTCCATCATGACAGTAATCAAGTAAATTACAAATACATCGATTGTACAATCTTTCAAGCACGTTGTGTATTGAAGTATGCATTTGAAAACGGTTACTCCATTCGTTTTCTGCATGGCGGCAGCTAGATTCATATTAATAAAAGAATCGGAATGAATCTTTTGAACCCTGTGGGGTCTGGAGACCTCATAGTGGTATTCACGTGGAAGAAAATGCATGACTTTCACAAATGAACCTTATTGATAAGTTATTATATTTTCAAGAAGTGGTGATTGGCTAGTGTAATTGAGTGCGGGGTTGGGTTGGATGGCTTGTTTGGCGTATTTGCAACTCGTCATGGCTGTTTTAAGAGTAGTGAATAAATGTAGTTTGTATCACGTGATCCGATGATGAGACAGACTTTTGCTGAGTTGACCGCATGGCTTGCATGGTAGCACGATGATTAGAAGGAGATTTAATACGTATGTTTCATGATGCAATTAAAATGCTTTAAGAGGTTTGAATAGAGCTTTAATCTTTTGGAACTACTATTTATTTTGAAATGGCATGAGTTTACCATCAACTTTTTACACTTTTGTAGTGAAATAATAGTATGTCATGTTCAACCAAGAACGAACGAGTATAACATAATTTTTAAATATTTATCGAAATAAATGTATATTTTATTTTGAGTTGATTTACAAATAGTATTATCTGTGGGTATTGTGACACTCACTTCTCTCTCTATAGGTAATGTGTTGTCTCATGTCGTTTAAAAATGGGCATAAAGCTTATTACTAAAGCTCTGAAGGGTGATAACGAACTTGCAAAGTCTTCAATAAAGTGCTTTTTGTAACACTTTTTGCAGTGGTTCAACTTTTTAAACTGAAAACTCAGAAATTATAAAATATATACCGTTTGAAAAACTTTCTGTTATATTAAACGCAAAAAATAATCAGAAAGTACTTAATACCAAATGAAACTCCAATGTTTCCCCAACTTTTTAAAATCTTCATACTCCTTATTATGTATAGTTCAGTGAGTGCGTATTGTCAGAATCTTTTCTTTCACCTTATTTAGCAACACTCTCGAATATTTTATGACACCATATTTCAGGAATTTTCAGTGAGTAACGCAGACATAAACATAAAATAATTTCTTTGGTAGCTCCAGTACGTGCTAACGCTGTATTTCACACTTTACGTTATAGGAACTTCGTGCCTTAGCCCCCATCATATTTGCAACCATTTGCCGACACATTTCCAGTAATTCTGTTCAGCAACATAAATAAAAAAGAAACTTTCATCAACGTAATGCACCTTGGACGTCCTTCAAATGTTTTACATTTCATGTTTACAAAGTTTCATTTTCTACGAAAGATAATTTTTTGCAGACGTAAGATGTGCCGAAAAGCCGAAAATTCGTGAGTGAAGTTTGTACGTAATTCTATTATTATTAGCAAATCGTGCTCCGCAATGAAAGTATATGCAAATTGTCGGAATTCTGAAGGATGTTGGAAGGAATATTTTATGTTCGACAAATAGATCCAAAGGAGACAAAGTCATTCCCTAATTTCCACTAGATCAGCATTTTAGCATACTGCAAACCCTCGCACTCCCCCCCCCCCCCCCCCCCCCACCCTTGCCGTTGGGTGCTGACCCAAATTCTCTCCTCCGATGGCTTAGTGGGCACACAGCTCCCGTTTTAAGGTGATCCTCCTTCTATATATATACATAATGTAATCTTTGGTGAAATGTGAAATTGCCAACGACGATGATGGTGATAGTGTATACACACAATGTGAAATGATATTGATGGGGTGATGGCCTACGCCAATCTAAACTCCGAGTTTGATTGGTTCACACAAAATATTGACCTCTTTCTTCTAGTCCTCTCATTTTGGCATGAGACTCCTGAGTGTTACAACGGCTAAAGTCAACACTAGAAACTGTCTACGGATTACAAGTGAGAGCCTATATTCTACATCTACCGTGATGTTTAAGAGAAACTAGATGTGGTTTGCAGAGTGGATTGCAAGTATCTCTAAGGTCGGCGAGTCACTCGCCAAATCGTGACTAAAGCCTGCATCTCTCATACTTTCCCTTCTGTCGTAGGCGGTTGTATGACTCGAGCTTATAGAATAGTCTCTCTTATATGGTACATTGATGAAAATATGTATCACCATATAGAAGTCATCAGCTCTGTCTTTTCTCAGTCTGTGAAATGTGCTCACACCTTCACAAGTAATGGTTGACATCTTATGAAGTACATATAATGTTTATTATAAGATGCCACACAAGTGGCGTGTGCGTAATTCGAGATGCATAGGCTCTTAAGGGGACGTACCATTGGTCAGAGTGACAATGTATGGTGTCGGTAAAACCACCAATAGGAGGGCAGTATTGTAGGTGAACAAGTATGGCGTCGATTAATCTGTTGTAAAAACTACATAAAACATTGTATATAGGTGGTGTTTTGAGTAAGTATTATATTACCTATACATGGCCGTCTACTATACGGTAACGCCAGCCCTTTCTCACTATTCAATACCTCTATTGTTAACAGATTAAAGGATGACAAGTTCCTTGCATGTCACATGGTGGAATATAATGACACGTATGAATTGTGTTTCGCTGGCAAACTGGTGTTGACGTCTAACACCTCAGTGGCGGCATTGTTCCTTCATATACAAGATTCTTGATTCTCTTCTCTTGGATGGTTTCTTTCTGCGTGTCCGCCGATGTAATGAGAGGTGACATTTTTGCGAGACAAATTGATGAGTGTCTTTGGTAATCGATCCACACGTCTGTTGTATGGACAGGTTGTACTGGATGGCCGAGGGAGTATGTATTGGGTAGACCATGCTCGAATAGAGATGTCAGACCGGGGAACAATATCGCCCGTTCACACTCGATCATTATTCGTGAACGGTGAAATGAAAAAATAATAAAGGACGATTGAAAATTATATAGAAATCAAATATAGAGATGTATTGGAAGAGATGGAAATTACGAAATGAAATTGTCAAATTCATATCTTTCCAATTGACCTTTGATGAACCGTTAGCTATGAATCACATGGAACAATAAAGTCATTCAGTAGCTTTCCAATCTTCCCGCTCATATTTCCTACCAACGAAATTAACTCTAATCTAAATTGACCATTTCATTTTGATGAAGTCGCAATGGCAAAACCATCTAGTAATTAATTGGAAAGAAGTGACGTTTAAACGTTAACCTTAAGGATATAAGGGGTTAACCTCTCTATACTTCAACTATGAAGCTACGATGAATGTCTATATGCTTTGAGCTGGAGACTTCTTCACCGCCTATGATGCATCATCATCATCATCACCATCATCATCATCATCATCATCATCATCTTGAGTTGTGAACAGCGAACTCGAATATTATTCCATCTACAGTTGTGAAGTCTTGAAGGTACATCTCCTGTGAAACAATGCAAACCTATTTTCAAGTCGTGGTCTCTAGAACAAAGAATGCCGATGTCTATGCGAGTGAGAGGGAATGAATATGTAGCCAAGTACTCGATTCAATCGAAAAGAGCTCTTCATCATCATCTGACTAGGCGAAGCTCTATAGATCTTTCATAATAATCATTGGACTATCACGTGAGAATGAGCTTGTAACATTTTTCAACACTTTTCTAGTTTCAAATCAACATATTGAAGGTATTAGAAAATGTATCGACTGTAATGATTCTTATCTAGAGTTATTTTTAAATCAATTAAGGTCTATTTGCTTCTTTGCATAAATTGAACACGATTATTCAGTATTTTACTAGAAGCAATTGCATACCGATTTACTGACGTTCCAGACCCCGTCTACTTACTCTATATTATAGTTATTAGTTATAAAGGTAACAACAATATCTTATAAATATCTCATCCTTTTGAGTTATGATGATTCTAGACTTCTCGCATTTTCTTTTTTTGCCATTGAGGCTTCTTGCTTACTTGACCAAAACGTGCATAGCCAAGATGTTTATTTTATATTGTCGGAGTTTCTTTTTCGTATCCGTGTGGTTGGTTTGGAAAATCTCGAAAATTCCGTGCCTGTCATCCTTCGTCAAAGTGTTCTCTCATACAGAACAGCAAGAGAAGAGAACAGTGCAACTTACCGGGGCATTGAGAAGAGATGAAGCCCCAGCATCTCGAGATCGAACAGTGGGGGGGATATCGACTATTCCGACGCTCATCTCCACAGATGAATGATCGGAGATTTCAACCTAATGATAATAAAATCCCATCAAATGATATAGCTTTTTAATCGTATTATCCTTTTTTTCTATTCTATTCATAATTTTTTTTTATTAGTTCTCGATCAATTGTTACTTTGAAAAAAGTGTTGCTCGATGTATCTTTCGAACTATTACCATAGCTCGATGTTTTCAGGGGAGAGAATTTTCTTGAAAAAGCTTTTCGATGCATGCGACTGGCTCGGACGGTAAATAATCATCTGTAATGAGGTTTTACAACGGAGGAATTAATTGCTTCATAACTAGCGTGTAATGTAATGAGTGAACCCCGTGGCTCCGCTACTCCACCGCTCCATCGCTCCACCGCTCCACCCCATCGGCTCCCCCGACTAGAAGAACTGATTACTTGCTCGCAAGGGCTGCTAGAGAATATTGCTTTATATTCGCAGACTTTTACTAATGATAAGCGCGGGGAAATGCTACGAACAGACCACTGTTTTTGACCACTAAAAATAATTTGCGCGCAAAAGTAATTTCATTCCATTTCTAGTCGCCATTTTCTCGTTAGAAGGCAGGAGCAATAATATTCTACTGCTATCAATGCGCAATCTATTCTTCTCGTGGATGCAAAGCCATCTCGTATTTAGATACCATCTTTGCCAGTCTGCAGACGAACACTTGAGGTATAATATAGCTTATCGGCCGGGTATTATTACTGAACTCTGGTTTAGTTTAGGAGTCAACTCGGCTTTAGTCGGACGCTTCTTCCAGCGCGTCTTGAATACGTAACAAGATTTATTTCGGCTTCTTCCGATCGTTGAACAAATTTACGACATCTGTCTTTTCCTCTCGCGTTAATGAATTTTAAAGGATACAAAAACCTCCAACTCCTTTTTTTATTATTCTTTACGATAGTGAAGGAATTATTGCTATTAGAGAAACGAATTATAAATTTAGCATCTCTACAATAAAATATCTTTTGTTAAGTCTTGGAACTTGTGTGATATATACGTCTTACGTCTTACGGTATTACGGTGCCTCTTTTGTCAAATCTCCATTGTCTCACTACGAGGCCGGCCTAATCTAGTGTTGGTCTATTAGGCGTGCTCTCCGCGAGATAGATAGCAAGAGTACTGATTGCTCTGCTCTGCTGTGCAGGTCAATGAGGTCATCTAGACATCTTATGGGAAACACTTTATAAGCATGCTCGGTCGGAAAGTCCCCTGCATTGCCTGGGTCGGGTCTTGACGTTTAGTGTTTAGTGTTTTGTGTTCAAAGTCTCGACTAAGCTTCGAACAGTCGAAATCTGCACTCACCAATGTCAGCCAGTTGACGGCGCAAAAGAAGCGCAGACTCGTATGTCGTGATTCATTCTCTAATGGTTTCCGTGTTGCCTTTCAGTTTAACTCCTTTTCTTAGTAATGTCTGTAGCTGTTAGGAAAAATCAATCACCGAAGGATCTCTGTATATCTTAACACGTATAGCGTCGGAGGGAGAAAAGTTCTGCCAGTTTACTTTGTATTTGCATAGATTGAGGTTTTCAACTGAAAAATACACCCAATTATTTTTTGAATTTTTTCGACTAATTATTCGCATAATTGATCACAAATTCTCTTACGAGGGTAACATCTTATATTTCTATCCACGGGTAAATGCAATAAGAATTCTGGCAGTCCGTTTGATATTTACATACGGATCGCTTTTTATCTTCAACTCGAAAACACAATAGGTATTTTTTTATTAGCTAATTATTTTCATAATTGATGGCATGATATTTCGAGCGTGGCAGATGCTAGTTAAAGGCAGCTTTCATCGGCTTTGTTAAAGGTTTTTCTGAGACACGGGGTTGGAGCAGTGATCGACCCCTCAATTCATGGACTATCGGATTCATTCGACGATTATGACTCGTCGAAAATAATAGACAACAAAATGGATGGAATTTTATAAAAGATCTACGAGCACAATAGCAAGACAGAGTGTAAAAAGCTTGAATTGCCTTTCTTATCCGATCATTGAATTCGACTTTATGACAAGCTGCAATGGCTGAATATAATGGTGTCAAGAATGAAGACTCAAAGATATACCGTTTATAACCAAGTGTCGTTTAGGGAGTTTCAATTGTTAGAGTTTAGTTCGCTAATTAGAACGAAAAAACGTGATGGTGCATAGTCGAAACACAAATGAGTTCGTTACCTTATATGGGATTTTTATTGTAAAAATCGTTTTGACTCAACCTGAGAATTGAATGAGTACCAAGATGTAATAAGAGGCTGTGAATATTTATCTTAGCGCGACAAGTGTTCGGTGTTTTTTCTTTTTCTACCGGCAAAAGATGAAGTAAGGGCCTGGACTCTCGAGCAGCAATCAACACCTATGTATCAGACCTTCTCCACAAGACACAGAACTTGTTTAGTTAAAAAAAGACTAACCAACAACATCTATACATTTACACATCTTCTTCAGAACACAGAAATTATTATATTATGCTTTACACTCAGTATTCATTGGTGTTAAAGGATTCGAATGTTTTTTTTTCACAATACATTTACATGCACTTGGAAATCAAATAATGATGAAAAACAACATGCGACGTCTTGTATTAGCACTTGACTAAATGTTATTATTCTTTGATTACGTCATTTTGCCGCCATTCGACATCTTTATCGTCAGAAAGTAGAAGTGGCTCAGCATCCCGACTTTGCAAGTGTCAAAGCCAACGAGACATTTATAGCAGCATAGAAAAACTCTCGTCAACAAATCATTTTCATCGACAGTTTGCCGCAGAATCCCGGCAGAATCACACACGACTGTGCGGCAATTTCCCGCAGCCAACCTCCTTTATCGTTCCTGTCGACGTTGTCCTCTGCACTTTGCACTTTGCACCTCGAGCCTCCACCAACCAGGTTTTCCATATCGTGAACTGGGTAGATGAAGTGAAATGTGGCAACGCGGTTTTACACTGTAATTACCGACGGGAAACGTGTGAAGGTCGAGATGGTGTTCAACATGGTAATCAGCTGCCTTTTCTTCTCTTCTTCTTCGTCTTCGTCTTTATCTCTCCTCCTCGTATGCGGTCCGGGTCCGCTCGGTCTCTCTCGCTCTTGTGGGAGATGTTGGGGATGCAGTGGATGCTGGAGAGAGGAGGCCCTCCCTCCCACATGGCAATCTCACCTCCTTCACAACTTGTATGCCCCATGCATGTGGACCGCAGGCGTGCCAGGTAGCCTATTCTCAAAACATCACTCATCAAGACCTGCAGCGAAACGAACCACTATCTTATCAACACATTTTTGTGGAAATTAACAGGAAACATGAAATAATAATTCGTATTTAATTAAATACATAATCAGTGAATATTCAAGAGCCAAGCTCCCCCCCCCCCCCCCGCCCCATCACCAGCGTCAACCACCAAATATAATAAAAAGATTATTTTTTTAGATTTCAAACTTTTTTGTTGACACAATTTTTCACGACGAAATTGCAATAATATGCAAAAAAAAAGAGTTTAAATTTTATATCGCAATATTAATTTCATATTATATATCTTCTAAAGCAAGTGAATATTCTAGAAAAAAACTTTAAGTGTACGATTCAAAAAGCCCCAAAACGAATTGAATTGATATTATAAAAATTAAATATTGTGTTTCCTTTCTTCCCGAAATTTATTTTTGGTAACACATAAGTCACAAGTGTATAGCCATAAGTTCTAACATTTATTTACCACAACTTTCAACCTCTGGTTTTACATTTAAACCTCTTTAATACTGGCTGCAGCTACGATTGTAGTTGTGGTTTCGATGACGGACTTGCTCCAGCATCCACTTGACGCTGTTTCTAAGACTATGAGATCTGATCATCAAGCCAACCAGCCAACAGGTCCAGTACCTCGATCTATCATACATGACTGGGTACGTTGAACTGGTGCAATAGAAATCTCATGGCTCGTTCCTAATGAAAAGCATCAGCACATGGGGATACACACACAATGAATCTAGTTTATTTTCATTCTCTCTCGCTCTCTTCAAGTTCGAAACATACGTCTTCTTGTTGTTAATAATATGTTTGATGCATCATTCATTTGCACCATCCCATCGCTTTGGTCTTTTGCTGGAGGAATCTTAAGACTCAGCTATGGCGGATCGGATCATGCAAGTGCAACATCAACTACTAATGTATAATGTCAGTTTTCACACACAGTTTGCCGCATGTTACGGCTCCATATTTCTCTCTGTACCACGATCAATTTCATGTCTCATCTAGTCTCACGCATGTACTTGTCAAGGAGTTAACTTGTTTTCTCTCTCTTACATTTCCATACTCGGGACCCACTTGTCTCACTTCTCTCTCGTTTTTCATGTTCGCTGTTCATAGATCAAGAAGAACATCTCTTTCTCCGTTTGCTAGTACTTTTCACATTTTTTAAAATGCATTATTTTCTTCTTATTGAGATCTGTTCACACCTCCTTATCGTTGCCTCTTCAGTCTTTCTTATGTTACCACTTGCCAGTTTCCACTTACCAAAAAATGACACCTGTGACTGTTGTTGACGGAAATGTCGGCAAACGTTGACAAGTACGCTATTTATTACATTTCAAGTTGGATGGCATGGCACTTATAGCAGGCAAACATTGTCAACATTTGAGTCAATGACGGCAGACAATGATGGCGACATTAGGACAATGTTTACAACGGACGGCAATGTCTCAACGCAGCAAGGACGACAGACATGTTACAAAAAGGGGACGACGTTTACGTTGCCATGGACAGCAACGGTCCACGGCGACGGACTGGGATGACGACGACGAACTGGGATGACGGCAGACATGGACGGCGACGGACTGGGATGACGACGACGGACTGGGATGAGGGCATACATGGACGGCGACGGACTGGGATGACGGCGACGGACTGCATTGACGCAGACATGGACGGCGACGGACTGGGATGACGGCAGACATGGATGGCGACGGACTGGGATGACGGTAGACATGGACGGCGACGGACTGGGATGACAGCAGACATGGACGGCGACGGACTGGGATGACGGCAGACATGGACGGCGACGGACAAGGATGACGACGACGGACAAGGATGAGGGGAGACATGGACGGCGACGGACTGGGATGACGGCAGACATGGATGGCGACGGACTTGTATGACGGCGACATACTGGGATGACGGCAGACATGGGTGGCGACATAAGGCAGTATTTACAGCGGACGACGTTGCCACGGACAGCAACGGTCCACGGCAGCGGTCTGGGATGACGGAATACCCATCTGCCGTCGTGTATTTGATGGATGGGTCCGCGGCTAAGCCAGGCGTTTACGAGTTACGACAATACGAGTTATCTTTACGGAACTGCCCACAGTGTAAGAAACCGTTTTTTCCCACTGACTTGCGGCCGACAAAACACTAAATTCTTTCCTCTGAAAATGTAAAATCTACTGGATTCACATCTTTCTTTTCCTCGGTCTTTAGTTTTTTGTTTGTGTGTGTTTGGCGGTGTTCTTTTTTTTCCTCTTCTCTCTCGCTTGTCTCATCTGGAAAACATCCACATTGGAGCACATTTGGTATCATCATTCCACGTTTCAGCTGGGTTAAAAATTAAATTCGGTTTTACGCGAAGCTCATCATAATACAACTAATCCTCAACTGGAGAATCGGCTTAAAAATTTTACACAAAAAGGCGATTTCAGAGGTCGGTGTAACATCATATAAAACATTTTTACTCGACAACCGCACAGAAAACAGTAAATTTAGACATTTTTCATTGCATGTAATAAAAAAGAAGAAAGCTTTTAACACAGTGTTACGATTTTTTAAAGTAAAAACTTTACCTCCCAGACAATAGTAATAAAAAATCAGGTATGTAACCAATCCCTAACTGAGCTATGTTTATCCCCAGATGCTATATAAAATATGGCGGCGTAGACTAAAAGGAAAAGAGGACTTTACCTATTTCATAAATGTCATTTTTACCTACAACTAAAAATAGAAGCACATTTCAGCAACAGCTGTGATTGTAGAAAAGCTCACATTCTAAAATTATTATTTTCTCGTCATGAATTCAACACAACATTCACTTTATACAACCAACTTATAACATCGTGTTCTATCCTTCAAAAATTGCAAAAGAATAATTACAACACTTGACAATTGAAATTCGTGTTTTCGTCGTTTCAATTGGTCTTTAGAAGAAGAAGTAGACAGTGTTGCTTCATAATTGTCGAACGTTATCTCAAGGTGCAATGGCTCGGTCGTCATTCTCTGGGGTTCCACCGTTAGTTGCTCTTATCTTCGGAATAATGTGAACACCCGTTGCTTGCACGTCATCCAAAGATAGATATTTAACAAAATAAAATACACGATATTAGTAGACTATTGTAAACGCAAGATACAATAATCTACAAGTATTTATATGAATCATAACTAAGATATGATTCTATTGTCCTGTCAACTGCATGTGTGAACATTCAACTATTTGGCCGGAAGGATGGGCGAATATAAAATGACACCGAATCGTTGTCAGGTTATTTAAGGTGTGATCTTTGTGGTTTTACGTTTATGAGGCGGCTTTCGAATAGTGTGGTAGAGGGAATGATATGAAATTAAAGGAACCGTTTCTTCTAGAAAGTCGTTGCACAGCAAGAGAGCGAGGGCTGAGAATTAATAGCCGATAGGTGCCAAAAATTATTCGTTTGATCACGCGGGCAGCCGTCAGCGCTTCGGGTTTGGTCAAAGGCAAGACATTCTAAGAAGATTCGAAGTGACACATCGTCTTACGTTTCTACATGTGCACGTGATTTATTTTTATTCAAAGAAATAAATCAATTTCTCAATGTTTAAAGTGATTTGTTTTGGCTCATTACTTCTTGTATTTTGGTTAATATTAACAAGTTTTCGAAGTAATAATTAAGATTGAAATTGAAGGCAATTCAAAGTCATGTCCCGCAGTCTGGTAGTAAATTAAATGAATGTTTATGAGCATTTTCACAATTACTCTGAGACTGTTTGCGACTGATCCTGCGATGTGTCATTGGCGATATTGCTTTCTGCTAATCTGCCCTGCAGTTGGGTGTGGATCCCAATAGGATCCAGACCAACAAACTTATTAACCTTATCTACATTTCAACATACAAGATCTATACACAGAGCGTGCGTCATTAAATCCCACCCAAAATATTCAGAGGGAGGCCCAGATTTACCGAACTTGTAAACGGTTACTCATCCATAGTTTACAACCACAGAGAAGAGGACAACACAAGCTATCTTAGTGTATGGATATCCGCTTATGATACGACCAATCCATTTACGGCCGACCAAACAATGTCTCTATCGAACTATGTAAATCTTTTTCATATCTTATCTTATTATTACAACCATTTCCTCTACCCAGATTTATAGTCAGATTTCAGAATGGTACTCGAAAGACCATAATTTATTTTTTTCAAAGACGCCGAATTCTTGTATAGTTATCATTCGACGGAGCCCAGAGGCTAAAAGGACAGAGAACGGGCACCTGCCCACGACAATATATAGCCAGAAGACAAATAAAATAAGAACATCGAGAAAAAGAGTATGTTGTATTTTTTTTTTGTAGAAGAAACACACACTAATTGGCAGTTTATCGTGCGAGAATAAACTGATTTTCGATCTAATTAATTTGGCGAAGGAGGCATATTTGCATCATCTCCGGGACATCCTTTACATTGAAAGAGAAAATCTTAGGCGGCGCAAAAGTTTCCGCTGTCCAATTTAAAAACTTGGAACGGAAATTTGGTTATACTGCTATATATGTATGATCCAAACTTTAAAACCGGCATTACTTTTAAGTAGATACATTTAATGCAAGCCTAGCAGGTAACGAAAAGCTCATTAGTATCTGTATTCTTAATAGTAATACATTATTATGTCAGCGATTGCATCTAGATAGATACCTAGTTATAATTACTAAGATTATAAAGGCATGCTCCATACTATAGAGTGCCCGCAACAATAAAACTGTATAACTGTGCTTTGCAAAGGATAAGAATGTTCATTTGATTTTGGGTTTGACTCGATGTTTGTCTCTCTAGGGGTGCAAAGAAATAAGGCGGTAAATAAAAAAGTAATAATTATGTTGGGAATCGTTCGTCCTTATGAAGTTAACGAATGGGAGATTGGAAATATATGATGATTTTGATTTTAAGAAAGAGAGAGAGAGAAAACTTTTATTAATTAATAATAATAAAACATTGTAATTATAAAATGATTGCCACTTGGACACAGTATAACTATAAAATCCAATAAGAATAACAATTTAAAATTATGAATGGAGTGAAAATAAGTAGTCAACATAAGTAGAAATAAAATAAGTAGAACATTAGGTAGTCCGTCCGTAGTCTGAACCAATTGAATCAATAATACACATTTTAATATAATATTCACGCCAAATAATTGTTAAACATTTTTTTAGTAATTGCTCCATAAAGAAACAAATACATACTTACTGGACTTGGATTATTAATGATTTAACTAGATAATTAACATAGTGGTGGAAGAAGTACACTTAAAATATTTCTTAAGGCAGAAATATAATTATTATTTATTATAGGTAGAATGAAAATTCATTGAAATTGAAAATTCACAGGTGTAATTTTATTTATATAAACAAAATGCAAACACACGAAAAAATAAAATTAATTAAAAGATTAGTTAGTACACTAACGAGCATACGAATGCTTTCTGGAAATGTATGCAATTCTGTTTGGAGTCGAAGCCAGCATGAGGGCTGTTTCGGTAGCCAAAATATGTTCAACACACACGTGTATATACGCGTGCCTACAGCAATTATCAAACGTTATTAAATGCACATTAGGCAATTGTTATATTAAGCAGTATGAAATTTGCACATTTCCCATTCATAAATACTTGCTAGATACAGATGATGATGCTCACACAGAATGCTATTTGCATATTGCATAATATAGGCCTACCTAAACACGCTTATGCTTAATTTCATTTCACTATTATATATAGGATCCGAGATTTCATTTCACTCTCACTAACTACCTGACTTATTCGAAAGAAGCTAAATTAATTATTTATCAAGCTGAAATTATACACGAAATATTCACTTCATACATTATGTTTAATTAGAAGTACGTTATATTTGTTAATTCCTAATTGCAAAATACATTAGGCACTTTGATTTTAATTTTGTCTGCTTTTATAACACCTGGCGTGTTTGATTATTCGAAAAGTATAAAGTAATTAATTATTACATTTATTCACGCTAAAGAATGTTTTATAACGTCAACGAAAGTTCTGGATTCGTTTTCATCGGTTGTCTGTCATTTACTTATTTAATTACCGAAATAAACAAATCAATTATGTGCCATCCATAAAAACCTTTCCCAATATCATTTCCGGAGCGAATTATTTTGTCTTCCTAAATTAGAATTACTGTCATTTTCCTTTTTTTATATCTGTCATTTCCCAAACAAACCATTTAAATTTGTAACCATTTCTCCAACAAAATAAAAGGGGGCGTGTATCAATGATCTAATAGTTAAATTCACAACCAATCTAAATCAACGTATCAATTAATTTACAAACTCCCATGAGTGCATTTCCAATTTCCTTCTCTCATCTTGGTTGAGTGAGAAGGCAATAGATTTTCGCATGCCATTCCTCCAACGCTAACCAACCAGGGGCCCTCTCTTCTCCTCTACCACCAATGAATGCAATGACTTCGGCACGCCGAGCCCGACCGCCGAAGAGCAAGCACAGCGAGTTGTGTTTTTCCTCGCTAGGTTAGGTAGCCTCTGCCGAGACTGGCCTCACGCCTCTACACTCAGTTCAGTTCGGTCACTGCAAGAGAGTGCGTGGTATTTCGGTGATCTCTTGTGCGCTTGCTCACACTTGAATAGCATGGCGCCATTCACAACATGTTTTCATCGAAGTAAACTCGTTTAAAATACTTATCGTGTGTTCAATTATTAATTTATTATAGTGAAATTACCAGTGAATAGGAATAAGTGAAAATAATTGAAAAGAAACATAGAAAACACCGTGTGCGACCGAAGGAAACCCACCTTCAGGATCATCAGTGATATTACGAGTGTTCTTTTTTTATTCAATCATGTTGTATGATTACCCATGAAGTTCCAAGGAGGATTTGTGTTTGATTCAGTGTAGAAAACGTCATTCTTTGGCCTCGGTTGGCATAAGCATCGTCTAACATCAAGCCAGTGCATGCCTTCAGCCAGAGGGCCGAGTTACTGTCACTCAGTATGGCGTTTGGATTTCGAGTCGGAAATGGGGGATCGCTAATGCAATCGTATCTTTCATTAGCGTTGTTAATATGTTTTCAAACAGTGCTACTGTCAACTGTCACCGACTGCACCAAGCCACTCTACTACGTACATTGGAACACTACAAATCCCATGTAAGTATTTGGTTGGATTCGACGGCCACGGCGTTCGACGAATTGAATAGGTATCTTGCTTCTTCGGCGAAAGAGAGATTCGCGTTATGCTGTCATTTGGTTTCGTCATCGTCACCCATCGAATAAGAGTCGTTTCATAATATGAGTCATTGAAATCTTCGTCACTCTCCGACGATTAAAAGCATGTTTCTTCGGGTGTCCAACAACTCTCAAAGACAATGGAAGAAAGGGGATAAAAACACACACCAAATGTTTTCGGCTGGTTGATTTCCGATTCGATCTGTTACTTGGAAAATATATTTGTTCATGATCCGCCTCCGTGGCTCTTCGGCAAACCCCTTTCCCAGCCAAATATTAATAGCTATAACTAATTTATACCCGACCTTAGGTCTAACTCCATACCGGGGAGGGGAATTCTTTCGGATGGTATAAAACCGCAAGACAAAGAAGTAAAAAACAAAGTAACATTTATATAAGAACAACGTCGGTGCGGTAGAAGAAAAAGAGTAGGGTAGATTTCCGAAGACCCAAACATGTGGGATGGGCAAAGGTACTGCCCCCTCCCGACGTTTGGAAACGGTCAGAACCTGGAAAAGTTCTATCTTCTCTTCTGAATACCTCACCTACCTATCTATTATCTTTGCCATTATGACATTCATTCAGTGAGGCGCTCCCACCGATCGTATACCCATTGTATTTGACAAGAGGTGGAAGGCACCATTCGGCTACGGCAGGTGACCGTCATCAAAACTAAAATACCGTCTAACATTATCGCATTGTTGTCTACCGTAGAGTTTGCGTTACCTGTTTCAAAGTCCTTCTTGCACTCTCTCAAAACATATTCAAGAAAGAAAGACGACAAAACAATAGAGCCGGTGTCATAAGTTAGCACTGAAGATATCAAGTCTGGAATTGTTTCAAGTTTGCTTATCACGATTGAGAACTTCGCTCTGCGATATTAGGTATTCGAATGCGTTTTCGATTCAAAGTAGTTTTCGAGGTTGGAGCTGAGAGGTCAGGGGCCAGATGAGCTCTAGGCTAAGCATAAGGTATTTAATTGTAGTGTTACCTGTGTGTGTGTGTGTGTGTGTGTGAGTAGAAAATGACGAAAACGAGTAGAGAAATTCCCATGTAGCACAGAGAATCTTTGAAGAGTCTTTTACGAAAAAAACACAACCTTTACGAAAAGTGTTCAGTATTAGCACGCAACCGGTGTAGGACCAGTTACTACAACTAATTAAAATTACACTGTCTAGGTATAATTTTTACACGTCTCAAGTAATAAGAGACGGGTGAACGTTCTGTTTCATCCTCTCGTGTATTTCATTTACACTCTCATTTATTTTTTTTCGTAAAAGACTTCGAGAAATCAAAATGTGCGCTCCACCTTTTAAAAAGTGACGGTGGTCAGAATTGTGTGAAAAATGAGTTTGGCCGCTGCTGACCCCCGTCTTTAATAGAATAACTTTCTAGGATCTCCGTAATTTGAAACTTTCGTCACGGAGTTCTGTAAATGGGACGATGGATGGTATCATGGGTAAGTATTTATCGCGTCATCGAATAGTCGTGCTAATCACGGGGCATTTCGTCGTGATTTCCCTATACGAAACTTAATTTATTCATCTTCCTTGCAAAACCGCCGTCGACATTAAATATTCGCTCGGTATACTGCACACAGATTACTACATAGAAACAGAAATCTCCTTTTGACGATATTGCTTCATTTACATTCGAAATCGTCAACTGCAAATTCAAATGAAAATTATGTGATATCCTCAATCTTTGATGTTACAGTTTGACGTCTTTTACATAAATGGTCCATGGTGTATACACATCGTATTACTAAATTACACTACCACTCTGGTGTAAGTAATGTTTTATAGTACAGGGCATAAACAATGTTTAATAATGCCTAATTATGTAAGTGGCTGCCTTTGAACTTAAGACCGCACAATTACAGTCATACATGAGTACAAGAGGTAGTTGAGAGAAGGCGAACAATGTGACTTTTAGTTTTAACTAAGATGGAGCTGAGATGTGTGGAATGTAGTATTTATGCATGATTATCTTGTGGAAGTTTATAATGCCCATACCGAGCGGCAAACATGCCCTTGAGTCCAACTATTTCAAAAGCTGATTAATATTACTCTACGTTTCGTAACGGCAGATCGCGCCCCAAAACGCATGAAGTAATTGTCCTTGTTATTTTTGAATTGAGAATAACTTATAAAGGTCAATTAAACGGACAGTGTCGAAAAAACATGTTCTGACACCTCCCCCGCACCTTCTGAATACGTTAGTTATGTGCTCGTCATATTTCGATTTGAACCACAAAAGAGAACGTGTTACTTTTTTTAAATGTTGTATCCGAAGCTATGGAAATTTCATTTTCAAGGTATGAATCAGATTTTAATATTTTCCGTTTGTTTGGTAGGTAGTGCCTGAGATTTTCCTGCATCCATCGTGGCCTATTTTTCAAAATTTAGTTCCACTTTCCCGGCGTATTAACCTCGAGAAAGTGTCCGCCCTCTCAGCCTCTGGGCAGAGCGTTAGGGAGGCAACATTCTCACGGTATTGTCCCGCGATGCCCGTCCTTGCACCCTCTCAGCACTGCAATGTCTGCAATATGCCTGTCCTTGCACCCCCTCAGCACTGCAATGTCTGCAATATGCCTGTCCTTGCATCCCCTCAGCACTAATGTCCTGCAATGCATGTCCTGCAATGTCTGTCCTTGTACCCCTTCAGCACAGCAATGTCTGCAATATGCCTGTCCTTGCACCCCTTAGCCCTCAATGTCTGCAATATGCCTGTCCTTCTTGCACCCCCTCAACAAGGCAATGCCCTGAAATACCCGTCCTTGCACCCTCTCAGCACTGCAATGTCTGCAATATGCCTGTCCTTGCACCCCCTCAGCACTGCAATGTCTGCAATATGCCTGTCCTTGCACCCCCTTAGCACTAATGTCCTGCAATGCATGTCCTGCAATGTCAGTCCTTGTACCTTCTCAGCACAGCAATGTCTGCAATATGCCTTTACTTGCATCCCCTCAGCACTAATGTCTGCAATATGTCTGTCCTTGCTTGCACCCCCTCAACACTGCAATGTCTGCAATGCCTGTCCTAGCACCCCCTCAGCCCAGCAATGTCTGCAATGTCTGTCCTGGCACCCCCTCAGCCCAGCAATGTCTGCAATGTCTGTCCTGGCACCCCCTTAGCACTGCAATGTCTGCAATGCCTTGCACCCCCTTAGCACTGCAATGTCTGCAATGCCTTGCACCCCCTTAGCACTGCAATGTCTGCAACATGCCTGTCTTTGCACCCCCTCAGCACTGCAATGCCCTGCAATGCATGTCCTGCAATGCATGTCTTGCAATGCATGTCCTGCAATGCATGTCCTAGCACCCCCTCAGCACTGCAATGCATGTCCTGCAATGTCTGTCCTAGCACCCCCTCAGCACTGCAATGTGCCGTAATGCATGTCCTAGCACCCCCTCAGCACTGCAATGTGCCGTAATGTACACGTTAGACCGGTGCATCTTCAATGCCAAGAAACGCATCGCTAGCATATGCACAGTCCTATTGACGTGATTGGGATTGGCAAATAGTCTTTCTTCGCAATATAGATGCGATTTAATGTACCTGCATTCCTGAATCTTAATATCCTCTTACAAATAACATCATCACGTCACAATCTACTGAGGGAATTATGTATGACGTGTCAATTTAAACATCCTCTATGGATGGTTTCATCTTGTATCGGAGTGCATGTTATACTCGCATATGTAGCTATTTTCTGCTATGTGTGCGTGGGTGGATGTTTTCTATGCCTGGGTTCGAGTCCCTGTTTCGACGTCATTCAATTCCTTGGTATTAGCTGTCAGTTTCAAGGGACATTAAAATCCGCGGCAGAAACAACCGTCTCTCGATCATAAAATGAAAAACTAAATAGGTACATGGGATAATATATGATGACTCAAGCCCAGACTATATAAAAAAACGGATCGTCTAGTTCTAGACAAATCTACATAAAAAGTCATGGAGCTAATTCTTGCCTTAGCCGATTTCTAGACATTTATTATTCTGTATTAGTATGTCTCCTCCCTCACATCATACACCGTCTCTTTTTTTCTTTCACATTCCTTTTTGTTATTGTTAATCAATGTAGCTATACGTTTGTCTTAGTCCTTTTTTCTTCTCACCGAATGGACCGGGGTGAAAATTAGAGACTTTATTTTCTTTGTCTTGTCTTAAATTCTCGGGACAGCCTTTAAACAGCGATGGTGAGGCCTATGATTATGTTTTGATGCCGCAATGCGCGCTTGCGGGGCCGACTGCTGCTGACATTGGACACGGTCCTGCCCTCCTGATGTCCCCACCCACCCACACCTTCCTAACACATCTCACAATCCTCCCTCACCACTCACCTTCAGACCCATTCTCATCACTGCGATAGTAATCATCACGTTATTATTGTTATTATTTGTGTTTTGTTTTTCCATCGTTGTGGATTGGAATAAGTTGTTCCTCTCGCATAGTCTTGTAATGACAGCCTTGTGAATTGTCTTGTATTCGAGGTGGAGGTACTTTCAAGAGTGACACTTTTTGTCATAATCTCGTGGCGGAATTTTTGTTTTGTAATAATCTCACGACTGTTTTTTGTTTTGTGTCATTTTGTAATAATTATACACGTTGGGTGGATTCCTTGTACCTAAACGTTGTAGCCTTCCAGAATGTATTTTTTAATAGTCTTATGAATTTTGACTCGCTGCTATTCTTGTTGTCACATTTCTTTTTAATCAAGGTTGCTATTCTCTCTGTGTAATCCCGAGTTACTTATATTTGAAATCTCTCTTAAAAGTCATAGTTTTATTTTTTGTGTATAAAATTGTGCAAAAGATTTTTTTGTTTCCCGAGTTCCTGACACACATTGAAAATATAATTTGTTTTCGGCACTTTTTCACTCCCACTATGGATTTTTTTGTCTAGATTTGAAATGTCATTCCTCTTTCATATCGGTCTAGAGGCGATATTTTTGAGTCCGCAGTGTGCCGCGCCAGTTGGGACTTGGGAATTTGAGCCCCTGCTCAAAAGTGACAGTCGCCTTCAGCTGCGGCAGTCCCGGCTCCTGCCAATCCCTAATCAAAGTCCACCCTCTTGTTCTCTTCTCTCTGCTCAGTGTTCAGTGTTCACAAACTATTCAAGTTCAGAACCACCCTGAAACTAAAACACTCATTTCAACCTCCTCGAAACTCAGTTCTGGGGGGCGATTGAATTTCTTATTTTCGAAATAGAATTCCAATTTCGATTCTACACGGCTGCAAAATGTAATTCTGATTCCTTCTCTATTCTACCTCTATTCTCGTCATAACTTTATAATGTAACACCACTACTATTTTGTTTCATTCTGTATTAACTACTTAATTAATTACCTAATAAGCATTAATTATATTAAAAAAATACCTATCCTTGTGTTGTTTTCCTTCTGAAATCGAATAACTAAATCTATCAAAGTATTATGTAATTATTACGTAAATAATATGTAGGTAGGTACCTACACTCCTGGACACTGAAATTAGTCCGCGGTCAATGTTCAAGTGACACTACGGCTAGTATTTAACATTTATTTTAATGTCATTTTTTGGCACAAAGACCGGATGGCTAAGTGTGAGTTTAGGGCCGAAAAATTACTTTAATAATAATAAATACTAGCCTAGGAGTCGAGTGAATATTGACTGCGGACCATTTTCCGTGTCCAGGAGTGTACATTAATCACTAATAATTCTGGATTTTACGTATTTCAAGTAAAAATATCTGCATTTCAGTTAGCAGACAGGTTCTACTATTATGACTAAATAGATAGCTGATTGCACATCAAATTTTCCCCAAAATTCACAAATTTCACATTCAACATGAATTGTATACACATTTATTTACGCGTATAATTTTGTCTCTGTATATCGATAGGTATTCTTCCTTTTTTGTAGACCCCACTTTGGAACCCCGGTTAGGGCGATCTGCTATCCTCAATTCTTCTCTCTCCTTGTTTGCAAATGGGGCTGTGTGTCTTATCTTTGACTTGCATCTGCCTGCAGTGCGTCATTAATGACTAACAACTAAATAATAAACGTTAGGTAGCTCACCGTCTGATTACTGGGTACGCTCCAACTCTATGCACACTTCCTTTCAATTGCTTTCTTTCTCTCGGTTCCTCGAATTCAGTTGAGGCGGACACTTGATAGACTTTTATAAAGCCTAATTTAGAATACTCATCACATAAATTACTCGTGGGTGACTAGAGCTACCAATAATTACCATAGGTTGCCAGCTATATTTCCGTTCTAGATAAAAACTAGCGGAGTATTGTTTTGTAAAGGCAGTGGCTCGTTTAGTTTTGAAAAGCAAGCGGGCGTATTTAAAAAGAGGTTAATTTTCATTTCCACATTTGAAAACGAGGTTTTGCAACACTGGAAAAATGAACAAGTTTGAATGATATTCTTCAATTTGCACGTTTCCTCGAGTGTTTGTTGAAGATTGTAGGAATTCACCGAATAGAGAAGGTTTTCGGGGGATGAGAGTGGAGGGAAGAAGTACCTCCGACTGCACAAGGGTCATTAATGAAAGGGAATGCACCAAGTGCCGAGTCGAATTCCTCGTCATTCCCTTTAGTATTCTTTTGGGTAAGAAAAAAAAAATTGTTGGATGTATTGGCCCCTTTTGTCCCCCCCCCCCTCTCCCTCATCCCACGAGATCTTTGTGCTCCTTCTCAGCTCCACCAGCCACCCCTTAGCGTGAGCTGAGATCAGCATGCCGCACTTGCCATCAACAATGAGAGACCTTCCTCGAGCGATCACTAGCGATGGTCCAAGAACCATCCAACAACGTTGCCACATAGTCAATCTTGAGTTTTAGAATACGTTAGCTCACCTACTAATAGACGATGCGATGGGATGCGTGTGCACACTAAAAACATGACGTGAATTTTTTTTTTATGTACCTTTCTAGGTTTCGAATCATTCTTCATTAATTACAACATGTGTAGTTTTGTCTCGATGATTCTCGACGGCCATTCTTCGTCTGGTCGTTGATGTGTCATGGTCCATGGATGATAATAATGTGTTTGCTCTTTAATGTCTTGTGAAAGACGAATGAAGAAAATGTCGTCTCCTAGTTCAGTCAGTCATCACGTTGTGAGAAAATCTACGCGAACTGATTTGTAGCTAAGTCGGATGCACTCAATGGGCCGAGCTTGTTTATTGGCACGAGATACAGTGTGTTTTTTAATTTTATTTCGTGGTAGGTACCTTTCTCATGTTTAACAACGCATTTTAAATTTTAATTGCCAGTGGTGATATTTGGTAATGAGATCATGATGAGTTGGAAGGCAAATTCAAATGAATTCTTTGAAGATGCTGACTTCCCTGTTAGGTTCTTGGAATACATGGAAAATTCATGATTATAGTAAAAGAGAGGCGAAAAGTCAAGAAAGTTTAGTTTTGAAAAGTGACTTTTCAGCTTTTTAAGGACAAAATACAAGCCAAGAGTAATTAAGAAACGACAGGGTTCCACGAATTTTCGAAATAAGTTGGCTAGGCTATAGTCACTGAAAACTGAAAGGTTACGAAGTAAATTTGCGAACAAATAAATTCTGCCAGCAGCTGATAAAATATAAAGCAAACTATAAAAGAGAGCACCAGACATCGCAATTAGCACAAAATAAACTCGAAAACATAGGAAATGACACAGAATTTCACATCCTAAATAAATATGAAATCCTGTGGATGTCTTTCCCTTCGCCTCCGCCACCTTAGCAGATGTCTCCGTGTCTGAATTTCAGTCTTTGTGACGTCCCCCGTCTCTTTTCGACGTCCTCCTCCATCTTTCTAAACAGTCTTACCGAAGCCTATGGTTCTGTCCCTCTTGACACTGCCATCTTCTTTGTCAGGAGATAAGTTCCATTGAACGCAACCAAGCCAAATCTCTTCACTCTTCATGGAACCAGAATGCGGAAAATACCAGGTGCCTAAATTTTCAAGTAGGGCTATTATACTGTATCGCCGGTATTGAAGTCTCTTTCCAAAGCATAAATTGAATCTTCGGTAAGGGTAAAAATCCGCATAGGTATCTTGTCTAAGGTTTTACTAAATATCTCCCAAGGAAAAAGTATGCAATTATCCCTTTTGTCAAAGTTAAAGAGGCTTGGTAGAAGAAAACGTAAGATGTTCTTGCTGGCTGTGAAGTCTTCTGCCAGCATCAATCGCGGGCTGACTCAGAATCAATCAGTTGAGACGCTCTTGGTCACTTGGGAAAGCGGTCAGGTCTGGAGGAAAACGCTTACCAGAGTTTCGGTCTGTTGGTAGGCAAATAAACTTAATAAAACGATGTTTTTATATGCGACCGCATGAATTGGGTAACCACTTGTCTAGCCGAGCGTCGCTGGTTAAAAATTTAAACGAAGTTATTTAAGTGTATAGTTTTTTTTTGTTATTCTTGATGTGTTCTTTAATTGAAAGGAGCATTTTTATACGATTATGAATGAAAACAAAAAGGTGGAGCTGGGTTTCGCGAGCGCGATTGGACCCGATATAAATAATGATACTTTCTGAATGTCTAGTAGTTGGTCAAGACGGAACGGGACGGGTTTGAGCTAGCTGATGATTCTTAGGATGTAGATGGATGGTCATTGACCCATGTGCATACGTAAGACTAGGCGCCTTAGCCAAGGTACCTTCTTCTTCTTCTCCATCTCATAGTCTTTTACTCTTTCATATCTCATTCTATTTCTCTCAACATCTTCTACACTGATAGCCACTTTCTGACAAGAAAACAGATGATTATGCTAATTAAAGGAAGGTAGAATTTACATTGCGCAACTTTTAGTTATGACTGAGGGGAGGAGATAATTAATGATGGCTATGCTAAATTATGTCAGACTTTCTTGAACTCGGTGATATCATTGTTTGGATTTACTCTTTGCATACCGAAATCTTAGTCTATACTCGTTGAAAATGTATGTGAGAACTGGTTAAATGTTCTTACCCACATTCAAGTGGCATTCTCACACCCTTTCAGACGGAGGAATGTTTTCAGAATTCACTTGGAACAATTTCCTCTCCGTTAATCAAACCTTTTTGGAGCTGATTTAAATGAAATTTTCATATCACCTCTTTCTTCCACGTAACTTGCCGATGAATTTCAATAGATCTTTTCAGACTCGTTTTCTAGACGTGATAAAAAGAAATGTAGCGGTATTTTCTTCTCATTGAAGTTCTTCCGAAAAATACGCCATTATGAAAGGCGTTGATTAGGGAACATAATTACGAAATTTCTTATAAGAAGCATCAACTGAAAACCATTAGTTACACGCAGTATTCTGTAAGCCTGTTTTCAGTTAGTGGAAGTAGTAAGCTATGTGCACTTGACACGTCTCGCGAAAATAAAGTGTCTGCCGTCCAGTGAATGACAGCCAAATATTTTCAGTTTCTTTGCCAAACAACAAGGTAGACCTGTGTCTAATCGCTATAGGCGGTCACTTGACAAGTTGTATCACTGGAACTAGTATTTTTAAGTGTGGAACCGAATAAAATGAGCCAATGGTATTATAGAAATTCAAGAGGCGGTATAGTTGGCAAACACAATAAGAATCTTCTACCTTTCGTTTGCTATCAAATTGAATACTGCTTTTGAGTTTGTTCGTCGTTTGGATCCCTCTGTTCGGGTTTTCTCGTCATTGATCATTTTGTGGCGATCGCGTCGCATTTGCCCCGGCTAGCCAGGCAGGACAGAAGTTGTCTCGAGCCATCACTCACCCAACTCGCGCCATAAGCAGGACTCGGTGTCCTTCGTTCCAGCCAATGCCGCAATGAAGGTGATACTCATGGAATCTGCCACGGATGGACACAAAAAACTACATGTTTCTTTGTTGTTTTAATGATTATATTGTTAACTAGACAAATTCTTCAGCTAGATTTCCTTGCTTTTTCTGTCTCTCTTCAACATCTTTTTTTTGTCATGTTTTATCTTTTTATTAATGAAGTGCACAATTTGATGTCAATTTACTTATTATACTACACTTGTTTGAATGACTCTACTGTCAAACGAAAGGGAATCGATTACTGCTAACTAGTTGAAGGAAAAAGATCACTCTCAGTGGATGGATGGTTTCGAGGCACGGTTCAACTCGATCGCTGCCTATCGTTGTGTGAAGAGATTTTAATTGTTTTAAATGTTTCGTGACCAGGCATATTAAATTGAAATTATTGGCTATTCAGTCACGTTGGTGTTTTTATTTAGTGGCCTTAATTTCGCTCACCCCTTTTATAGCCGCCTTCTTTATTTCAATTTCCCACACGGAATCGAGCAATAAAATCAACAGTGTTGTATGTTACTCATAATAGCATACAAACTGTTTCAGTTTTGATAACGTTTTGTATTCCAACTTCCTTGTCACACATGGCTTGTAAAAAACCGTGCGTGTGCCATGACTGTAAGTAAACCCACGCTAACAATGTTTTCAATATTTGTTATTTTCCAGCGGAATTCGATACTGTTATTGTTATGCAGTCAGCAGGCTTCTGTTTCTTGTTAGTAACTCTGCGAACATTTCAAATGTTGTTATTATCTGTTTTGCTCCTTGATGTTGTTTTGTTATTGCTTCTGTTGCTGCTTGCTGCTATTCGCAATGTACAAACATAAAACAATTCCACGAATCCTCCTACGTCAATTGCTATTTCATCTTCTTTCGACTTGCAGTTTTACCACGTGACATCCACCAACGGAAGATGCATGCATATGCAATTTCAATCTTTTTCACACTCGGTTGGAGAGGAAAATGGTGCTTTATGTAGAGAAATTGATTGTGAGCGTAGTTTTTCAAGTAGAGATTTGCCAGAAAAGAGAAGAAGCAATGATGTGCCGAAAACTATGAACCCAGATTTGTAACCCCCACTAAATCACTAGCATAGGGAGTTATTGCATAGTTGTCTGGATGTCCATAACTCGCATAGGATTTGCGGCCCAGGAAAAGTCAACTCTTCTGCACAAAGAGAGGAGCAAACCAACAACGAGTCAGCGGTAGTAAATAGTTTCCTATATATATTTTTTTTTCATGTCGCTTAGGGGCGTGAGGAGTTACACTGGTAACATTATAAAGAAATGGCTACGAAATCATACAACCCATCTGGAATTCCAGAGTTCTTCTGACTCGCTTATTTACCCTCCGGCTACTCACCTTAATCATTGCATCATTGGGCAATGGACCTCTCTACACAGCATCCTGCGTCTCAGACTAGCCGGTTGTATCTCTGTTCTTTCACTGGCTGCTCTTCTGAGCGTAGGTTTCCTTACAGAAGATAGCCGTACCAGAAAACTGGCCTTTACTGCAACTTGTGTTTTACTTTTTTTTTCCTGTTCGTTTCCTTCACCTTTTATCTCTTTCGCTCTGTCTTTCAGTGATAACGAAGTCTTCGAGCACAAGAATACAATTTATCAGGCATTAAACTATGTGCCTACACAAATAATATATTCTTCACTGGATGGCAATTGGATTGGTATGTCAATCTCTTGACTTATGAGCTAGCAAACGTCCAAGCTTAGAATCCATTTCTCTCATTCTCTATTACTCTGCTTTATGATATATATGCCAGTTTGTGGTGCTGCCTTAAACTTGAGTGACACTTCCAATTTCAAAAGAAGCATAATATATTGATACCGTACCCGAAAATTCGTCCGCGAACGAAAGAACTCGTTGTCTATTTTAACGGTAAGGATTTTTCTCACTTCTTGAACTGAATTGTAACTTCTCGCTGTCATTCGTCATCGCTTTTATTGTTTTGAATATTTGATTTAAGTGCCGCGAAAAAGTTCAATGAAATGATCCCAATTTGCCACACCTATGCAGTGACTTTGCCAATACTACTCAACTTATTCCACACCTAATGAGATCACTTATTAGATGCTATGGGTTGAGATCCTTTGTGAATTCCATACCGCAGAAAACACAATTAGCTACATTTTGAGAGTAGATAGTATAGACATCTATTGAATGATCGATATTAAAGGGTTGCCGAGTTGCGTGGGGGGGGGGGGGTGGGGGGGGGGGGGGGGGATTCGGCACTTACTAAGCAAAACCTTTGTTATCACTCTCCTGCCCGCTACTGTAAAATGCAAAGTTCTGCTAGGTGGTGAATTGCCAATACATGAAACATTTTCACGAATACGCGTTCGGAATTTGTGTCTGATGGAAATGAATCAAGTAATAAACTATTCTACGGTTGGGCAAAAGAACGGGCAATGTTAGGTACTTGTTTTGAAGTTTTTGAAACGTGGTTAGGTACTGTCAAGTCCGTAAAATGCTGGGCATAAAATGAACAGAAGTATATTTTTACCTATAATTAATCATGCTTAGAACAGGTAAATGTTGTGAAAATTTTCAAAAATGTACATCCAATTACACGAAGTGTCCGCTTTTCCCTTTGCTTTCTTTTTGTCGAAAAACGCAATTTTTGTGTAGCTGAGTGCATAAGAAGTTGAGTGAAAACTTGGCGGAAACATGTTCTTGTAAACCAAGAGCAAAGTTTAGAATGCATTTCATATCCATTGAGAAATGAAGGGTTAATTTTATCATTGCAGAAAGTTGTATTGACTACAGAATTTTAAGAATGCTAGACTTTCATAATATAGTTTAAAAAAATGCGTTTCTTTGATTCAGGACTAACCATTTTGCAATAATTAAAAAAGTGAATGAAACGCTCTGAAATAATTCTAAAAGATGACAACATAGCTCGTTCTCTATGGCAAAGTGAAATAACATGCAAAAAGGCCTGGTTTCCAATGAATGTTTGTAAAACTAGATAGATGTGCTGCTCGTGGGTCCAGTCTGAAGAATGCAGTCAAGTAGTCGGGGTGATGTGTCTCGACTCAAGTGGTCTGAAATAGTCTCGAAATCGCGTAGCGTTGGTCGCTCCTTTGTCCAGGCAAATATTGTCAGACGACAACTCATTCCAGGCATCATCCCAGGGGACTATTTTCATTGCGTTGGCGATTCAATCAAATGCGTATTAGAATGTTATTTGAGGAGATGTCATATGAAAAGAGTTATGTAAACACAGTCACGGAATTGGGACTCGATAAATACTTTAAATACCACTTCTCTCTATTTTAATAATATTATGAATCATCAATTTTATTTTAATAGTAGTTTTCAAGTAGGTTCTTACGGGGGGGGGGGGGGGGGGGGGGGAATGTGTGTAAAATATTGTAATTTATATTTTGAAAATTTCACTCTTTTGTACTTCTCCTGGGACTTCAAATTGGATGCGTATGTACTGAAAGCATTGCATGTTATTTTTAGTGTTATAAAATCCCACACAATTAATTTCCCTTGACTTATTTTGTGGGAGCACTGAACTATTAAAATATGAAAATATTAGTCATTCTGCGGTTAAAATATTATTTTGTATGTTTTGCTCGCTGAACATTAGCTACTTTACATTAAAATGATTAAGACACTTATTTAGCGGTAAAGTGTGAAAGATTTTAATAGTTTCAATTGACAGAGTTTGATTGGCTGTGAAATAAATATCTCGGCTCACTTCGTAAAATATAGAAGTCATTCGGAAGAAAGTTCATTCATAATTTTACTAGGCTGTAAATTACATCAACACTCAGTAGTAAGTGTGATAAACGACTACTTTGGGATCAGATTTCAACATTTGTTTACGTTTGTAAGTTTGCAACAAGTCTCAAATATATCAACATAACATTTATCAATGGACCCTTCTATCACAGATGTTATTATGTATCATTCATTGAAATACGAAACTGTATACACTACTAAAATTTCATGCGTGTTTCGTAGTAAATAAAAAGTAGTAGGCTTACAACTTATGAATGAAATGATTTTTGTCAACAAACTATTCATTGATAATTACTGTAGACAAGTGTAATTATAATAATTGTATGCGGCAATCTTCAGTTCTGATTTTTTTCTTTATGTTCTTACTCAAGCTTTGGTGATGCAGCAAAGATTGTTTCTTATTTCTCTGAAGGAGAAGGTGCAATGAATGCATCTTTTGATGACATTAAATAGAAATGCAATCCATTACTATCTATTACTGAAGTGATGCAGTTTTGCAGTTTCATAGAAGTAGTGATTGTAATATTTATATGTGTGTTTGAATGAATCGTCAATAGAGATAAAATAGAATATAGTGTGAAAATGAAAATGTGAGTTTTTCTCATCTACTTCCGGAAAAAAAACTCTTGTCTTTGGTGTGATAGAATCAGATTCCTCCGTTGTCTTGTTTACTCTGTTATAAACTCTTTGCATAATGTAACAGAATCTAAATGAAAGAATTAATGAAGTCTTCAGAAATGCATTTTTCTTATCCAGTAGGGAAAATGTATCAACATGATGGATGATATGTATTTTGTTTAACTTGGTAGAAAATTCTTACTTTGGTTACACAAGAGAATTAATTGAAAGAAACGCCACCGTTTCTTTCGGAGTTGTGAATAAACAGAAACATTCTATTCAGGAAGAGGAAATAACTGTTCATTTTTATCACAATATTGCAGAAAATAATTTCAGTATTCAGTCTAGTTCTATTATCCAGTAATGATTTAAACTTTGTAACCCCTTGGGGTTATTTATAACAATTTTGTCGCAATTTTGTGCATTTTCAAGTTACACTGATGTCGTTGTATTTTTTGTAAGCGCGTTTGGCATGTCTACCACGAAATGTGTTCACTGCCATTCAATCCTTGCTCGCATTTTGACCCATGAACTGACCTTAACTGATTCTGTGGGCCTTTCAGTGAATCCAACAACAATATCACCCATTATTCCCATTTCAACGTAACAATAGAGCGAAGTTAGTTGTTGAACAATAAAGAGTTCAAGTAATTGTTGAGTTATAAATAACTATCGGTTACAATGTGTGTTTTCGATTCCAATTCCATTTGGGGAAATAAAGATTTCGAGTAGACAAAAGAAAGAGCGAAATCCTACGCCTTTTAGTCCAATAAAACAAATCCTGTTAGCCGATAGGAAAGTAAATGAACAGTTTTGTGTTGTTTTGTTTTGTTTTACGAAATACTTTTAAAAAGTACAAAATTTCAATTCGGGTCCATCTTAAATGAAATTTCGATCCAATTTCTTAATCATTAGTATAACCAGCAAACTGTTCTCGCTGTCTTCGTACATTTCTTTAATTTATTTCTTTGTTCTCTAATTTGCATAAATTAGGATTCGTTGAATAGGGCAAGTTTTCAACAACTGTGATCGTTGGCTTCATTTTCCCCAAGTGTAACATGGGGGTGTGTTTTGTCTCTCCCCATCTTAAGTTTCTTTTTATTCTTTGAAACTAAGTACAAACATTGTTCCTTCAGTCTAAACAGCTCTGTGCATTTTATAGTTTAACATGTATTTCATCGACCAAATTGTTTATTGCTTATAACATTGTTTATAACATTAGTTTAATGTCTTGCTAGCCCTAGCATAAATTTTAACACTCACGCACAATTTTTAAAACTGGTGTTAAGTTAAAAATAAACAGATATTACATGTGTCTACTAAGTGTAAACACTGTAAACGCTGCGTTTAGGAACATCTCGTCAAATGAAGCAAAGTAAATTTTAAAATGTAGCAACACTGAAAACCTTCCATACTTCACAATTACTACTCTATCAATATGAAGACGGTGCCTATATTGCTGAGATATTATTGTTATGACACATAAATGTGTTATGATATTAGTGCGTTTTGGCATATGACAGTTTCAATTACGAAAATCCACTTTTTATTTTTTCCTCCATAAGTCTGAAAATTTGCTCACGTCTTTGTCAGAATTATTTTCTTTGAGCTGCTTTTTGACGTAAGCAATGGCATCTACTTTGTGGTAAAAGTGGTCAACATTATTCACATCATGGAGCTATTGAATAATCGATCCACCTTTTATAATAACATACAACTTCCTTCAATTCATAAAAGAAGATTAATTTGTAACCACCAAATACACTCCAGATCATATCGCAAAATGAATTTTTAGATCTAACCCATAACACATGTTCATTCTATTTCTCCGCGCTCGAATTCCTTGCCGCCACCTTGTGCCCTCTTTCGCCGCGTCGCTTTTGACTATTCCAGCGCCATGTGTGCCTACCGTCGATCATTGGACTAATTACGCCCCTGTTCAAAAGATGCCACCGCGCTATTTCGGTGGTGCTAGAACTAGGCGGTAAAGGAGAGCGACAACAAGTGACAACATTAGGGGGGACATAAATAAATGTGAAATAAATGGTGTTTGTTTCACTCGTATGAGAGAGCGAGATCACTCCACTGAGTGCTCCTTTCATTTCAATCTCCCAAAGGAAGCTACAGGGATGCAGCCAATTAGCTAGATACAGGGTTGCCACGTTTTTTTTTATTTTCCTGTTATTTTTTTCTTTGCTTTTACTATGCTGTGTAGATGTTTGGCACGGTGTAGAAGAAGGAACAAGAAGAAAAAACGTCGGAACAGCATTCTAAGAAAATCTGTCATTTAAACATAGTTTCTATTGCTGGACGATCGCAGGTTTGAGACCAGCTGGCGTTTAATATACTACATATCTTCGGGAAATTACCATAGTGTCGAGTTTCGGAAACACGTATCTTATATAAAAAAGACGATACTACGAAGAATGGTTTTTCGTGAAACGGAAATATTTTATTTAAGAGGGTTTGATCAAATTAAGCCATCGTTATAACAGACGGATCGGAAATGGATGTTATGTTTCTTGTTAGTGGAAGGTCCGAGTTGCTTTTGATGTTGGTTTGTTTTCTACTATTCTGTCTTCCGGTTGGTCGTCCTAATGAGAATTACTTCCAGTTCAACGTTATAATAATAATAATTTTGTTACAAACAGAGATAGCTACAATTTGCTGTATTGGAAGCTTCAGACTAGTGATTTCAGTAGGTATTTTGTTCTGTATTTTGGTTTGCAATCAGTATATACAAGTTGAAATGTCTGATGATCTTTCTGATGATCTTAGCTGCGCTTGAGTTGAAATGTCTGATGATCTTAGCTGCGTCTGAGATGAAATGTCTGATGATCTTAGCTGCGTCTGAGAGGAAATGTCTGATGAATGATGATCTTAGCTGCGCCAGAGATTCAATGTCTGATGATCTTAGCTGCGCTTGAGATGAAATGTCTGATGATCTTAGCTGCGCTTGAGATGAAATGTCTGATGATCTTAGCTGCGCTTGAGATATTTCGTCTGATGATCTTAGCTGCGCCTGAGATGAAATGTCTGATGATCTTAGCTGCGTCTGAGATGAAATGTCTGATGATCTTAGCTGCGCCTGAGATGAAATGTCTGATGATCTTAGCTGCGTCTGAGATGAAATGTATGATGATCTTTCTGATGATCTTAGCTGCGTTTGAGATGAAATGTCTGATGATAGATGAAATGTCTGATGATTCATGAAATGTCTGATGATCTTAGCTGCGTCTGAGATGAAATGTCTAAAGATCTAAAAACTGCGCCTGACGCTTCTGAATTTTCCTTCTTCTAGATATAAGATCGCTTCCTTCTCTTCTGGCACCCTCCACACTCCCTACTAAACACTTTCATAAACCTGATTGGAAACTTGACATTGCAATTACCATTTTAATTACGAACGAAAATTAATTCGTGTACTAGCAAATGTGTCTAATTTAAGTTACCGCAATCAAATTACCCCTTTGCCTTGGCAACATCTTTCTTGATCGTCGCGAGAAATACGGCATTTTTGATTTTTTGCATTTTTTAAAAACTAGTCTACGAAGTGAAACGTTATTATGGAACATTGCCATCCATTTCCACCCCTCTCTTCTTTATATTATAACGATAATCGTCATATAGAGATGGATCCATGAGACATCTAAATCTTACGATAGAGAGCATATGTACAAGCGGAGAAGTTGGAACAAAAAAGCCATTCAAACTGTCCGTTTTTATTCAAAATTGCGAATTTTTAGGCTTTGTCTATCAACACAAATAATACAAAAAAGTACTAGACAAATTGAACAAAATATCGTTCAATTTCCAACGAACTTTTTAACGATTCAACTGTTCTTGGAAATTCTGTATTCTCTTATCACCAAAATTGGAATAACATCCCAACAGCCCATTTCTCTGTATATACCTGAATTGTGTAGCAGAAAATACTGTGAATCATTATTTGGATATGGGTGGGTTGCTTATTGATTTGGAAACGGAACCGTCCAAATATTTGCTTTCAGTGATTTACGAAACCCGAAAAACTTTTTATGTCCCGGCGAAAACCAAGCATCTAATCTACACATTGGCTCCGTCGTTTTTCTATTCATCGTCGCTTGAAGAAAATCACGTATAAAATTTGTGATGCCTAAATATGTAGGTATTTGAATTAAAACTGTTTCCAATCAAAGTTCATGATACCAGGCCCCTCCTTCCCATTTGCCAGCGTGATGGGTTATCAATTAAAATACAGTGTGTTCTTTTTTTCACCATTGAAGTTTTTTCTTCGATAAAAGCCCAGTCGAACGGAGCGGTTTTAATATAATACTATAATATAACTAGAACAGCGGGACATGGGCAAGAGTTAGACATATTTAACTTCGTCCAGCGCACTATAGCAACTCCCAAATGTCAAGATATGAAAAACAACGTAGTGTTTCCTTTCCATCTTCCATCTTCTATCGCTCATCACAAACAGCCGAATATTATTTCTAACTGGGCGAAAGTTTATTGAACACGCCGAAGAAAGATGTAGTTTTTAAATATACGAGCGACTTAAAAAAGTCAAATGATTAACGAGTTGGTATGTCGAAAATACCGAAGTAGGAATTGTAAGTATCCACAATTCGTCCCGCTATTTCTACTATTCTTGGCGTCAATTTGTCAAATGTCGAAAACTGTCATCAAAGATCAATGCCAAACGATTTTTAACAAGATAAAATATTGATAAGTGTCCCCTCCAATTAGAATACAACGATCTTCAAAATCGATGTATCACGACTAAACTTACTTGACAACCACTTTACTAGTTGGTAATATTTTTTCTCTCTTATTATTACTCTCCCACTCAATATGGCGCTTAGTTTTCTAACCTGTCTTCTTTCTATACGTTGAAGCGCTATGCACGGCTACTGGTGAAATCTACCTGATATGAGAGACAACGAGAGATTAAAAGACCGAATCGTTCTCTCTTGCACCCATCTGCAGTGAAAACGTCTAATTTGGTCGGTCGCTTTAATCGGCTTATAGGCTCCGCGATATAGGTGTGTTCGTTCGGGTTCATCATAAGCTTCTACTCCCCCTCCCCCTCCCCCTCCCCGTCCTCCTTCGCCATTCTCTCTATCTTCCTCACACTCGTCGAGATACTAGTTAGAGCTGTCCATACGAGAAGCGATATTCGGTATTGATGAAAATACCAAACAGCATCTTCCATCATCAAGAGCCGAAAAATCACTTTCGCCATCTTCAGAAGATCTTGAACAATATTATTATAATATGTTGGCAACTATTTCGAAATGTCAGTAGTGACTTATTGATGTTGCATCCTTTTTTTTCACAAACGCCTTTCTCATTTCGGTCGTGAAGTGAAGGCAGATTTCTTCAATCATGCAATAGGTGAGATTCGAACCCACATCTATTACGTGTTTTTTTATGCATCGAATCTATATATCCGCATTTTTTTTCTAAATCAAACTTTAACTGAATATTTATCTCTCTTCGCCTCTAGATGGCAGTATTACCGACTGCTTAGCATAAGAAGCAAGAGTCACATCTATTATAGAAGTACCGATAGAATCCCAAACTAATATTATCCAAATACTCCTCAAGTCAAAACTATAATAACAATGGTTAAAGGTAGCAGCCACGACTGCCGAAGATTCCTACAGATGCACTATGTGTTTATTGGATGGTCCAATGCCAGTAGAAATTCACTCTTCGATGTGGAGGGACGGTTTCTGTTTTACCTCAGAGCAATTTCAACCGACGTAGAAGCGAGAATCTAATAGAGCATCTTGAGGTCATCGGTAGAGTGGCGAACTTGCAACGTGGTTCATGGGGATTGGAAAATAATGTCGAGGGGGAATTGATAGAAATTAATTAGTCACCTTGCGGCTCTCTTCCTCGAATAAGTCAAATCGAAATGGGCAAATTGGTGCGAAAGATTAGAATCCCGGCTTAGCTCGACGTCCGGCTCTTTCCTGGGTTCGTGTCCCGGTTCGGCCGGACGTTTTTTCACGTGGTATATCTCTTGCCATAAAATACAATATCGCGGAAGATTTTTCATGACGCCAGAATTTGATCGACAAAGGCTTTTGTGGTCGAGTGAATTCCGTGTTCACAATTTTTGAAAGTTGATTCGGATGAATGCATTTTGAAGTATTCTGCAATAACTAAATAATTTTGTAATACTTGGGTCTGAGGCCTCCGAATAATCTCTATAATAACTCTATTTTCATGACGTTTTATTTGATATACTTTTGATAGTTCGTGTCGGCCCTCTTTTAAAATATGTGATTCGGTGGGGCCGATAATTGTACTTAACCTCGGGTCGTGTTAAATTATTATCAATTCTCATCAATACTCATTTATATTAAATAATATTTATATGAGATCTTCATGAAAACCAAATTTCACAGGAATTTACATTTTTACAATTGAACTTTTTAAAAATCTTCACGATTTGTTGATCGTAATAAAAATCAACTCCTGGAATCTGGGGTACAGGGGAGGGATGATAATTGGTACAATAGCATGTAATATAATTTTACGATCGAATGCAATCGGTACTTATGGCGGACGATGTTGGCCACCCCGAGTGGCAGGACGCAGGAGTGACTGTGGCAATGGTGTTGGATATATTATTGAGAGGTGGATTCTCGCACCATGCTCGCACGGTGGATGCTGTCCTACTTTCGTCGGCATTGTCGTGCCACTGCAAGCGCCTGCAGTCATACAGCGTTCCCACGACTCCATACGCCATACCAAGCCCCTCAACCATGAGCTCAAACCTCATCATCAAGAAACAAAGTAGCCTTTGATTCCTCTCAAATTGTCGAAGATTCATTTGCATAGTAATATTTTTTGACTAGGCGGTTGTTATTTTTTTTGTTGTCTTTTCTTTTTTTTGTACACAAATTGTCGCTAATAACAATGTTTTCTCTCTCTTTCCAGGTAAGTAACTACCTTGCCAGAAAATTATCACGGAGACGGATTGAGGATTTTCGCAGCCTGAGGTATTCTACGGTACGGGGGTTCGGTGAGAATCGAGGCTACCAATGTCTCGAAAAATGCAGACTAAATTATATACCAATCTAAAAACTTATGTGGTAGTAAGTAGGAATTTCGTAAACTGAGATCGCGCTAAAAGTAATAGGGAATGTTTTTTTTCACATTTTAATGCATCTTCAATTCGAAAAGGCTTTGAGCTCGAATTTTATTCGTCTAATCTGAAAAGTGGTATCTTTGATTCGGAATCGAGATTCGAAGAACGTGAATTCGAATCCTACTCAGGGCAGACATAGATTGGCATTGCCATAGATTATAGCGTCCATTATCAGCTATCTACCATCAATAAGATGAACGGATATACAGTTCCATTCTTTGTTTGCGCTGCACTTCTCTACACAATTATAACTAACATTTCCTAGGGGGTATTAGAAGAGATGAGTCTTCTAACCAATTTTTATTAGATCAATTGTTTTTGTTGTCTTCGTCTCAATTTCTTCATAACTCGACAGTATAGTTACAGTACATTTAGTACATTCAGTTGCCATTACAGAGAGTCTAGGTTCGATCCTGGAAGCCAGTTATCCTGATTAAATTCGTTATCTCTTAGTGATCCAATAATGGGAATGATAGGTAAAGGTTTCCAAACAAATTATAAACGGAATTTATATAAATTTGTGTTCCACCTTTCATTTCTAATTTGAGAGCGAATTCCGTTCCTGACTTTGCATTACTGTCTCCAATTAATGTATTATTAGATATTTATTTTAATAGGATACACTTGGTAGATAACTTAAATCCGGACATTACTTTGTTGTAATAATGTAATTAGATAGTGTATTTTATTGTTTCCGAACATTTTATTCCTTTAATTTTATCTTGTTTTCATTCTAACTTTACATTAAACTCACATTAAACAAAAATAATTGCTAAAATACTGATAATTGTAATGGTATAAATACACAATTACATCAAATTAAGGGAATGGTTGGAAAAAATCGTAACACGTATATTTGGTGTATACTTCAGCTCTTATTTTACTGAGTTCATTGGTATTTCCGGTATCATTCTAGTAGGTATAAACTGAATGCGATGTGGGGATAGTTCCAATTGCAAAGCCCGCCATCATCCCACTAGCATTCACTCTTCCAACTTGACATGACTGAGTTGCCACTCAGTCACTCACTATTATCACTTTCAGTTACATTTTTCTCTCCTGTCATGTCACTTAAATTTACTTTTTAAGATACTTTAAAAAAGTTTTAAAGTGTCACATTATCCAACTTTTTCGGTGTATCCTTTATTTTTTGTATATTCCATCTAAGCTTCTTCTTTAGAGGAAGGAAAAATAATTGTGTTTTTTTCCCGTTTTTTGACAACATAATAATTATAACTTTGTAATTGTCAGCTTGTGATAGAAACCGACAAAGGTTTCACGCATGCATTCGTTCACGAAGTAGGTGTGCAAAATGCATTGTATATGCAGTATGCATATATACAATGCATAAAGTAGTCACTTATCAATCACCTCTTCACACTTTCCGTTAATTGAAGTAACTTATTTGAAACTTTGTAGTTTCGTGGTATCCTTGAAATGATCGAATTCCAAAACTATCTTCGACATAACAGAGGTTTTCCGAATTTAAACCTCGAGCACTGGGGTTCGAGTTCCCGTACCTCAACTTTAAACCCCGACTGCATGGCTTATCTTCATTTTCATATAGGGGCTGTTTCGAGCGGTCGCTTTTGCATTGACCTGGCAAAGGCGCTGGCGGGATTCGAAGGGGGTTGATTTTCCGACTAAATTACACCGCTTCTTCCACTGCATTAATAAATCATCTCGGTCTCACTTTCCTTGTGGCACTAATCCAGGGGTCAGGATCTTAATTTCCACTGCCTTGGTCGTTTATGTATATAAGGATCTCGCCTTACGCACTTGGTTGCGTGAAGAAAACGCAAAGCAGTGGCGTTAATGAATTGGTTAGGCAAGCCGGTCAGGCTCCGCACAGGGAGTTCAGCTATCCACTCTCAAGGTTTAAGAAGTAATTAAAGAGGGATGGAATAATCTATGCATCTGTGGATTCGAATTGTGGATGAATATATATTTTTAATGAATCAAAATAACTGTTTAGCTTCATTATTTGTCTGCATTTCCTAATATCTAATGGGTTGTGGGCGTGACTAGTGCAGGCTCAGGCGGTAATGTTCTTATCTTGCATTCCGGAGGCCCGGGGTTTCATTCCCGCGGTCGACCTTCCTATTTTTTAGGGGTTTCCCTCAGTCCAGTCTGGTAAATGCTGAGAATTTCCTTCACTAATAGCTCGCGACCGTCTCCTTCCCAGCTCCCATGCTTCCCCTGCCCTCCTCCTCCTCCCTCTTCTTATCATCATCATCATCATCATCATCGCAATCATCATCATCATCATCATCGCAATCATCATACCTACGCGAAATGATCACCATGTCGAGTCGCCTAGAACATCACGTAAAATGATAGTTGGTTCTGTATAATCAATCTACTTTCGTTTGAATAATAATTAGTCATCGACGTTTTTTAATCGCGATAAATCGGTGGGATTCTGTAGCGCTAGGAATTGGAATTGAATGGACCCGAGGTATAAAGTAGCAAGCGGAAAAGTGTGGATTTAAATGACGCTGCAAAGCTTCAAAAAAGAGCAGTTTTTTTTTTAAGTTATAAAACGAATCCTCTAACGGATTTGTATGGAATCATGCCATGTGAATGGTAGTCAAATGAGGTTTTCTGTATAGAAGATATGGATGAGATATCGTGAACTTTTGAGTCTAGGAACGGTGCGCAATAAAATCGTCACGTCGCCACTCGCTGTATTGCTCGCTAGCTTGGATAAACCTAATTAAACTGGCTCAATGTGTGCGAACGGTTCGTTTATGCATGCCCCACATGCATACGAGATGCAATTCGACATTTATTTCCCTTCCCTTCAAAGAAGCACCTCATATAATGAAATAAAATACTAGATTCTCTTTTCACGTGTTCCGTTATTTTAATATATGAAAGCTGGCGTAAATTCGGTAGGTGCGGAATGTAGTCGAGTGCGTTTCTTCTTCTTTTTTCATTATCTGCTGGTGTTCTGTTTCGATTCATCTGGAAATGGTGGAATAAGAATGATGGACACCACCTCTCCTCGGAACACTTCTGAAGTTCTGAACCTCGAATGTAACCAAATGCGCCTTCCACTTTCAACACGCGAGTGTTCTCTTGATATGCAGCTGCTATTCGAAGTTTCAAGTTGCGTTCGAAATCAAGCGAAAGTAACCTTTCTATCTACACTATGAAATCTATCGGTATATTCAAAATATTGAAACTGAAGATGAAATCAAATCGTGATCGCATACGAAACCAGACCGCTATACAATGTGCCTTTTCTTTATTTATAAGTTTGGTCGTGTATTGGTATATCGCCAATAATTCTTTTTGCAAATTGTGTTTTCCTTTTTCTTCACATTCGTATGCGTTATTAACATTGAAAAAAAGGAGATGGAATTCGAACACCCTTTTGAATGATCAATGAGCACCATGGATCCTTTTAAACGTTATTGGATGGCTGTCTATGACAGGGAAAAAGTATTTCGCGAAATTGGGAAATGCCATGGCTTACAAGTCTGCCGGAAAAACGCTTGAGAGAGTATATTATATATTGAAAACTCGTAAAATTTTCTCTGGAAATTAAGTACAACACGTTTGAATACTTTTTTAACAATGGAAAGCACGAATATTGGGTGTAAGTAGGTAATTTAGGGCGAAGTGACTCGGAACTGACGTGGGCTGCTTTGAAATTAAGTTAGATGCAGACAGACTAATGTCAAACTCAATGCATATTCCACAATTCACTTGCACATTGTAAAGTTCCAGGACATCACTGATTGTATTAGTGTCAGGACATTTCTGATTGTATTAGTGTCAGGATCAACTTAAATGAGGACTGTTTACTAATGTACCTAATTCACTTGTCTGTTATTCATGGCCGAGAATTGCTCCGAAATAAAATCAACACGAAGGATGAGAATGTGAAAAATATCCCTGAATCAAACACAGGACCTTTCACTTGCAGGGCGAGGGCTCCACCAACTGAGCACACAGTTTCATATCATCCTGGAAGTTCTCCATAAAACCCAGAATCTTATCAATATTTGTATTTAGTGAGTCAACTAATAAAATTGTAGATCAAAGGATTCGTGTATAATCTGTTGATTTGTGTTTTTATTTGCGTACAGAATGTGTTCCTAACTTTTGACATATTTCAATTTTTCAGTTCCCCCTATTTGGAATCTAAATCACAGTCATACTTAGTATAGCAAATCGGTGCTACTTTGTAACTAAGTGCGTTGTTTCGTTTGTAATAGATGCGATGACGGCTTTTACAGCCCTCGAAACTAATTACACTTCTGCTGGCCGATGTGGCCAATGCGAGGGTGGGAACGTGGGAAACAATGTCTAACACGTATCATGTGTGGAAAAAGAGTGAATAAACCTGCCATCTTCAATTGATATATTTGTCGTATGTTCATAAGAAGTGGACAGTTATGCACCTTGTCAACTATTTGCAGTGAAGAATAGTAAATTAGTCGCGGCATGTATTGTAAGATAAATGAAAATGGAAACGTGATTTCTTGCCAAACCGTTAATGTGAATTTCTTATTGCCTGATGGAGAGACCTGAAAGCTTGTTGCTACTTAGGAAAGAACTTGGCTGTGTGGTCCTAGCGCCCCACTAGATTTGATTATAGTCTCACAATCCGATGGTTATTTAATTAATCATTTTTTGTAAGGAGGAATAGGATTTTTTTGACGAGTCGGTTCGGCCTTCCTATTTTGTTACCGATTATTGCAAAAATATAATAATGTATTAGATAAACTGTTCAAAGAAATTACATCCGTGTTTCGTCCACGCTATTTTATGGATAAAAACGTGCAGTTTTATGTCAGTGGGTGTAGATTATATAATGAGATTTCTTGGATACTACTACTTTATTTCTGATTTTACATTTTTGAAATAATTGTCGGACAGGTTGGGAATTACATTGACCTGGGGCTGGAAGACGCTTATTTAACGCTTTACCGGTAAAGCTATTATGCAGTATTAGCTATATATAAACTGGTCTAACTTTATGACTGCAATTGCACAAATCCTAATGCACATATAAAAATGTTTAATTAGTAATTTTGAACACGGTAATAATATGGTAATAGAGATATTGGTAATTATAATGGTATGCCGGCATTAAGTTTTGCCTGAATAAGGCTAAAAACCTTTAGTGACTCTGGTCCCTGGTAAATATAGCGCTTAGATAGGGCAAATTAGCGAGAGCGGCGTCCAGTAAAAGGAGGCCTCCACAAATATTGAACTTTTGTAATTGGTATAATTGGAATCGGATGGCCAAGCATTCGATTCCGGTCAGTGGTAAAATGTTACCACTGATTCCCCCGTGATAAATCTCCGCCAAACTCTTGGGAATCCGTATCACATCAAAGTCGAGCGACCCGGGTTCGACAAGTTGCGAACTTCTATTCATTTCCTTGCGAAGAAGTCGGCCTCTGGAAAGACAACCGCAGGGGTAATTGCTGACAGCAGAGCGCTCGCTCTTGCAAACACTTGCCGTTTCGAAGCGTTCGTCGCCGAGTAAAATCAGATTTTCAGCCCTTTTGTTCCCTCACACATAATACTTGAAAGGGCCTCTCCATGGCTGAGTATGAATATAGGAATATCCAAGCCTATATAGTATTTAGTGTTGGCGTGGTATTCTACTTCTCAAGTTATCACCCCAGATCTATTCAATGGCGTCAAGTTGCCGGATGAGTTCAAGGAGGGAATGAATTCGTGTTTAATTTTGGAATATTACGGACGCAATTTCGTTCAACGTGGTCAGCTGTATTTTTTTTTCGGAAAGTTCCGCCCTGAAATTTGCTATTTATTAATTATCCGTGATAAATTTCCGGTAATATTCCATCTAAATCGATTAACTGGTCGAGGAAATTGCATATTTTTTCGCTAACAAATCGGAACCTATTTTCAGCTGGTGAATGTGAGAGGTGGAAAGGTCAAATCAACTGGCACTAATATCATCGCGAATCTCACATTTAAATACTTTCTTTTATCAAAGACAGGAACATTCGGTTCGAGATCAGAGAAGAAAAACTAAGTGATTTTATTGAAGGATAAGATCTTATCTCTTGATTTGTAGGAAAATGCTTTTCTTTGATGAAAACGCTCAACTTACTCAGCAGAAAAAAACGGTGTTTTTAGCTGTGGCATCACTATTAAGGAAGTTGAATTTTCTTTGTTCAACGTCAAAGTTCAGACTCTCTTTCACTTCAGGAAAATTATTTATGCAAACTAGAGAAATGATTCTACTGGCTAACAAAAATAAATGTGTAGTAGGCACCGTTAACGAGGAGATGAACAAAAATCTATAATCCTTCATTATTATTTTCCTGAAATTTAATTAAAGACCAGCTTAGAAATGTCTCGTTACGTTATTATTCACCTTTCGGAAATCTCTTGATCAAAAGGAACGCGGAAAATTCTTCATCATTTTGCCTCTTAGGACGGTGATTTGTCAGGACATTAACAAAACTAAGTACTTTTAATAAAATTTCTCAAGTTTCCTTTTCAATCGATCATAAAATCTCTGCTGATGCGTTCTTTTCAGTTGACTCATTGTGCGAACATTCTTCTAAACTATTGGAATCCATTCAGCATCCCACAGAAGCATTTCAACGAGATCCTTGGGTATTCTGGTAGCTGGTATTCTCTTAATTGCGGTATAACGTTGCGTGTGTACAAACCACATATTAACTTTGTTCTTTTGAAATTCTATATCTCTTCTTTTTCCCACATGAAGCCAAGTAGTCAAGTTTAGCCCTGCGGAAGAATGGTAATCATTCTGGGTTGGCGTTTATATTATATATTATATTTTTTTCCCTTTAATTCCTTAACTCTAACTGCGGCAATACAAGTTGAAATCGTAACTAATATTCAAGAAACTTAAAATTTCTCGTGGCTTGTTCTCTATTACGTATACATAGTTATTTTGAAATGTCTAATAATCGTGATTTTCTCTCTTCTTCACAGCTTCAGGATAGACAACACCGATCACATTATCGACGTAAATAAGGGCAACATCCCGTACGAGTACGACCAAGTGAACATCATCTGCCCAGTCTACATGCCTGGAACGCACGAAGAAGATGCCGAGAAGTACATCATTTACAATGTAAGCCAAACAGATTATACCATTAGCAATTATTGATTTCATAGGTGGGTTCATTTCAGCAATATTCAACTCTTTAGTGATGCAATGAGGTATGAGCAGATGCTATATAATTAGAGAAATAGTTGGCGCCCCTAACAGAATGGTTTGCAAATTATACAGAAAAGAAATAATAAGAATTGCTATTATAGTGAATATTATATTTTTTGACAGTTAATGTATTTATCCAAATTTGATATATTTTGTGGTTCCGATCAGTCTTTCGTTTTAAAAGAATAAATTATCTTATTTACAAAAAAGTAAACATTTAAAAATATTGATTATATAATTGATGTCAACAGTCGTCTGCAAAATTGTGCTTCGGGATCCTCTAATAATGGGGAAGCCTTCATTGACAGGTTACCGAAGTTCGTACATGAAAGCTAAAATGCGTAGAAAAACTAATTGACATAAAAATTCACCTTCCAGCATATGAGGTTAAAAGGATTACAATGCAGAACATTGTATATGTTAAACCGTATAACATTGTAAAGTGCCATTGGGAGTTACATATTTTATGACACCAATCAAAAAGAACGTGGAATCTTTAATTGGCTGAGACAATCATCCGTTTCACACGTGCTGCCGTGTTACTCTGAAAATATGCTAATTTCACACGCGTGATTGGATCGGATCGGAGTTGTCATAATGATTGATAGGCTATCGGGAGAATTTCAATTTAGAATTTGGTGGACCTCATTCCTATATACATGGGATGAACGCCGATGGAGTGATCATTTTTTTGTCTCTATGCAGAAATTGCTTTATGAAAGGAGTAATATACAATAATTTCTTTTTAAGGAAAAAAAGCAAATTTAGAAAAAATCTCTCAGGAAGGAGGTCCTCGGATATATAAAAAAATGCCGTTGTCCTAAAGGACTTTGAGAAATTAATACTTTCAATTAATTTAGAAGTATAAACTGGATATTCTCTAGTTGAATTTTGAGATAAACTGGTTCCTACACACGGCATCGCTCTTGCTAAACAAGAGACCTGGAAATCTGGATTGAAATTCTCTTTATCTTCGTCTTCGACTCCCGGAAATCTTTTTCAACATATAATTTTGCTTGCGAAGTTGTCTTTCCAACATAAAGTTCGCTCTTCTAACTGCATTCGTAGAAGGTGGTTTTGTGAGCACTGAAAATTCGAACAGCCATGGATGTTGTAAATCATGCAGAAATCTAAAATTATTACACTGTTTCCAAAAACTGACTTGTGGAATTTATGTACTTTGGTCACGGATTTCGCAGTCGTAGAAATCTATATGTTGCATCTTGAGCTCTATAATAGAACCAAATTGCATTCACTTGAAGAACTGCAATAACAAACTGTGAAATTATCTATCGATCATGGATGCAATATCGCAAGAAGTGGAATGCAGGGATCTGTAATAATGTTAGAATGTAACATCAGTTTCTATTAGATACCCAAGTGAAATATAGCTTGATCTGGAAATCATTCGTCATTTGTAATTAATTAATTAAGTAATTAATTAGGTTTCATTGCATTGCATGGAACTTTACTAATTTTCATGTTGGTTTTGCCAAGGGACTACGTTGGTTAGGAGAATTAAGTTATTAAGTCATTCGGTTGCTAACCAAAATAAAAACTTTTAACTTTCATAGACTTTTGCTCTTCTCATTTAGAAACCGTGGTCATAACAATTGTTTAAATGCTAACAGTAAGATCATCCGAGAATTCTTTGCAAATGGAATTATATTGAAACATTTCAACGCAGACATTTTAATACACCTTCTTCAGCTATGGTGGACTCGAAAAGTTTACACTTCAAATTAATTTATCTTTGGCACTCGCTGCCTACTGGAAAATTTATTTTTGTAAGCCGTGCCAATTTTTTTTAAAACCCCGACGAAACTAAACTAATTTCACATTATACAGGAGTCAACTCGTTATAAATCATGTATTATCAATTTACAACTTTTAATTTAAATTTCTTCTCGAGCCACCGAAATGCACTCACCTAACATTGGAATAAGAAATACAATCGTCGATAATAGGCAAAGTTATTGATTGAACAATTGAGTATGGCGTGGTATTTTGTCTACCGTTTCTTGACAAGCTCACCCACTTCACTCGAGATGCATGGGCCTCTGAGATGCTGCGCCTTCTCCCAACTCGTTTGCAGCCAACTGATACGTTCACCTCAATGACCAATACCTTGCAACGAGAGAACGAAAAAAACTGGGCTCCATTTTATATACCACCGGCATTTTATCTTTTGGGCGTTTCGTCCCCCTACATATGACAAGCACTATTCCATTTACAATCTTCTATAAATATTTTCTCTTATTTATTTTTGTTTCTTTCTGATTCAGGTATCGAAGGAGGAATACGATACATGTCGGATCACAAATCCGAATCCAAGGATCATTGCAATATGTGATAAACCCTACAAGTTGATGTACTTCACCATAACGTTTCGGTCGTTCACGCCGCAACCTGGGGGCCTGGAGTTCCAACCTGGACAGGACTACTATTTCATATGTGAGTATAGAATCTGGTTCATTTGCGATAGTTGGAATAAGTGGAGAGTGTCCCGTTGGCTTGGAACGGGATGCGAGGATGATTGGGAGATGATGATTAGAGGGATGACGACAAACTTGGGTCCAGAGTCTTTCGAATGTGTTGTTTTGTGTTACACACTGAGCCAACTGTCTTATTGAGTATTATTTATCCATGTAGTGTAAGTAAAAACAGTTTATATTCGTGAATTTTCTTATTTATTAAAAGTCGCTAACAACCTACCGTTTTCAAGTAGCTCGGTTTCATGCCAGACTCTTTCCTGTACTTGGAATAGGTGGTGATTTTGCGCCAGTAACGTTAAGGTATAAAAGGTATAAAGTAGTATGGCATTGTAATAAAATGTAAATTGGTCGAACAATGGTACTCCAGATTATTGCCACCTTTATAACGCAGAGTAAAAAGAGAAAATTGAATATATATATATTTTTTCACGGTAGACTTTTACTCATGGATTATCTCTAAATTCTGCTTTTAGCCCATCATAAGGCTCGTTGGCTGTGAGAGCATCGTAAAATCTAATAAAAAGAAAACGGTTTCATAATTGAAGTATAATAGGTAGTAATAAAATGGCTCTGGCTCTTGTAGGAAGAAAAGTAAAACTTTTAAAATTAGAGAGATCCAATCGGTAGTAAGGAACTTTTATGGAAATTGAATGTTCCACAAAAGAGACACGCAATAAAACAATTGACTGGTGAATTATTTCGGTTTTTGTGAGCTTTACCGGCGGCATTTGGGTTCGAACCCCTGTCAAGTCACTTAATGCTCGTATTTACATGTTACACTCACAGTAATAAATGTTAAAGTAAACATTTAACATTTTAACACATTTGTAATACACAAAACTTTTTGTTGACCTATATTAATGAAATCACTAAGATGAAATATAATTTTCTGCAATGTATACAATAATTAACATGAAATTAACATATTTTGATGCCTACATGTTAAATCAATTCTACCGTTAATTTAATTTGCCAATAGAAATATTGAAGCACGTGACCACCTAGGTATAGAATTGATTTGGGTCAACAGAATGGGTTATATTTGTATATCTTTTAAACGTGATCTTTGTCTTCACTAGTAATGTAAACACTTTTCATACTTTTCACACTTTACGTACTTTACAATATATTGCAAAGAGAATATGAATTTGTGATGAATAAACATTTCCAGTACAAACGTTCTAATGTAGAGAAGTGGAGTGTAAATTACACTATTCAATTTATAACGGTACTCCATACTCTCTGCGCTGCTGTATTTAGTATTCAATGCTAATTGACAAATATTTTCCAGTTGACACTCGTTTTCTTTTTCTTTTACTGATCCAATTTAATGGAAAATACGAAACAATTAAGTCTGTAAATTCTTGGGGTTCATTTACTACTGTCTGCTACACAACTTTGGTGCAACTACTCTTAACTTAACGTTTCTTATTTTCTCTTTGCAATGAGGGATATTGGACTTAAAAACAATTATGCATTCAGTGCAGTGATACGTTTCTTATGCAGTTTCAACTCTGTTGCATTTCTATGTATATGTAATTAGATGAGAACAGCTTTTTGTTGGATCTAGTTGTTTAAACATCCGCCAAAGAGAATTACCGAACTTAAAAGTTTATTTACTTCTTTAAATCATTGTAGAGTTCGTTGCGCAACACTTGTTACTTTGAATTGCACTGTATTGTAAAGTAAAAATGTCCTCTTGTCATTAATGATGGTCTTGACATCAAATTACCTCCTTAATTCCAACACGCTTGCGAAAAACATTTAATTTGACACGAAATATGACATTTCAGAACCTTGGTTTCAATTCACAATTTAATAGTTTCAGTAAACTGTGATTATATTGCGTAGGAGTTCGCATGCATGTGAAAATGTTCCAACACGTTTGATCATGTTTCACCACTTTAGAACGTTTTTAAAATTGCAACGGAACCACAATCGTTCGGGGATTCAATGTTCAAATATGTTCGAAGTTAGTTTGAAAGTCGAGACATTATTTCTTGTATAGCGGGTGGACACATTTTACAAGTGCAACCCGTAACGCAAGTTTCACGGAACTATTTTCGTCGAGTTATACTTGATACTGGGTTTAACTTTAAATCTTCTGCCAATTAGATTGTTCAAAACAGTGGTCACACTCCATAAAGTACAGACTTGAGTTCACCAATGCATAAAAGGAAAGACGTCATTAATATTACGTAATATAACTATTTGTCTCTTTTGACCGATTAAGAACTTAGTTATTGTACATGCAAAAGAAGGAACCAACTAGAGAGTGAAGATCGCACGGCATGAGACAACTTGACTATATAGTCTACGTAAAATTTAAAAAATAATTGTTACATTCTGTTCTATGGCTTCTCATTTCATATCTCTCAACTAATCACGAATATTTTATCAATTAAGTTCTTTATTTAATATATAACATTTCTAAAATTTCTTATAGGTGCTTCCGTAAAAAGAAGAACTGCGAAACGCAATTATTCTCGTAAATTAAACACCAAACAATCTAAAATTATCCATCTAATTAACTTATAATTGGTACATTTAGAATAAAATTATATATCTGGTGTTGATAAAGTGATTTGAGTGCATAATGAACCTTTGATGTTGGTTACATGGTTCTTCCTAACTGATTCTCGTGTATGTTTGCAGCTACGTCGTCCAAGGATGACCTGCATCGGCGCATCGGAGGACGCTGCTCCACACACAATATGAAGGTGGTGTTCAAGGTGTGCTGCCGTCCCGAGGACACCTTCAACCACAGTGAGTGATTCCCCTTCTCTCCAGGAACCAAGCGGCACAGGAATGGTTTTCGTAGTCTAGTCCTGATATTGGAGAGAGTACTCGTAGAACAATTGCAATTGCTAGTAACTGTCACATTATGGGGTAATTTATTTAATACCATATTTATTTGTTTTACTAAGAAAAGTACTCAAATCCGCGACGATGGGCAAGATTGTCATTAACTTTCATATTATCTTGTAATTTATTTAATATCAGTGTTCTTTTGTTTTATACCAAAAGGAAATTCAGCAAAATTATTATAATGCACTCGAATCCACCAAGATTGGCGTGTTGTAAATGTTTATGTCTAAAAACATTCACAATAATGTTCATAATTGGCATAAAGAGTAATGCTACATGGATTATTTTGTCATTGTGTCATAAGTCTGTTTGCGTCAGAGGTATGCCTATGACTCTCACTTCTGTCGGCGTCGTTTATTCTTTGGCAGAAAGGAACCGAGAGTGTATTGTAAAACTTGTTTATATTTTGTCAACATCACATAATCAGATGGCTTGTTCGTCATCACCGGCTGAGACGTTTTCAAAACAATGCGTTCTGAACAACACCGAACTCGCGAAATGTTTTCAAAAGCGCTGGAAACTCTTCGCGCATTGCATGGCCCTTTATTTCCTCTCCACAACATGTATTTGCCAATGTGTGACGCGTTTTGCTCCTGGCTATACGGTCACCTAAGTTCCCCAAACAAATTCATTTGACAAGAAAAGTTTCTCCTGTACACAGTTCAGGATGCAGATACGGTTGCAATTGAGTTTCAGCCAGATCTCAACTGCCATACGGGGAAAACTTTGAAATGAACAGCTTTTCGAACTTCGAACTTTTCTTCACTCTCCCCCCCTCCCCGTTCCTCAAACAAATCCGCGAAAAGTTAAATTAGATACTTCTTTTTACTCAAATGATATGCTTTGCTTTTGCAGTGTTGGGGAAACGTCAATTTCATGCTAGACCACGAGTATCCACTCACGTGATTGACTTAATTGCGCTATCAAGTATTCGATGAATTGTTTTCAATTATTTTGTATCGTGCAGTTCGAAAATGCTTTTACTGTTGTGTAAATTGGCAATGCAATTAGATGTCGTCGACAGAAACTCCACTAGCGCTCGGAGAAACGAAAGATTTAAATTACAATTTGCCAAAGTTCTCTTACACAAGGGAAAGCTATACTATAAGTGTCAAGTGATTTAACTTCCTAATAAGGCGAAATAAAAAATGCATGCAACTTGTTACTCTCTTATTATTCTTGATTATCTAGCATGTTTCTCTCTTACATATTCAATTATTTACCAAATATTGATCGCAGAATGAGTTCCTACTTTTGACTAGCTCACTCTCTCTCTCCCTCTCGCGCTCTCTCTAATGTGGCTAGCGATAAGGGGATATCCATTCGACACGTTCCCAACTATGTTCAATCCTAATAGAGTAAACTCACGTGACCTTATTCTGTCAGCTCGCGTCCCCACTAATTGGATAAAGCCGATTTGCATTGCTGTTTAATGGATTGCACTTCGGCGCGATTTGTTCTCGAAAACATGGATGTGTATTTTCTAATAATAAACCGTGAAACTAATGCTCGCCTCTGTGTGTGTGTGTGTTTTGTAGCAATTTTCACGCGGCTGCCGGGAACTACGGCCAATATGACGTTCCCGACGACGCCTTTCATAATCTCGTCGACGCCGTCGCCGACGACGACCACGACTCTGCCGAGTACTGTCAAACAAATATCATACAAGGACCTTGATTTGAATCATAATATCAAATCAACAACCAAAAAGACTAGTGAGTATACTGACATCTGTCACGCTATAGTCGAAGAAATGTATTTTTAAGAATTGTGGTACTTGATTAATTTGTTTTTCTTTGATCGTCATCCATCGTTTGTCAGTGAATAAATAATTATTCAAGAAACCTGATTTAATGATTAAAATAGTGATTCAAAGAAACCTAGATTGGGTTAGAGATGAAATTAAGTCATTCCTAACATTCTCTGAAGAAAGGATAAAACAAACTAAAAAAATCTTGATATGTTTTCTCCTCGTTTTGATTTTTACTAATTCACTCATAGAAATGACACAAAGAACTGTGACATTGCAAATAGTATTTTATATCAACAGCCAGAGAGTATAAATAGAAATGCTAAGTTATAGAATTAGAAAGAATTATTACCCTCAGAAATATGAAATAATTCTGTAAGGAAAGTATAAGATAATCTACGATTCAATTCTGATTTAATACCTTCTGTCTTTTGTCATATCAAGAAAAAATGTGGCTTTCTTACAATCACGGAACTTGCTCACATAATTGTTGTTTTACATATAAATCGAGTACCAATTATAACACTACCCACATACAATAACTCTTGCGTGCATAGTTAGCAGTTATTTGAAAATCAGCGGATTGCCTGTTGATTTGTATCATATTGACCACGATCTCAGATCTAAATCTGCTTAGGAAATGTTAAATCCAATCAATCAATAAATGAGTAGGACAGATCTGTCAGTGCTGCACAGTATGCAGTAATGACATGAATTCAGGCGAGTATAATTGGTACTCTTTACTAAAACGGCGTCGAATCGTGCAGGCAACTTAGTGAGAGGAAAATCAAATGCTTGTCGCCTGTTCAGTACTTGCATTTTTCTTCTTAGTATCTGACTTTCACCCTAGGTTTAATTTTCGACCTTGTTTTAAATCCTTTCCAGGTTTACCTTCCTTCTCATTATTTTCTCTTTTTAGAGCATTTACTTTTTCGTACCTCCTTTGTGCTACCCACATAGAAACCACATTTTATATGAGATTCAGATTTGAAATACTCTGTGTTGCCGAGTTCCGTATAAAACGAACAATTTATAAGTTCAGTTCATTCATCTACGTTGAAAATAGGAACTTTTGAATTTCGAGATTTTTTTCAGGAATTGGAACGAAAGTTCAAGTTCACGATAAAAGTGCATACTAAATTCTTATAAAAGTTTATTTTGTAAAGTGCTAAAATTTATGATGATCATAAAGCACACATTTAGAAATAAAAATATGTACGTGGGTGTACATATGCAAAGACGGCATGTTTCCAACTATAAAATATTTTAAAAAAATGAAATTTTAAAAATCATAATACCTCCATACTATGGAAAACTTCGTATATCTTACTGAATAAACTGTTTTGAAATTCACTTTTTAACGACTTACTCTCATAAAAGTGATTGAGTAATGCACTTCAATCAATGATCACATTCCCTGCATAAAATAAAGAAGAACACTCGAAAGTTTTAAAAAAATGGGATGCATTTTTGTTTTTAAATTACATACCTTCCCCAATAATAGCAATGCATCTTTACATTGCAGTTCAGTTCTGGAAATGTAGTGAGTGATTGATTCTTCTCAATCCTCGTAAATCCAAAAATGGTATTAAAACTAGATGTAATTGGCTAGTAACTTTAGTGTGTTGAGAGGACAATTTAGAGCAGTAAGCTAAGGCGATATGTTATTAGATGTATGCTTATGACTTCCAAAGTAAATATAAAATGCATATGTATATTGAGTCAAAACTTGTTCTAAATAAATTCATGTGCTGTACCAGAGTTGAGAGACAAGATGTTTTACAAGTACCTATTATTTACAGATAATGGGCGTGAAGCTACACAAGTTTTGTTGAGATGAGCCAATGCATATTTTATTAACACTGACAGGGCAAGTTGGGTCAGGCAGTAATGCTCTGGACTTGTCCCTGAATGTCCCGGGTTCGCTTCCCTTGTCTTTTCTGACTGAGGTTTTTGTGACTTCCCTCAGTTTGAGAAGGAATGATGGAAAGGTTCCCTACTAATAGGTGTTGAAGCCCTCTTGCTGCAAACAGTAGCCTGTGTACATCCATTTCTTGTATAATTTAGTTCTATTCTTACACTCTCTATAACAAAATCTTTTCCCATCATTTCAGACGAGTACGAGAAACATCCAAACGAAGTGGTGAAAAACGAAGAGCTGACATACAACGCAGCGAGAGCAAGAAACAACAGCGCGCACTGTTGGCTGCTGCTAATACTCGCGCTCACGGTCCGGCTAGTCGGTCAGCGATGATCATCTTGCCCATACTTCAAGCACGCTCTCTCCCTCTCTCTCTGTAATCATGTTCATTATTGTATATATCTAGAGCCCTTCTAGAGTTGTTCGGTCAGCAAATGGGCAACTGTGAGACATTTTAATTTGCTGTTTTGTTTGCTTGATTGTCATATATAAAAAAAATGATGTTTGTAAATCTGTGATGAGAGCCAAGTCAGCGGAGAGGTTTGGCTTGATTGTATTCAAGTTCTCTGTAGCGTGTATAAAAAGAATAATTATACAAAGATGAAACATTATGTAGGTAATTGTGGAGATATTTTGTATAAAACGGTGTCTCTCTAAATCTGTGTCGGTGGTGTTCGTCTATTAAAGAAGAAAGACCGGTGAAAAGACTGAAATCGTTCATCGACTCTCGTTAGTTGCGGGTCGGTGTTTGGAATCGGAGTCGTCGCTAAAAATGACCTAAATGTTATTCAGTGTTTGAATAATTAACAGTGAGATGGACAAAGAGATCAATAATTATATTATATATATTATAGCCATTTTAAAGAAAAAGAGATGATATCTGGATGAACAATTTAAGTAGATGTCATTTTTAAATAACTATTATCAAAGACGTGCTCATACCAAGAATACGTATCCGTATTCTTTGCTTTTATTTATTTATCAATGTCAAATCTTTGGATACGAAGTTTCATTCTCGATTGTCAGTGTCAACGTATTGAACTCTGTGCACCATCAGTCATCAGTACCGAGAATACGAGAATGCGTGATGTATTCCTCGTTTTTATTTATTTTCGACGTCTTTGGATACGAAGATTGGCTCTCGATTATCGAAGTGTCATCGCATTGTATTCTTTGTTTGAATTTATTTTCGACGTCAACATTGTTGGATACGAAGTTTGATTCTCGATTGTCGAAGTGTCAGCGGATCAGACTCTATCAAGTCACCATCAGTCATCAGTTTAACGGAAGTAGTCGAGTATGCAAGTGCCGAATTCGAATGAATGGAGAATGGAAATGTATATTATTATGTTATTTGACTGTGTGGATGAAGGCTGTGAATGCCAAAACTTCTACAACTATGTTGTGATAGTTAGTGGGTATATACTATATAAAATATATAAATAAATTGTTGTTAACAAAGTACTATTTCTTATAACTAGTATTTCAGGAATCATGTTTATCGTTTAGCATCGTTCTCTTCAATGCATTCTAATCTGTAAAGATACTACTTCGTTTTGATGAGTTCATTTTCACCAAATTTTAACACATTTTAAATTTTAATTGAATACAACTGTCTGTATTTACAGTAGAATAGAAGTGCACTAATTTCATTGTCATATTTATTATAAATGTTTGTCAGTTTTCTTCTTGCTTCTCTGAGAGGCCCAATAGATAGGATGTAATTTTGAATTGTTCCTAAGTATCTTTACATATAAGATGTTTGGAAAGAATGTCAAATATGTGCAATCAATGTGATTCTTGAAATCAACATTGTAGGCGTTGCGTTGCCTGCAATGTGTGATGTGGGGCCGATTAGGACAATTATAGAGGTGCCGTATTCACTATAAGATTATAGATTGATACATATAACTTATAAAAACATAATATTATTGTGTACATATTATTTAGGCATCTTTTGTAAAAGTTAAACTTTTTCCATTCGTGGCTCATAGCTACATGCTTTTGTAAATAGATTAAAAAAACGCAAAATGTTTTAAGGTATGCTTATTCAAAGCTAATACCAGATAAAAGTTTTATAATTTGCTGCTCACAAACCATTTTACGGACTGCCATACCTAGGCATTGGACTTGTACTACAATATTTTTGCACAGTTCATACAGGTGGAAGTTTTATCGCTTGGTCTTTACATACCAAAATTGTTTTTAAGTGGCAATTATTTTTAAAATGGGGTCTGTTTCACTCTATCTCGACCTCCGTGATTTCAAGTTGGATTCGTGCCTTAAAATATGTCATTTCCACCAATGCCAGTCATCCAAATATGTGTGCATTATTGTACCAACCGACTCTAATGCCTAGGAAAGACTACAGCCGTTTCACCACCCTACTTCACTGGCAAAACGAAAAACTTTAAAAGACATTTCAGTTTATACTTCAATTTGCTGTCATAGAAGAATGACAATACTTTTTCACTCACTATTTATTGAGGTTATTTGATGTGATAGTAACTCCAGAAGGCCATTGTTTATTCAACTTGTGGTGTCTTAGAATATTGACATTTTACTTCTACAAATCCCACAAAAACATATGAAATGACAAAGCGTGCACCTCATAACTTCACGGAAGTATGTACTTGCGTTTGAAGGTCTTTCAATTGGTTTCAAAATCGGGGTGATTATCATGAGAGGGACTCTCCAAATCAGCCAGATTATTGAGACCAATTGAAACTTAAGGACTCAAGCTAATGCGAACGTGAGGTGGTTACTGTATTGTATAAAGTCATACAGTTATTAGTTCGACTATTTGATTCTGTGTATATATGATATATAAAGTATTTAAGTGCCATAAGCGGATACAAATGTTTGCTGTAATTTTGGTTTCCATACACGAAAAATCAGCTTAAAAAGAAAAATACATGGAAACATATTGTAAAACATGAATGTTCATTACCAGTATTGGGAGAAACGACTCCTGCTTATCTGAACACAATATAGAGTAGAACATATTAATTAGTATAATCTGTTTCTACTACATATTACAGTTGCCAGACCCAACAATATCTATTATTACGAATCCAGCCGCAAGTCCACTATAATGTATAATGATAATTGATAACTGTTTTCAAGGAAACTTATTCAAACATGTTGCCCTTTCGGCAATCAAAATTTTTAGTGCCAAACTGGCGAAGCAAATTTTTCGAAAAGAAGATAAATAATATCTATATAATTATATTCAAGTAGGCCTATTTGTAGCATCCTTATGGTATTTCACAATCTTAGCCTTGGTTGTAAACGGTAATTGTCATAGTATGGCCTATCGTATTGTGCACGATTAGTGCATTTCGTGCCTTCGAAACTGTGAACCGGCCAATATTGCTAAAAAAAAAATACAAAAAATACAAGGCTTCTAATAGTGAAATTGTCGACTGATTGAGCGATGTGAAATCAATATCTTCTCCATCATCTGTATGCAAATTGAATACCAACTATGTTCTTGAATTAGCTATGCACAGTCGCTGCGAAGTTGGACACAGGCCGGATCAGTTGCTTTCTTGCTGGCAAGAGGAAAACTAATCTTTCATTTGGCATTTCTTTCAAACAAATAACAATGTTTTCAAAGAAAAACAATCACACTTGCTTAGCCTAACCAAAATTTATGCGATTTAAAGAAACGGCAGATTTTTATTTCCCAAAAGATAGAACGTTTTTGGGAAAACTGGAAAATAGTATATCAAATCTATTACTAGGAGTTTCAATTCAATGTTGCTGAAAAATAATTGTTTAGTGACACTGTACAGTACGAAATATTCAACTGTTGTCCCCCTCCCCTATTCTCTTGATGGTGTTCCTTGCAGAACGGTACTCCCCCACCCCCTCTTCAAGCCCACAATTCAATAACCGGTTGATGTATGACAAAATATTACATGTTGTAAGTTGATATGGACCATGTCAATACCTAACGTAAGAATTCATGTACTTTGGTCACATTTTATTATTATCCCTGGGTACTTTACTTTTTACATTAAACTATAATTCCAAATAGAATTGTACAGTTTATTTTCATGTACTGTGATATTTTCGTTTCAAAACATGACTTAATATTATTTATTCTCAAGTTTTTTTCTAATAGATCGACTACACATTTTGTAACTTGCTTTGACGCTAGACGCTCGAATTTTCGCTAAAAAGGCCCTAGTTTTAATGAGTCCAGTTAATTATTCCGTATCTGAGACAACAATCACCACAAGTATAGTTGAACTATCACCATTCCTTCGCTTTGCACATTATAGTAAAAAAAAAAAATCTTCATTGTTTGTATGAGTAATTCTGTATTATGAAGGATGGCTTCATAGATTCATGGCCTCAGATTTAAACGACGAGTGATTCCACATCAGAATCTCTCATCAAAGTAATATATTTGGCACTGCACTTAAATAGGAAGCAGCTGGCAACCAAACATTGTGTTCAACATCCGATTTTAGATTATTGATAGAACGCTCAAAATGCCAACGTCAACGAACTAAAGTAAAAACGATGGGTCTGCTTTCCTTTTATAATTGTGAGTTACTTCTTTTATTTTAGTATCCTGTTTTTAATGTCAGTCAATGCTAATGATTTCATGTTTCATGTTCATAGTGTATTGCGATTTAAAAATACATACTGGTATCCATATAAAAATAATAATAAAAAAATCTTCACATAATTCATGCTATGTAAAATATAATATTATTATTATTATTGCTGTTAATATAATATTATATTATGAAAGTCCATCTGTGTGAATATGACAGATGTGTAGTATAGTGAGTTATCAATTATACGTATACACTGTATGTTTTCCTGATATTTATATTCGGCACCTTTGTCACTATACACCGTACTACATGATGCGAAATATTTTATAACTGACTTTTGTACAGAATAAAATATAATTATTGTAACGTGAAAAACGATTAATGATTAATATTACCATGATCCAATCCACCTTTCCTTTTTATAATAATAATAATCTTCCTCCCGGTTCCAAGAGTTGGGTCGGGGGGTGGCGAAGCCACCATTACTAGGGCCCGGACTCCTAAGCTAGCTGGCCAGGCTTGGCTCTTCCTCTTCGTTCTTCTTCTCTACCAGTTTTTTCCACTTCTTCCTGTCTTCCCACCACCTTCCTTCTTCCACTTCTTCCCACTTCTCCAGTCTCTCTTGTACATCTTCTGCTACCAGCTCTCTCCACTTTTCCCTCGGTCTTCCAACTCTCCTTTTATCACTTCTCGCAGCTTCGAACTCCCGACGCGGTATTCTCTCCCTCTGCATTCTCTTCATGTGGCCAAACCACCGTAGCCTTTTTATTATGACTAATTATTTAAGAATTAGAAAATAAATATTTGAAATATTTTCGAAATATTTTTGAAATATTTTGAAAAAGTTTGAATATTTGCCCCGATTTAGCGCCTAAACACCGATTGGTTATGAATATAGAAAGGCGCCAAAATAAAATGAACACAGCTTAATTATTAAATTAAAATAAATTACTTTCAGAATGTTTAACTGTTAGAACAAAAATCAATATATTTGGACTGTGAATATATTCTAAATGCAACGTAAACAAAACACTAATTATTCATTTTGGGTGAAAATAAGAGATAATTTAGCATGAGTCGCATTCTAGTGGCAGAAGTATGAACTAGCTCTTTGGCGGTAAAGCATTTGACTGTTTCTAAATGTCATCCGGTATGAAAACAATATATTATATTGTTGTTTCAGGTCACATGAATAATTATTAGATAATTAACATATTAAATTATACATAAGTACGTTAAAACTCCGCTGATTATAGAACAAACTGAGTATTTAAGAACAGATAATAGACAATTTTGTCGATTCTTCATCTCTCTAGCGGCAAGATTGTTAACTAACTCCTCGGAATTTCCAAGTTATCTTATTTGAAGGTCAGCATGACGTACTCGATTACGTATATCAAGATTTGACAGAAGAAGAAAACAACGAAATGTGATTGTCAACCGGTTATAGATTATTATTTTATTGTTTCTATTTCAATTGCGTTATTTTTGTTATTTCTATCAAATACTTCGCGATGTCGCCTACTTATAATAACTCATACACGTCACTGTAAACTAGTTTTATATAACGCGTGGTGAGTCATGCCAACAATTTTAGATATGCTATCATAATCAACGAATCGCCTATCGTGTTTTTGTTTCGTGTTTTGTCGACGGCTAGTGAGCGAAAAACAACGATCACGCCACTTTTAACACGTTGCCTGATTTGACAGCAGGGCCACCGAGAAAATGTCACTTCAGTACTGTATTATCAACTAGTATTATAATGTTGTGTCTAAATTAATGTTTGTTTTTGTTTTATAATGATTGTTTGTTGTTGTGATCAATGTTCGAAGAGAGTGGCGTGTTTTTATTGAAGTTACGTCTGCCAATAAGTGCCTCAAAATGAATGAATCAGGAATAGATCTTGATTTTGACATTGCTAAGCTCTGTGAAGAAGGTTTGGATTTCGACTACAATGATCTTTTACAAGATGAACCTATGGACAGCACACAAACTCGCCAAGATTATATGTTTTATGAGCTCAAATCCAAGACAATTCCAGAAAGGTAAGCTACGTTTGTGAATTATTATTTTAATTCACAATCAAAATCATACAATACAATCACAATCATAATCATAAAATCACTATCATAATTCATAGTACTCCCCTTGGATTACATCATGGTTTTGTAGGATTATCATATTATGTTCACCTGACAAGCATGCATCTAAAAGTGGCACTCAAATACATTGTGTAACCAAGTGGCATTGTGATTAAAAGGTATTGACACCAATGTTATGACTTGGGGTACCAATTTGGTTAATTACTACTTTATGTCACCATTAATTGCCATGTGACAGTTTGCGCTATCATTTGATTGAAGAACGGAAGTCTGGTTTGCTTCTTAGATAAAACATTTCCTGTTTTAAATGTTTCAATCACGGGTACCTAATTTCCAAGCATGGTATCAAACAAAATTGTTTGCAACACTTTTTGCAATTTTTTTTGCAACTAATTTGAAGTTTAAAGAACACTTTGCAGTTCATTTTTGTATTATTAAATTCACATAAAGTCCAGGAATGTTGTTAATCAAACAAATACCTCAAATGTAGCAGTAAAGCTGTTTCTAACGCCGTAGGTATATATTGCACAGAACTTCCAGTTTGAAAACAAAACCATAGATTGAAAATATCGCATTTTTTAGTCCTGCCTATAAAACTGCGCAAAAAATCATATTTCCCGTCTCATGAGCTTTTCAAATGTATATAACAGCAATTTGTATAACAGTCAAAATAAGTAAAACCCAGCAGCAAAGACTAAAGTGTGTAATATCCCTGTAATAATGCAAAATGATTAGTGAGTTCATACCAGAAGAGGTAAAAGGTCTGGATATCAATGTTTGAGCCTGCGATGTAGGCAACTAATGGTGCTCCTATGTGTTGCGGGTTGCCTAACTGTCAGTCTCGCATGGACTTGTTACCTTGAAGCTAGCCGTGGCCGGTAGTTAATTGCCCCCGGGTTAAAGGGAAAGAGATTACATAATTATAAACATTTGTTGTGATTATATAATTCCATAGAGATAAGAAACATAGAAAATAATAGGTTTCCTTACCAAATAATTAAACTGGTACTGTTACGCAAAAGGTATGTTAGGAATTTCAATGATACTTCTCACTACGACTTTTGATTTTTTTTTTGTATAATATTGTATTTGCTTTGGTTGATTTAAAATAAATCAAGATATATTAAGTATAATCTTGGAAAGAAGTCAACAATCTGGGGTCGTCTTTAGAGCTTGTGCAAAAATAGCCTTGCAAACTTGACTTCCATGGTTCTAACTATAGTTTCTAATAGATTGGCAGATCGTTCCGTAAGCAGGACACGGAATACATTGTGCAGTGTTTTTGACAATGCGTTTGAAACCTCTTGTAATGTCAGTGATATGTAATTTGTAAACAAGATTCAGTGTCCATGAGATCATGGATCGGAACATTAGTTTGCATGGAGGATACTCGTCAAGTTATGTGGAACCATCGATCAGTAATGTCACGCAACCAGACAGACGCAAATGTTACTCATGTGAAAATACACTACCGAATTCGAATGGAATCAATAGGACATTTCTGTCAGTTGAATCGGCTTCTTCGGAGATACAAAGATTAAGTTTAGTGCAAGATGGAGAAGATTGTGTTTCGTTAAAAGTACCAGTTCGTTTGAATATCGGTATCGATGAAGATTTGAAAATGATTCTGGACATGGACCCAAGTTTAATGGACGTGATACCGCCGGAAACTTTTACAGATCAAAAACCTCTTTCTGGGTTACCACCAAATGTTGGAGGGTATGAATTAGATTTAATTCAAACGTGAAAGATACCTAATTAGTAATTACTTTGATACCACCCAAAAGTAGCTCTAAACCACTACTTTAAGTAACTACTTTTACTTTCAGCTTATTATTCATGTACTAAATTAGTGTTCAAACCCACATGGGCTAAATTTTACATGAATTTCTCGTCTCTGTTTCCTCTCTTGTGATTGTATGCCCAGGGTGCGGTCGGAAACGTACAGAATTTACTGGAAACTCTTGAATATTGTTCTGAAACCATCTTCGCGTACTACTCCGAGTATTCCGACACCTCTGAATCTGTCAAATCTGCATGCTGAAAATAAACGCCCTGTAACTTCGCTCAAAGTTTCATCATTAGTCAACATGAATTATCCGAGATAGTTATTGTATTGTGAATGTCTAAATTTTCTATGAAAATAGTTTTTACTGTCTTTGAAGAAGCTCGTGTATATTAGTATATCATTAATTTAATTCGATGATATTATTGTTGAAAATAGAAGAAATCTTTATGACCTAACCTATAGCTAACATCATAGCCACGGCCGTAACAAGTTTTTTTCTGTAGATTTTTGTACTCGCGTTCCGAGGTAAATACGTGTGATTATATCATTATATATCATAAATATCGCCATAGCTTTTGAACTATTCAATTATTAAGAATGGGAAAAATTAAAACTTAAGTCGACCTTAGGAAAAATACCACGAATTTTAAAATTTTTGTGCCCAAACGATTGATAGTTAATCCCATTTTTCAACTGGGATTCGACTTTGGTCACGAATTTTGTGTTTAGTATTTGGAGTCCTTTTTATATATTTTGTTTGTTAGTTTTCACATTTGTAATAATTTGAATGACTCAAAAGTTTGATAATATTTTTGAAATATAATCACACGTGCATTCGTGTGGATACTGGAATTGTACTTTTACTGGCTCACAGAAACCCCATAAGCCCCACCAAGTTTCGCATGACATATTATTATGTGTTCAGACAAACTTCTTGTAGAATTTACTGCTCTTGACAACATGCATGTCGCCGGTCTTATCATAATGATAGGTATGGGCTAGTACAACCGTTCGCCACAAATTATCTAGGTACGTGTGTGACCTTCCTTTCCTGTTTTATGTAATATGTTAGATTTTTGTTTCTACTTTTTACGTCTACAAACTTGAATGAATTCTCTGGCTGTGATGAAGAAACTTTATAGTGAACCACGAATGTAACCCACCAATGATTTTATTAGTGAATAACGACGAACTTGATTTGTGAAACCGACGAAATCTAACGAACCCCTAGCTAATGTCAATTTCTTCGCATGGCGGTTTTTTGACTCCCTTTCCCTCCCCCTTCCTTTCCTCTTCCTTTGTTCAATCAGTGCATATAGCATAAGGAAGACGAACAAAAGGTAATAATTGACCGTGCGGGCTGGCCTAAGTTAATGTAATAATAAGCCCCCTATGAATTGGGATGTAGAAATTAATTTTCAATTTGTTATTAAATTTGTCTCTGGGAAAATTTCCCACGTACGTTTTCCAATATTACTCGTATATATTTTCTAGTTGCATTTCTGTTCTATCTCCGTGGGATTTGACGAGGTCGGACTACTGCTCTATTGAACAGCAACAATTAAAAGTTACTAAATAGGCACGTGTTCGAGTACCGTTGAGGTCGGTCGTTTGAGGTTTCTATGCCTCGATGACAGGCTAGTGTCAAATCAGCCATTACCTACGTGAAGAGGCACGTAATATGGGTTTATTGCTTGCGGAAAATGTCATACCAAGGCGGCACCTTCTTTTTAAAAATAAATAGCGTCATGAACGTTGTCCTCTTGAATTCTGTTATTGATATTTTTATTTTTAAAACTGAAAATCTATTTATTTTTAATTAAATTCTCTTACCAAGTATTAAATAAACTCAAATGCCACAATTAAAGTAAAATTGTATGTATATTAATAACTACTGATTAGTGATTAGGTACAGAAAAAAAATCAAAAACTATAAGTAGACAAGATTCAGGGCTTTTATTTTTAAATACAAGATCTAAACGAAAGTGGTAAGGTTAGTGCTAAAACGAAAAAACGGCATTTATTATGCAAATAACATAAAATTCTGTAAATTTAGCATGATAATAAAACAGCATTATGTATTTAATAAAACTATCAGATGATTTGCTAGATTCTCAGAATATGTAAAATATTGATTTCGGGTTACAAAACATGTTGTGCTAAAATTAGCCGAATAGTTGTCCCAATAATTTCTCCAAAACTGTCATCAAGCACGCTCAGTGTCTATCGAACTGAATTCATCTTCAGCTGGAGGTCTCCCGAATGACAGAATCCTCTCTTCCACTTTCAGCCCGCCGACGTTCAAGACTGCAACACCAACGTCGCGCACCCAACTGAAGCTGCAGTTGATGCGTGAACAGTACCAGGAACAGGAGCGTCGAGACGCTGAGCTGAGACAGCACGAGCGTCTTGCACAACAGCCGAGCCATGTGCCCGTAAACGTGCCCGTCAACGTTCAGAACATTGGCGTTGATGTGCCGCCACAAGTCTTACAGGTAAATTGACAACACGAACGCCGTCAACGTTCAGAACATTGGCGTTGATGTGCAGCCACAAGTCTTGCAGGTAAATTGACAACACGAACGCCGTCAACGTTCAGAACATTAGCGTTGATGTGCCGCCACAAGTCTTGCAGGTAAATTGACAACACGAACGCCGTCAACGTTCAGAACATTGGCGTTGATGAGCCGACACAAGTCTTGAAGGTAAATTGACAACACGAACGCCGTCAACGTTCAGAACATTGGCGTTGATGTGCCGCCACAAGTCTTGCAGGTAAATTGACAACACGAACGCCGTCAACGTTCAGAACATTGGCGTTGATGTGCCGCCACAAGTCTTGCAGGTAAATTGACAACACGAACGCCGTCAACGTTCAGAACATTGGCGTTGATGTGCCGCCACAAGTCTTGCAGGTAAATTGACAACACGAACGCCGTCAACGTTCAGAACATTGGCGTTGATGTGCCGCCACAAGTCTTGCAGGTAAATTGACAACATGAACGCCGTCAACGTTCAGAACATTGGCGTTGATGTGCCGCCACAAGTCTTGCAGGTAAATTGACAACACGAACGCCGTCAACGTTCAGAACATTAGCGTTGATGTGCCGCCACAAGTCTTGCAGGTAAATAGATGGCGTTGATGTGACGCCAAAGTCTTGCAGGTAAATTGACAACATGAACTCCATTGACGTGCCCGTCAACGTTTAGAACATTGGCGTTGATGTGCCGCCACAAGTCTTGCAGGTAAATTGACAACACGAACGCCGTCAACGTTCAGAACATTCCACATGTCTTGCAGGTAAATTGGCATCATCTGCTGGGATGGTTACTAAAGAGACCACCTTGATGTCATTCATGGTGGTCGTTAACCTATTTGTAAAACATGGAAAAATTGAATTGTGAACGCCTCTTTGTTCGTGTCGGTGGAAAGACGTAAAGAAATAATTTGAATACATCAAGTGTCTTTTGAGATTCCATATTCTTATATCTTGCTTAAAAACGCTTTGATTTTATTTAAAACATCTTCCTCAGGGATCGCCTATCTTTTTACACGAGTTACTTTTTATATTGCAAACCTTTAATGGTCTCATTTCGAGTCGCTTTTGGGGCTAAAAGTGAGATTATCCGTGAGATAAGACACCTAAAGTCGCATATTGTGAGATAATACACTTAATACGTTTCACATTATGAGATAAGACACCTAAATCGTCTTGCACTAAGACCCTGAATTCCGCCCCCGAAGTATATTCAAATGAGACTTTTGGGTTTGCGTAGTTCTACACGCTTATGTAATATCTCTTCAGAATTTGACTCCGCATTTCATAACTTTAAAACTGTAGTACACAATGGAGTCAAAGTCTAATCTTTGTCTATTCTATTAGGTAAGCATATTAGGTAAGGGTCCAGAATTCAAAACCGTTTGATTATTATTACCATGTTATGCCTAAACGTCCACCAACCTCCAGAACATAAATAACATCGCTATAATGAAACTATCCCAGCTTATCGGCTGTCAAATTAGGTTCGTTGTTCGTCGACAACCTTGGATCTAATTTCTTAGCCCACACGATTTGATTTAAAAAAAAATACTTTCCAATCAACAATGTTAATTTTCGCATATTTTAATGATTTTTCTTCGAAGCTATTTGGTTGCGAGCCAAGTTCTGTATTGGAAGGAGCGAACTGGATGTCCAGGAGGAAAATCTCTGTATTATTGAGATGAACTTGGCTCCAACTGGATTTCCCAGTTACTTAAGTCGTGATTATGTCCTGGGATCGAGCCTGACACGTTTTTGTCCATCAAAGACTTCGTCGCGGAATGTCAGTAACATGTGCACACACACACACTATCCATCTTAATCTACATATTAGTGGCAAGTTTGTACGCAATCAAGACAAGGAGTCCTACTTTTGACATGTTCACGATGGGATTAAATGGTTGACACGATGCTCTAACACTCTAGTCGGACATACCATCCTGAAATTATCACTTCCACAACCGCTCAAAACGTTGTCAAGAGTTGTCACTTTTCTGTCCGGACAGTGGCAAAGTCATCCGACCATATCTCCCGAACTAAATTAGAATTTTATCAACTGGATTTTATCAGCTTTTATGCTCTGCTATAAATTGTTGTTAAAAGTTTTGAAAGTTCTTCTTTCGTTTGCCAACTGAAAGCAAAATACTTAAATACCAGATAAAGTTTTGTTCTTTAAAACATTTTCTTCCTCAATTAAATCGAGTTTCTTCGTATTTTTCTAAATTGTTGATCTATTGAGCAATGGATGGTCGTAAAGCAACTATGTTCCATTTTATTGGTCTCAGCAGCGATTCATGTAATATGTTCCATGGGACTTCTTTAATGATGTAACTGTATGATGTAATTATGTCATTGCTATACTGATAGAGGAAGACAAGCATGGATACTACTGTTTTGTTCCGTGAGCTAAACATTTTTATTTTTCTTCTTTGGAACTTGTTTACTTTTTGCTTTTATGTAAGTAAATAATCAATGTATAGGTTAATAGTCATGTACTAAATGAGTTTACAAATTTGCATCAGTTTAAACTGACTTTTTCCAGTAAGAAATGTATCTGTCAACCAGCTATCTGTATTGAGGAATCTTTGCATTTTCTGCAAATGGATTCAGAGGTTTCTCGCTATAGAGTGAGTGATATCTGATTGAAGAAACATTTACTTGCTTTTGCATCCACTCCGAGTTGTAGATATGTGCATTTGCCTCTCAATCCCCCCCCCCCCCCCCCCCCATGGATTCTTATTGACGTATTTGACTAATCAAATTTAGTGTCCTTTGCTGTGTTATGTGGGCAAGAGAACATTTCAAATGATTCTTAATGAATCAGAAGGGAGAAACAGGAGACGAGGGTAAACATTTTTGCTTCAATTCATCGGTTTTTCCAGCGAGTCCCGATTGGCCAGATAAAACCAGTGGTTTAACTCCAACATTCTTTGGAAATACAGTGAGGTCATATTTAAAAGATCAATGATGAATTTCTTGACCGGGTAGAGGAGGTTTTAATTTGCTTATTTCGTATGTAAAGATGAGATTTTTTTAAGATGAATAGGACGACTTTCTTGTGTAATTAATCAGACTTTTTTGACCAGGTAGAGCAGGTTAATTTGCACATTTCGTGTGTAAAGATGAGATTTTTAGGGAGGAAAAGCACGGACGAAGCAGTCAAGTTGAGTGCTACTCCGATTTCTTTCCCAAATGAGCATTCTTTATCCTCGTCTTTGTTCACAGGTTCGAACCAGCCTGGAGAACCCGACGCGGTACCACGTGATCCAGAAGCAGAAGAGCCAAGTGCGCCAATACCTGAGCGAATCATTCCAAACCCCCGGCGTCGTCGGCGGCGGTGGCGACGTGTCGGCGACGCTGCCGGAGCAGCTGCGACGCCTCGTGCAGACGGGGTCCACCGGCGGAGGCGGCGGCGGCGTCGGCGGCGTCGGCGGCGTCCGAGGTCAAGTGCACAGCGCCCCCACCGCCTCCGTCAGACATGGGCTCTCCGCCCCCAGTCCGGACACGGCCATGTCACCCGTCAGTAGTTCCATAGCCACCAGCACCTCCGATGTAAGTACATCATCGCCCTCCCCATGACCAGAGTGTTCACGTAATGATACCCTACAGACGACCGTCACCTTTGGCTCGGGGTCAATAACAATTTGCTTCAGGTATTCACTTTTGATGGAAGGATATGCCTTTAAGTTTTGATAGAACAAACTAATTATCTCAAAAATGGTATACAGGTTTAAAATTAATTAAAACTATACAAACTCTAAAGAAGATTACGTAAGGTTCCAACGGACTAAGCTTGAATGTTTGGAAATTTTACTACGCCATAGTTTTGTTAAATTGTTATATTTCCTATATGGCATAATCAGTGAAATTATGATTTTGTTGAGATTGCTGCTGCAAGTCGCGAAAGTTGGAAATACTTTATAGTCATCTGAATCCCTGTGTTCCTGCGTGTACTTCTTACATTGATAATTGGATAATAATGGCAAAGCAAATATACTCTTGAGTCTATTACATCTAATTCATAGTATAAATAATGACCCAACAAATCATATCTCTCTCTGGATACGAAGGACAAGTATTGCACGTTTCCACGACAGTAGGAAAAGTTGTAAGAACGGTATTGAAACAATATTGAAACAATTGAAACAATATTGAACGCTATGAAACAGCTATAAGACTGCTTTGGCGTTACGTTTCTTCGTTTAGATTTACTTCTCATTATCTTTCTCCATAAGGAAGTGTTTTCAAATGGATTCGGAAAGGCCCCAGAGCGAATTAGGGCCCCCACTAAACTGGGTCCGTTTATACTTAAAACAGGCCTCTGTAATAGGATCGATTTTTTCACCGAATTATTGTGATTCTTTTTAGATAGCTGAGGGCCCGGTCCCTCTGCGCTAATGTTGGTGGCAAGGGACCGAACGGCCCTTCTGAGTTTGGAAAACTTTAGTTGTGAAGTGGGGGAGATAAATACCATATAGTAGTTTTAATCTTGGTGTATAATTTTGATTTAATTGAGAATCTTGATTCATTCATTGTTTAAAAGTCCTTCGCATTTTTACCGTCACTTTCTTCACTTCCGTCTTTCATGCACGGTTTTCCGAGATTTTCGCTGGGAAATACATATTGTTTTTGTTTTGTTTTGACGAGATGATCAAAAGTGTCTCCGTCAAACAGAGAATGTCCTATAGTTATACTCATTATATTTTGCCTACATGATAATACAACTACTATTTTTGGAATCCCATAGTTTTGGAGATGATTATATTGTTTTAAAATAATTAGGGCCTAAAAGTAGACAGTCTTTCGTTTCATTGCCCACTTTTAGGTAGATAATTACGGAAGTCCTTTGGCCTTAAATTAACTTCGTAACTGATGTTTAGTACAAACCAACTGCCTGCAATGCGAAGTAGCGTAGCGTATAGTAGCGTTTTTCTTGAAATGTCATAAACTCCTAGAATTTAGAAAGACCGACGCATCTAACAACTGTACATAGCACTATCGGAATTTTGTCGACAATTTAGTGTCGACTATTTAGTGTCGACTATTGTTACTCAATTTCATTTTTTTTATCAGCAAAACAATATTTGATTTAATATCACTTTTGTCACGTAAATTACACGCTTTTCAGAGATACTACTAGTAGATGACGATTGTATGAACTTACGTAAATTATGGCGCTGCTTTGGTTGATGACGATGGTAATTTTTCTTAACCATTGCCGTGTCAACAATGCAAATACAATAGGAACGGAGTGGAATTCATAAATAATTTCTTCTGATATAAACGGCCTACTTTAAATTGAAATGTATATTACCATGTAAGACAGTTTAATTCAAATTTCAACATCGAGCGTGCTTCAAAGATGCATCTGAAGATTTCGAGACGAACTTATATACCTTGCGAATTAAACGAATACTTCATATTAGGCGTTTCAACTTGATTTATTTGACTTTTTATTTGAGGCATCGGTGTTGATACGCCTTAAATCATTTGCAGTGATTTAAGCGGAACTTTTTAAAAAATATCGAACGCAATTAAAACCTGTTTTAATTTCACAAATTCCATATCCCGGATGGTCCAGATTGTTGCCTCGAAATCAGATTGTAATGCACTCTTATTTAGGTGGAAGTCTTTTGATACTTCACGTTTGAGTTGTGTCCTGTCAAACTTGTTTACCGACTTTTTAATTATATTATTATTCATTAGACATCCGTGCATTAATTGCCAGCTCGAACGAAGATATTAAAGAGCAATGTTTTTCATAAACAAGTCGAGTAATGATTGCATATTGATTTTTAAACCATGTAATTAAATCGATCGTTTAATTTTTCCAAAGTTCATTTATTGTAAATGAGAAATAGAAATCGGCGGAGCGGTAATTTATTGTGGTGTCAGTTGTGTCATTGTTACGGGCGACCGGTTCTTAATGCCTGCGTATAGAAAGATTGGCACGAAATTCGAAAGCTAAGAAATGCAACCGCACCAGATGCATGCTGGAAAAATGCATTGCTTCTAGGTTGATGAGATTTTATCGCGATCTCATTTGAGTAGATAACACGGTGTGGAATTCTACAACTGTCGCGAGAAATTTGATGGGAAAATATGAGTGATTGAAGACCTAGATTGAATCAAGAGTTTGATTGAATTTGACAGATATATCATAAGAGTAATATTGATGGGAGCCACCCATGTAAGTGCAGATAATGTACATTGGACATGGAGAAAACGTTTCACTTCCTTTCCTTAAAGGTTTTATTTTGAAACCAATTATTCATCGGTCATAATCTTACATCCATTTAGTATTAAAAATTACTATTGTTTCAAAAGATAACCTCAAAAACCAGTTATTTTCTTAACAAGTTGGAAATTATTTTGTCGAATTATTTTAACGGCCAAGACACGAATTTGACCGCAACTTTAATGTTTACTGATATTTTGCATAATTACGATGTTGGCACAAATAGGAACTACGCGCTGTCTTTTTCAGACTCTAAATATCTCGAATTGTCGAGAAGTTGAGGCATTATTCCTGACATCTTATCTGCAGCTATAGACATGCAACTCGTAACACCACTTCGATACGTGGGATGATCAAAACCTCTTTCCTGATTCCATTTCGACACTCTTAATATCGGTTAGGTAGTTTTGATAAAGAGGAAATTGTAACGCCGAAATGTGTTTCGTTCGTTGACCGGTTTATTTAAAAGTGTTAAAAATGATCTAAGATGATAGATAACACCAACGACGGTATTTCCAATTGATAGGGACTTAAAAAAAGATCAACGTTTTTTTTATTAGAGCAGCTATACACGTTCTTATTTACAATGCAATGGGCTTTGACTAGCTATCGAGGTGACGCAATGAACGCTGGGATAGGCTTATAATTACACTATTCTTGTCTTACCTGTTTCTAGATCAATTCCAATTTTATAAAGAACCGCGCAAGATAAAAAAAATAATTCTTTAGCCCTACATATTTTGCTTTCCTACATGAGTTTTTTGCCCAAGGGCCCGAAGTCATGCATGTACATTGCAATGAAAAGTGCTGAAGTAACGTGTGTACTGATCAATTCCATGTGCTAATGAGACTTGACCGATTCTGGCGGGCCTACATTTCTTGAGCAAATATTTTAGTCTTAAATTAAAATTAAATGTCTTTTTGCATCACCTGATTAGTGGTAGTTATACTTTATACGAAGTGTGCAAGCTGCATGTAGAAAATCAGCATTGTTGAATGTCTCTATAATAGACATATATATGACATATGAAAATATATTTTGCGATTTTGCGATTAAATATGACCGATTAAAAGTATAACAATACATCCTTATCTTTGCGAGAATATTTAGATTTCGTAACGTAAAATCCAAGACAATTCACAGGAAGTTTTAGCAAATCTTATCTTTAATCATATCGTGATAGTTCTGATTGAAACCGCAAAAGTTGTCGAGTGGCAAAAATATGCCATATTATAATAAACTTGATTGATTTAAGGTATCGCCAACATCGAACCTACATATTTTCTAGTTTATTACAACTAAGCATATAATATATATCTGTCGCTGATTTGCCAGAGGCCTGCCGTCGTGGCTAGCTCTCGATGTATTTTAGAAATGTTATTGAAGCAGGCACATTATTATAATATGTAAATTATCGTATAGCGGCTTATGCAGTCGGCTACTCATTTCAAAACGATCATGTTTCGAGTTCGCGTCATAAGAAACACATTGAAAAACTTACAAAAAGTCAGCCAATCCATTCATTCTGAAATTACCTGGATTTTGATATAAAGTTTGCAAAGGAAGAATAAATGTGATGTTTTTTTTCCACTTTGCGTCTTCATTCTCCTACGTCCATTCACTCTTCATGTCAGACCATTTCTCTTGATCGGCTGAAATTTGGCACACATCTAAACATCAACACGCATATCCTGTCTAGTTTTTTTTAAAACAAAATCCACTGATTCTATAAAAACTGAAAATAGCCAGTGAAATTAATCAAGTTGACATTTTAAAAGTTTGTCAACCAATATTTTGTTACACTCGTAATGGGTGTGAGATAATGATGTAGAGTAGTTAATGAGTTATTGATGTTTAAGCTTACTTTACGATATATCAACGATGTATCAAATGTTATGTCATGGAGTTAGAAGCCATTCGTAAAGTACTAAATGCAAACAAGCCTATTTCGCTGTTTTTGAAGGCCTTTTTGTGATCGATTACATTACGGCGGTATAGCGGAGGTGTATAGCGGAATGAATTTTAATTTTAATCAACATTATTCATTCAATAAAAGACAAACTAACGGTTGTAACTTTGTAACATAATAGACATGTATATATGATAATGACAATGTATGACAATGGTAAAAAAAATCGTTAATTTGCAATAATTTATTGGTTATTTTGTGAAGTCATTTTCTCATTCACTTAATACACATTGACTTAAGGGGTACTAAGGTGAAAATTCTAACTTTTTTGATAATTATTTTATTGACTTCAAATTTGGCACACATGTAAACATACTGCTTAAACTAAATATAAAAATAAATAAAAATTAAAATGTTTAAAAATGGACGCAAATATTTAACAATTACTCATTTTACAACAATGAAATTTATATTTCATGCTACTCCAACAATATAAGTTTTTTTTAAAGTTTTTTCCACTAAAACGTAGCTGACCTATAGTAGTGTGACTGGTCATATCACTTTTTAAATATTCCAATTTGTTTTCAAGTTATGATTTCATTTACATCGTGATATTTTTTTCAACATGATATACTCGAACATGAAGGCAATGTTCATTTTTTACTGAATTGTCTGATAAGATATCAAGAAAGTGATATGACTAGTCCTTAACAGAGCCCCATGGAACACTCACAAAAAATCAAGTAATTTGGACAAGATTTGTAGAAGTAGGATAAAAATTATATCATAATTTTGTGTAAAAACAATGGATAAAAAACCCTCTAAAGCCTGACAGATATATGCATGGAATAAAGAAAATATATTTTAAAAAAAATATTTGTCTTAATATTTTTTATTTTATTCTTTCTCCATAATAAATCAGCCGTAATTACAAGATTTTGAAATTCAAAATTTTAATGAATTGACTCGAAATTATTACAAATTGTTGAAAACCGCCTCGTTGCAAAATAACACAAAATATTTTTTTTATGGAAAAAAAATTAAATTTTTGATTCATTTAACATTTAACATTTACATTTACATATCAATAATAATACAAATAAAAAAATGTGAAAATATATGAAAAATCTAAAAGTTTCACCTTAGTCCCCCTTAAAATGTTCAAAATGCGTTTTTCAAACATCAATTTGACAGGTGGCGTAAGTCCTTGAACTTCTACTATAAACGCATGCTTGGAGAGTGCAGCAAGTTGGCAGTGTTCCGCTACCGCTCATTCAACTACCGCGCAAGACTACTTTAGTCGCCCGATCATTTCGATTGGACTGGACACGAAATTTGAATTAATTGTCAAATAATATCTAAAGTTTATCGATTTCTAATTGTTTAATATGATAATTGAACGTGTCATGATTTTAGAGTGAGTAGCCGCCCAGCCAGAGCGCTTGCGTTTCCACATCAGTTGCGTTAATTTTTGTTTTTAAATCGGTTAGGTGTCACTGATTTCATTGAAATTTTCACTTGGACTCTTTTGCCTGGATTCTCTTTCACTTTCCAAACCAATGAAGCTGTACAATTGAAACTTGATTGGTCCCGTAAGATGCGAAATCCCTAGACTGTATGCAAACAATGTCGGCACACGTCGCCGTATTCGAGTTCCTTATCTCTCTCTCGGCACATTCGCAATCATTGTCCGCCACTTGTCGGCCAACATGAAATCGTGTTTTAGAAATTAGCACCTTATCATAATTTATAGATTTTAGACTTTGGCCTTCCTACCGTTTTTCTCTCTTATTACGTTTTGAGTACCCAATGGCAAGTCAGCACTTTCTATGATGAGCGTAATTAATCTTCTCTAATTCATAGAGTTCGAATGCTAAACACTGTTGTGTTGTGATTACTTATTAACATATATGAATGGTATTAGTGATGTTTACGTCAAGATGCCGTCGTGACATTTTACACCAGAGTTGAGGACGAGACTTCAGTTACAAAACCGGATAGATCAATTCCACCTTTCAGAGATCAAAAAAAGTTCGTCAATATATTTTTTTCGTTTTAATGAATTCCATCAATCTATATTGAAGCAAAGTTGTAATTACCTACGTTTTATACTCTCCAATTAGATAAAGTTCACCCTGACTTACATGCACATGGCTTATTTTTTATTGCCGACAATTATGTGTCAATCTAGGAGACACTAAACGAGACAGATAAAAGAATACGTGCAGATTCCAGTATTACTATAAGTTACAATCTCACATGTGCTAAGAAAAAGCAATGTTAATGTATTAAAATCTTGTCTTTTACCGATAAGATAATCGGAACAATAATATTGAACTAAGACCAACGATTTATTATTTGTCTAATCTTTTACAACAAAATTGCCATTATGAACGATAAGCCATGATCATTGATTGAAAATCAGCTCGGTATCTTTTTATTTTATGGAACGTTAGACTTTAAAACACCTCATCCCCTTTCCCCCCCTTGCCCCCCTTTTAAAAGCATGCTTGTAGTAGGAGTGGGGGGATAGCAATGATAGGCTTCGAAAACTAGTAGAGAAAGGAGGTGTACCCACTATTAAGTTACATAATCCCGCATTTGCTCGTTCGTGGCGGCCACATTCGTGTACTGCTTGTCGGTGCAACGGTTCGGTTTGGTGTCGCGAGTGGCATGCCAATAGTGACATTACTTCATACGACTGCCTTTAGAAGAATACCAGAGCCATTCATGTCCAATCTTGCCTCACTCCAGTGTTTATAATATTGTTTCGGTACCACGTTCCTTAGATCCTTAATCGTCATGTTAAGACTGGCAAGACTGCAAAGTGAAATGAGTCTATAGTGAATTGTGAAAAGTGACTAACTACATAGTGAAAATTTAGTGCAAAGTGAATTATGCGAAAATTTAAGTGAAACTGGGAAAGGATTCAGTAAATCTTGTCAAATTTACGTAAATCACGTATAGATTTTAGTAATTTATATACTCGAAACGTGACGTTGATGAAACGTGGATGTGTGTTTACGTGAAACACGCTAATTGTGCAGTGGAGCCAGATTAGCGTGGCTCATCAGTACTATTGATCAAAAGTGACTTGTTTTCGAGGATCGGTGGTGGTAACAACGTCGAGAAATCGTGTGAGGACTATATACAAATCTAGAACTAACGTGGTGCGAACGTGGACCTAGTTTCAATAACAATTTTATAGTGTCGCAACTTCTAGTTTTATACATCAAGTCGGTGAACTTTTACGAAAGGATTACGACGTTGAAAATTAAATACCAATCAAAAACTAGCACTTGGATTCCGTTTTGAAAAGATTTTTTTATCTCACGTCGATAAACAATTCCCTTTCCAAACAAGACAATTATAAGTCAATAACTGTGTTTGCTATCAATTGACATTATCGATAAAATGTCGAAGAACGTAAAAATGCTAACATAAAACGACAAACTACAGATAATTAATAGGCACGAACTGTAACACTGTTGTCATTAAATTAACGCTATTTAGCAATAATTCGTGATATCGTATTTTGCTACAAGTCAACAATGGTATATTGTGCAACAATGTATGCGACTGCCCCCTGTCCACACAGCTAAGCAACAATGCCAGTCTACAATATCATAGCTCGCCGTTGTAAGGTAATTATTTTGTAAACAACAACAAGTTTAAACTTAAAAAAATTGTGGGGTATTATGTCCATTATAACTTCATCGCGTTAATGTGTATTTAATACTTCGTTAAGATTAGAAAAAATCAGTCCGATTTCTAAATACATCGAAAATTGTTTTTGTATTTTTGTATTTGTATTTGTAAGTTGTATTTACTAATCTTGAACAAGACAAGGTACCTAATTAAAATCATTAAAATTCGGTTGAAATTAAACGGAAACACGATCAATTAATTCATTTCAGAAATGGCCCATATATTTGATGATATAAAAAGTAATTTAAAACAGAGTTCGTGTCGAATGGTTTTTCACTTGAACAGGGTTGACTATCTGTTCATCTAATTCGTAGTGACTAGTAGTTGAGAGAACGGTAGAGTGCGGCCACGTGAAGGGAATACATTCACGGCAATTTGGCATTATACCAAACCAATATTAATTGAATTCAATACACATTCAGAATCCAGGTGGGCGTGAATCGTGATCGCCCCTGGTAGTTATACAGCACGCACAACCACACGTGTTAGAGATATCCATCGATACATTATAATGTTACAAAATCAACGTATATCTATTCATTTCTCTATGTTCCATTTCAGTCTAGTTTTGATTCCTGGCTCTTGTACCTACTTGAAATGCCACTTTTAAATCATTATAAAAGTTATGAACTTTAACCTAGATTGAATTGGTTACATTTATAGGCTCAATGTTAGATAGATACTCTATACTACTAGACAACGACTTCATTTTCTTCGGTCAACTTTATACAACGATAAGACAGTTGACTATAATTTACTATAATTTATATACTCGTTATCAGAAAACCCATTATTACATAATGTTAGCATATTCACACTATACTCTCTAGGTTTTGTACATAATATTGTCACTGAGTTGCACATTAAATTACAACAGGAAATCTATTATTGATTACGTGAATTAGGCATTTACAGTATCTATTTGTAAAAAATACACTAATTATTCATCGTTTTTAGAATGTGTAAGCAACGTTTTTATTCCATGTTTAATTTGTCTCTCCAAGTCTTTAATTCACAGGAAAGGATATCTCTAGGCCTTTAGTTGTAGGCACTCATGCATTAAATGAACAAGGTAATTTGACAAAACGATCTGATGACTTTGAATTGCATATTTTTCTATTTACGTAAACATACCTTCTACGATATTAAAATGAAGATAATACATATTTTTTTTATGATGGCAATAAAAATATAGCTGCTAATCGGTTGAAAATAATGATTTTAGACCACCGGTCGCTAGCTATAGCGTTATGCAAGTCTTTTGTTTCATAAAAAAGCAGTTCACAATAAATTATTATTTAATAAATGGTTATTCAAATGATTCTATTGTAATTCATGTAAGTGCCAATGATGCAGTATCGACGGTACATGAATAAGTAATAAGTAGGCTAAGCAAGTGTATTACTGTCGTTATTACTGTGCTGTGGCAATCACCGAGCATCTTAGGCACGAACTATTGCGGATTTTAAAGATTTTATTCTAGGTAGTTTTCGATTACACGAGAGGAGTGAACACTGTTGATAATCATATTCTGGTTTTCTACGAGACAATTTAAAATGTCCCAATTCTCTCAAATGCATTGTTACGTTGGCTAGAGTCAAGTATAAGCTCGTCAGGACAAATTTACGAGTTGCAAGAGTGTACCAAGAATGTGGTATGATGTTGCGTTACAGTCCCCGTCATCAATGTCAACACAGATATTATTTCCAGTTTACCAGCAACGTTCTGATACTTTGATCTCAGCTTCTGGGTCGGTTTCGACGTAAATGGTAACATTTACACTCTATTTGTTGTCCCAAAATACACTTCGTCATTCATATTTGTCATTTCGAATCTTGATTTGAAGTTCCAAATGTTCACTGGAGCCGAATACTCTTGTTACTGTCTGTACGACGAGAGAAGGGTATAGAATCTACATCAATGGGTTCCATTTCTTGGATAATTGCGACAGGTTTTAAGGTATCTAAAGTCAAATTTGAAACCTGGAGGCTGAGCTTTCTTACTTCCAAGTTGACATTTCAGTTTAACGTATACACCGATAAATGGAGCCTTTTAATGTAGATGCTATTCCCTTGATCGAGTAGAAGTCACACTGTGATTTTGGAAAGTTTAATTTTCACTTTTCCGACACACTTGCATAGTGATTTGCAGTGGAACGGGAAAGTCAAATCAATACCATCTCGAAATGCCGTGGAACTGTCTTTAACAGTGATGATTTCATGTTACAGGCTGAAGAACTGTTGGACGATATCATCTCCTTCGAAAGTTCTTTGGCATCGGACAGCATTGACAAGGTGACGAACTCGGCATTCGACGGCAGTTCTGACTTGCAGGTATGTCTATGTGCAATCAGCACAGCATCACGTAGCATTGCATCCTCTTGCATCGTGGCTACATGAGACTGCATTTCAAACTGACGTTCACTACTAGTGTTTCCAATGAACGCATCTGAAGTTCGATTCTTTATTTTGTTTACTTGCTTGTACATGCAACAAAGCATTCAGTGACGTCAAATGGAAATGGTGATTAGTATGAATTATGATGGAAGCATAATTTACGAAGATGGAATATAAGTGACGAACTATGAAATCTAAACACGTTGTAATAGTAAAAGCTTAGCGCCTCGTAGATAATTATGTAATATGTAATGTTTACAGAGAGTACAGAGAAGTGATGTTGTTGGGTTGTTTTCTAGAATGGCCAGACGGAGAGCTTGTACGATCAGCTGATTGCTCTGGGAAGTGGAGGGCTGATGAAGACCAGCAGTTCGTGTCCATCGGATTTGGACATTAAACCCGAACCTCTGCTCGATCTCACAGATGTGGATTTCCACGCACTCGCGAAAGATCGACAAAAGAAAGACAATCACAATATGAGTACGTGTATCTTTGACATCTGATACTATTTATTGATTATTTCTGATAAAATCGGATTTGACACTCAACGTCAAGTACGGGAATTACATAGTTATATATTTTTAATTAATTGGAGTCAACTGTCACTGGTGTGATTAATTAATGTGTAATTTTTATATTTTCTAGTTGAGAGACGAAGACGATTTAACATAAATGACAGAATCAAAGAGCTGGGAACTTTGTTACCAAAGAATAATGATCCGTAAGTGAAGATAACAAAAGAATAGTGGATTACGATTCGTTTCGTTGCAACGTGTTGATTGTCATTGTGTGTTGTCTTCTTGCAGATACTATGAAATTGTTCGTGATGTGAGACCGAACAAAGGTACGATACTCAAATCATCTGTAGATTACATCAAGGCTCTAAAGCATGACGTCCAAAGAATGAAACAAGTGGAGGCACACCAGAAGCAGCTGGAATTGCAAAATCGACGATTGCTTCTCCGAATTCAGGTAAGAAAGACGCGGTAGTAACTAAGTCAATCAAACCAACGAAAATGAATTAAGGAAATTATCAAATTCGGACCTACTTGTAAATTAGATATTTTAGACTATGAACAAAATTCCCGAAAGATTTGATACGCCAAGTGGGGATGTGTTCAACAAAACAGAATGTATCTTGCAGTTTCTTTTTAAGTGATCCATATTTTGTGAAAATTCAATTTGGACTAATTTTAAATAAAATTTACTCATTTTTGGCTCCAAACTGGCCAGGTACGACTTGGTACGACATGGTTTATAGTAAAGTTAAGCTTTATCTGATTTTTTTTTAAACAGGAAGAAACAGTTTACTTATTTCTAATTTAAAAGGAATATTAAAAATATTGTGTGTAGACACTGTACTAATAAAATGTCCTCTTTGTGCAGGAATTGGAATTGCAAGCAAAAGCGCACGGGCTTCCAGTGACCGACTTCACTTGGCAGCCCTCAACCCCTGCTACAGCCATGATCTACAACACTCTCAACAAGTCCAACTCTCTCAGAGACACAATACGAAAAGTAAATCAACATCAATCAATCATTAATCACGTTCACACCTGATTGACGTTTTGCTTCGAGACGTCCATAAATTCTAGATTACAGATTATGCTTTCCAATCGTATATTGCTGAGATAACGCGTGAGACGAGATTAATGTTTGCTAAATGGTAGATTAGGAAGGATTATCATTGATATTAAGCAAGTAGAGGAGTTTGATGGATGCACTTGCAGGCTGTTTAAGGGTTTAAAATTATCATTTTGATAAAATTGAGTGACAACTTATTTGAACAGACTTGAAAAGTTATTATGGGATTGCCTTCATGTCTCAAGTGTAGACCGTATCAATCATTTTCCATAAATATTTCTGATTTTGAGTGATCACTGCCACCTGTCACAAATGTAAAATAATGTGTACACATAATTTATTATTTGGGCAATAATCTCAAGTTATCAAGTTTTTACTCAGGAGTTTTTTTTTTAAATGTTTGTAGTACCTAATTCGGTGCACCTGTAATCACTGTGTATGCACCACAGAAGAGAGGTAAAAAGCGAAATGAAAAGCTTTTTTATATTTTAAACGTTCACAAACTCTATTTTCAACCTCTGTCACTTGGTGCATTCATTCCGTTCAACTCCTGATTAACTATTTACAGAAAATGAAATGAAATGTTTTCTGCTACAAGGAAGAAACCCAACAATAATAATGAATACTGGTTATTTATGACGACCTTGAGTATTATGAAGATTGCAAACCAAAGCCTATTTGATGTTTCAAGAAAATTGTTCAAAGGAAGTGTACGTGTCATTTAGATGATTAACCTTAAGTGCGTTTTCCTTATCTTTTCTTCAGTGAAAAGCTTGTTGAATTATTCTTTCCTCCCTATAAAGTCTAAATGACTTAATTATGCAGGAACATTTTCTAGTAATAGGTAATTTATGTTTACTTGTTTCCTGCACACTTGCTTCAAACAATTGTCCTGTCTAGAAAAGTTCCCATATTGAGAAGGAAAACTTGAACAATCTTTTTAAAACTTATGAATATGATGCTAATCCAAAGTTAACAACAATAAGGGACAAAGGTGAAAATTGTATGTTTTAAACACAATTTTCTTCAGTAGTACATAATTCCCTCTTTATTTAATGAACTCTCGATAAATCTAAGGAATATTGAAAAATATATTATATTAAAAAACAATCTTCAAAAAATATTCAGCCTTCAAATTTGAAACTTGTACATGTTTGGTCCCCCTGCATTCATTTTTTTTTTCCTGTGTCGTTCTATAAAAATATAAAAGCACAATTTGTGCAAACTAGTTCAACTGCCATTTTATGACAGTTTTGCAGTGCTGAGTTGACTTATTTTGTATTTTGTTGTATTAGGTCATATCCAAATGATATTGATTTAATCCATTTGATTATAGTTTTTGAAATAGTACCTTTGTATCAATATATAAAAAATATAAAAAATTAATGAAAAAAAAATTAAACTATCATCTCGATTTTTAGATGCCTGACGTAGTCACAGAGGCTGCTACTCTGAGTGCCAGCCAAGTTGAAGATTTGATGGAAGACGACCATCCAGTGAACGGTGATCCGATGCTGTCGTCGCCGCACATGCCGAGCCCTCTCGATCACCATCACTGCATGGACGACGATCTCGACGACAGTGACTCCATCGTCGGTGATATAGACATGGTAGCATGACACCTAGACGAGAGACAGTTCCGTATCACACTGACCGTGTTCAATTTTAAACAACGCAAGATACGTTCGTATAGTTAATATAAGTTTCAACACACATTATTTGAAGAGATAGATATCACTGAAGGTTTTAAACATATTGATTTTATTGATAATGAAAAGAATATTGAGCTACCGAGTGAATTATTTTATGTTGTTTAGTAAATCACAAGAATCCATTTGTTGTATTTTCCAAACTTATGACAATGTGGTCCAAAAATTGAAATGCCACTTTGAAAGTGGTGAAGATGTCAATGCAGTGCTGGAAACGCATGATCAAGAATGAAGAATTATATATTGTTGTTTGTTTGTCCCTCCTAGTGGAACATTGTTTACAGTCTAGCCAGTGTCAACATTGCTTTTTCTTATGGGTTATTATACTTATAATTATGCAAGATCCTGGATTTGCATATTGAAGAGTTATAGTCTTACCTGTATCGTTTGTTACTGACAAACAGTAGTGAATAAATAAATAAATGTGATGACTGATAAGGAAATTGAACCACAGTTGGATAGTTTCATCAGTTCTTGTTTCCAAATGCCTATTCATTGATTAGTACATTTACTTGTTGGGTCAATACTTTCAAGCCAAAGATTTACGTATCAATATTAATTTAATTTATAAGCTGTTCCCCACTTCATATCAAGCTCAAATAATTTTACTGTTTTTCATTTCATAATAATTGCTAGTAAATAATGGACTTACTACGGTACACACAAATTGCGTGTTGTGCACATAAATATCATGAGCAAAACGTGAACAATTTCATGTTATCTCTACTTCGGAAAAATTTCACAATTAACAATAGGACTAAATTTGCCGAAATGTTGGGAGATTAAGCTTCACTTTTTTTTTAAATATGGGATTCCTAATGCTTTTTAATTTTCCGCTGCCCTAAACGTAAGAATTGGTATTTTGCAAACAAATGTACTGCCTATTACAGAATATGATGTTTTTCTAAAAACATTTTGCTTATCCTAATATCACCACCTAATAATAAATGATATCAAGTAGCTTTTAAAAACAAGTAACTTGTAATCTTACAAGGCCTCGTCTGAAAATGTAATAACCAAATTAGTATGAATCCGACAATCAGACCCTGAGGGGGCCGACAAGAAAGTTGTTGACATTTACATGCGTCATGAAAGACGAGGAGCTTTGAACGCCAAGGCTCTCGGTCTGAAATCTGAGCTCGCATGAAAACAGGTGTAAATTATATTGTTCGATTACTAATTGCATTACCGACAAGAAGTTAGCCTACGAAGCATTGCCACGCCCCCAATTTCAACCTGTAGTGCCAACGCTGTAAAACAAAATAACGCTAAAGTTTAATTGCTAATTACGTCCTAATTAGCGTGTACAGAAAACGTTTTATGTCATATTATCACTAATACACCTCAATATTAAATCCGCGCAAGCAAAGATGTTAAAAATGCAATGTAACCTGAAATAAATATAAAATATGAAAATTTATAAATAATTTATTCAAACAATGAATGTATTTTTATTATTTTTTTTTAATTTTTAATATGAGTTTCAATACACATTGAATTACTAGATACCGAAATCTTTAGAAGGGGAGGCAAAAAGTTAATTACCAAATAATTGATACTAATTATTCATGATATAATCTAGTTCGATTTTTAAAAGAAATGATCATACTTATTTTATAGTCACTTTACCTATTACATTCTGTTTATAAAACATCTACTTACAACATAAAAAATTCTCAAACCTAAGATGTAATTGCTTCAATGCTATTTCATTGAAACAAGTCTTATCAGCATTTATTAATTAATTATGCATTATTAAATTTAAATTTAAAAGATGAATGTGTTTTTTGAAATTTTTTATTTTTTGATATGAGTTTTAAAACACATTGTTTTCCAACATATTCAAATCATTAGAAGGGGAGGCCAAAACTTCATTGCCAATTAATTGATACAATTCTTATTCGGTATTTTTCGGCGTAATTAATATTACGTCATAGGTGAAAAATAAGAGAGAGAGAAATATTAATTTCTCTCTACTTATTGGATATAGATACGCGAGAAAAAGAGAATGCATTAATTACTCCTTCTGCTCATGTGCTCCTGATAGAAAAGCGAAGCTCCTCGCGACGCTGATGTTGCTGAGCACCGTTGATTATCTCAGCACAGGGAGCAGATAGACGAACAAATCAAATAGCAAAATTGCTTCAAAATAGTCAATCTCTACATAGACGATAGTTTTTAACTATCAAAATTTCTCAATTTTGATTATTGTGACTTTTCGCTTTGTGTGACTTCCTCTTTCAATATAATGGTAAACGTTGACTCAATTGGCACTCATGTCCATTACTTGTAATTTTATTGTAATAACTGTTCAGTGATCAGACAACCTTAATTTTTGCATAACAATTCGTGCACGGTGATATGATCTCATCATTGCTAGTGAGGAAAATCGATGAAAGGTTAAAAGAAGTCCACACTAATACCCAAAAAGAGACGATAAGATACAGAAATAGTGCAATATATTAACCTTGAGCAGAGTGCAGAGATGTGCAGTCTTTGTGCAGAGATCACAGCCTTTCTACGTGCCATCAAGATGCAGGTAGCAGGCAATAATGAGATGAGTGCAAACTATGAATAGAGCTTTCTAAACATGCCCACTTGTTTTAGAGAAACAAAGTGAGAGTTTAAACCATGCAGATAAAGAAGACTGCACATACACAAAGAGAAAATTGTATCAGGCAAGCCAACGTGATTTTTAAATGAATATTTCAAACACATTTTAAATATCAATTTTATGAATAAAAAGTATACAGCTTCCTCTTAAAAGCAATTAATTGTGATAGTTATGTTCGTACAAAATACATTTTATTAATTTTACGAAGTAATCAAGGTAAAAATATATCTTAAAAATATATCATAGATATCAATATATATTATGCAGCTAATTTACATTTTTGAAGGTATTTGAGAGTACAACAGACTACCAAAGGATATTAATACTTAAATTGGTCATTTAAACTCAATAAAACTCATTTAAGACTGGAATGGTTCAATTTCTGTGACATGAAGTGTAGTCAATACTTATTTAAAACGTGAATATTAAAGGTGATGGAAGGTGTAATAATAACTGTAATGTAATATATTGCATATATTCTATAACTAAAAACATCATACAAATCTAAATACAGTGTCCTAAGTACTACATAATATTAGTGTAAAACTAAAATATCGACAAAATTATCACAGCAATGAAAAATACGGCCACTGACACCATCTATCTACGCTTCTCACAACAATGGAAAATGTGAAAGAGAGAGAAAGGAAAGTTCGAGAGAGAAGGAAATAAATTTTAGTTGTTCCTATAGTTACCGACAGAATTCTCTACAATCTACTTTTAGTTGTTCCTATTGTTGCCGACAGAATGCTCTGATTATACTTTCGTGACAGTAACGTTGAACTTGTGTTGTAGAATTTGGTCATTTAGTTCAACAAATTAATAAGTTCGGTATCTTAACATTTTCTGCGTTCGCAGGGTGTCCTTGACAGTGGTACCCAAAAGGGATGTCCTTTTTGGGTGAACGTGTGAAGGGACGTCCTACTCCTCGCAGTGGTGTGGGATCGTGGAGGGGGCGTGGGATTTGATCCCCACGTCCCCTCCAATACTTTTGGAAGAGGGCGGGGTGGAGCACCCATGCCCTAATCAATCTTATCGGTAACACAACTCTGGTTTCCACGGCACACGGCTAGAACATGGTTATAAACTGGGACGCCTCCAACCATTTCATCGCGGAGGGAAAATACACTCGGTTCTGTGACTGGCGCTTCATTCATCGCGCGCGCCTCCACACCGTGCCGCTCAATGGCTCTCGTCGCTTCGGGGATGGGTCCAAGGCCTGCAGGTTGTGCGGCCACGACAACGAGACCCTCCCCCACGTCCTGAACCACTGCATGCGGCACTCCGCCGCGATGCAGAAGCGCCACAACGCCATCCAGGACTGCCTCGTCAACGCGATCCCCAGTCGCGTGAAGAACGCAGGCGCCATCATGGTGAACCGTCAGTCGGGGGTTGACAACATGCGTCCCGACATAGTGCTCACCAACCAGCGCTATATGACGGCTCACCTCATAGACATCACCGTCCCCTTCGAGAACGGCGCCGACGCCTTCGTCGCGGCCCGCAACCACAACCCTACAAACACTGGGAGGTCCCTGGACGCGTCCTAGGCCGTCCCAGATGGGCGTACGGGCCTGCCCAGGGACCTCCCGTCTTATGGGTGATTAGCATGGAGTGAGACTCCCGGGGCCTGCCACTGGGAATAAGCCCGGGCGGCGGCCTGGGCCGTCCCATGACGCCCGCGCGGGAGGTATGGGCCGTCCCTGGACCCTCCCGGGCGGCCCGCGCGGGAGGCATAGGCCGGCCCTGGCCCCCGCCCGGGCGGCCCGCGCGGGAGCAGCTGCTCGCTTTGTAGCCCCCTCCCCCTACGCACATTCCATAACGGTCACGTGCTAGCTTGCTAGGTACACTCTCATTCAAAATGCAGTACCTACAAAACGTGCCTCTGATCCAGACACGTGCATATAGGCACTAATTTTGAATGCGAATGTACCTGGAAAAAATACGTTTCATTAAGACATAATTAATTGCAAACGTGAGTGACACGAGAAACGGGATTTTTTCACAATTTCGGAGAGTGGGCGTTGCCATACGAAAAAAATAATCCAGGTATTTTCTTCCAGGGTCAATGTATTAGTTCACAGTTCACGGAATATTTCACAACAGTTGTAATTTGTTATGTCAACTAGAAGAACAGTAGGTTCCTACTCAAACACATTAGAAATGCATTTAAGGTGCTGCAAGCGCTAGCGATTTTGCTGCTTTTTGTAGACACTTTTTGCGATACGATTGGAGACGAAACGGGTAGACCAAATTATTTGAAATTTTAATCGTGATTAGATAAAAGACAAACTTAGGGTTATCCCTTGGTACATTTTTAATTTTTTGTTTCGTTAATTAGTAATAATTAGTGGCTTTTTGGTGAAAAATTAGCTGTTTTCTTGTCTCCCTGGCCGCCGTATAAAATTAAATTTCAAAAATGTGCCAAGTGATAACCCTAAGTTTGTCTTTCATCTAATCATGATTAAAATTTGAGATCAATTGGTTTTCGGGTTTGGTCTCCAATCGTATCGCAAATTTCATAGTTTTGCGCGGTTTTGTTGAATAACCGGCGCCTAATTAACGATGCAATATGCAAAAATGAAAAAGTGCTACTAATATGCAATCAGAGTGGTCATGTGAACATCCTGTAAAAGTTCACTCGCTTATGAAACAATATTTCTCTCTAAATTTTCTAAAACGGCCGAGCGCTAGTATCACCTTAAATGGTCAAATATTAATAAAAAAAAATAGCCGGTACCTATATTATAAAGTTAATCAGTGGTTATTGGAAGTTATTTTATCTCGCCATGTTTCCCTATTGTTTGAAAGCTGTTCCACTGACCTGACACATTACCTAAGGTACCTCCTACTGTTTTTATTTTTAACGCATTTTTATTTGGAGGAAATATTTTGGGATCATTTGAAATCCTCAACTTGACTGTCACATAATGGGGAAGTCTCGTGAAATTCAGATTTCAGAATAATAGACCCTTATTTTATGAAAGTTGATTATGTTGCTGAACACAGATGTGATTTTATTTTTGCTGTGGGATGAATAGTTTTCAAGGAATGAATTTACAAAGTTTGATTACTTTTAACAGGAAAATTTACAGAAAATTGACAGATGATCCACAATGGTAACACATTAGTGTAAGTGGATTCTTGTAATACGTCGTTTTTCCCGCCAAAAGTCCCATTATAATTGAATTTCATTTGCATGAATTAATTTTTAACATTTCGCGGGTGACAAATGTCAGTAATTATTTGCGTTGATATTTAAAAACTTACTGGAACAAAATTTCTAGAGACTTAAGTATTACCTACCTTATTCATAAAAAAATGAAGAAGGATAAAAAGATCCATAATTTTTGTTTATGAATCAGTTGTTGGATTTTGAAATTAGCAATTATTTTTTGATAATCTCTTACAGGACGATTGAATCGTTTCAATAAAAAAATTTTCATGTACTCTTCCCTACTTACTTAGGTACTATATTGTTTTGATAAATTACAAAAAATAAAATGCTACACATAGGAGATTCACTGCAATTGAATTTTAGGAATAATAAAGAGCAGGAAAACACACGAAAATTAAAAAAAAAACAGTTTCATATAATATAAACGTATATTATTGTAAAAGATTATACTACCACATCACTTAAAATTTTTAAATGTCCTTCAACCTTCACACGTCACATAGTATCAAAACATTCTGAGGTAGGTACTACCTGGCAGTGAGTCTGGCACGCTGTCTCTTTATCGACAAGACACAATTCGGATTTTACTTCACTCACGGATATGTTGGCACAATTTTTCATCTTCAGTTTTTCAAGAAAATGAATGCTATTGAATACGTATTTCTTTCATCTGAAAAAATAAAATTGCAAAGTATTTAGGTAATGTACCTTGTACTAATAATGTTCGCAAGATATTTGCAATTATTTATTATTGTAGGTACAGATTCTAACCTAAACAAGATTTATACAAGATCTTGAAAAGTTTAGCAAGATCATGCAGCGTATTGTTAGAAGTGTTTTTTATTTTTTGTGTAAATTTTTATTCGGTCAGACCAATGAAAGTCCAACATTTACAAGATCTTGTTATCAGTAAGATCTTGTTAATTTTGTCAATATTTAACACTATTATTATGCTATGCTCAAAAGAATTTTCCGATTTAATGGCCAGATACTGGATTCCATCCATAAATTATTAGCACACGGTCTTGTGGTGTCGAGGACTGACATCCGCAATCTACGTGGATGCAACTTCTTTTGAGCATGAGGCTGCCTAGCAAATAGTTTCTACCTACTACACAAGAACTATTTATGTAAATAACTGCAATAGCAGATAGCTGCAAATAACAGTCTTTACAAAAATTTTAAAAATTGAATTTTTGGCACAGAGTGATCCCTAAAAAAAAGAAAGATAGATTCAATGAAGAATTTGTAAATTGATAGGATAAACTTCTTGGCAATGAATAATACAAAAATCACTTTTGTGTTGTGTGACCTGCCACAATAATCACTTGAGGTACAATTATTACCATTAGGTACACTATTTATTTAAAACCCCAATAAAAATTTGAAACATTCTATATTGCATAAATGTGATTTATAGGTAAGGTTAGAGGAAATACTACACATATAAAATACTAAAATGTGGCTTACCATCAGAGAGTTCTGAATCATTACATCTGTAGGGTAGGTAACATTTAATCCATTAACTCGATGAAGTCCCAAGTCCTGTGCATCTTCAGAATTCTCGCTAATTTGCCAAGAAGTAAATTTACTTTTTAATTGAAGTAGGTAGGCAATTAAATCGACTCTAGAATAAGAGCAGGGCAAGTTCACGGTGAATCTGTAGAACCTACAAAAAGTAAGGTGAAAGTTAGCAACTCAAATTAATTTCCTCTCAGCCATTCCGTGTTACGGGTGTACGGGCATCTTATTCATCAAAATAAAAATAGTTCTAGGATCATTGTGCAGCCTTCTAAATTTTTTATGTAATTTACATGGTTCGACACGAAATTTAAATTTAAATGCGGTCCCACAATTTTACTGATAACAAAATAACTATTCAAACTTAAAAAAAAACTGATTACATATTTGGAATCAGCAAGAAAATACCATGAATTTAATATAAAAACATGCTGATTTATTTACATTTAATAATTCAGCAGTCATCATGTATTATGTGGCATAATATGTCTGCATTCGCATGGAATGGCTGCTCTCTTACCACCGGCGCGTTAGAGGAAATTCAAAAGGTGCGGTTTATTTTTTTGGATGACAACATTCAATCTCAAAAATTTTACTACGTATTTGAATGAAGCGGGACCACCATTCAATGTATGTATCTACTACCTCCGACAAGAATGTAATTTCCATGCAACATAATTTTTACTTTCGGATCACAGCAAAAATGTTTGTTATTGGCCTTGTAAGGTACCTACATAAACAAAAATAATTGATGTATATCTAAAATCCTTGATAAAGTTAAATAATTAAAAATAATGAAAATATTTACCACTCTGCTCGGTTCGGTTCTTAATGTTTCGGCTCGGTTTGACGATACAGCTTGGTTCGCTCGCAGGACGAATACGCGCTTTGTTTCTGGAGTTCAATATCTTAATAGCCTATTTTCTTCCAGAGTAGATTCACCTTTAACAAGTAACATTATTAAAACTGCAGTAGGTACCTTGGTAGGTATGTGGGATGGTTATTGGTTAATGTAGAGGTGAAAATATTCCCAAAATAGGCGGAGGTACGTACTAGGTACCTACAGGTAGGGTTTCCTACTGACTACTACCACTGATATGTATAGACTACCACGCCAAGCAAACTGTTTACCTACTTTATTTATTTTATAAATACCTAAACTACCTAGTTGGAAATTTTACTTTGCATAAATTGCTACATTTCAAAAATTTACATGTGAGGTTAATGTTTACTGAACATTGGTCACACTACCTATTGGTTTATTAGTATCCCCAGCATACAAAACTAAAGTAACAACGATTAATGCCTGGATACTTATGTAGGTAGTTGTGATGAAGACTCACCTTTAATGGGTTGTATGGCTCTGTGATGAAAATCCAAGCAAAAGAGGCACAACAAAACTGTAATTATTTCACGATTTGTGTCACATTAAATGGTTTGAACTGAGACAAACTATTCAGCAGTGAACACTGCATTCACGGACACAGATAATAATTGAAATCACATTCAAAATCACTCAAAAGGACGTAAACTACACACTCATGACACTCTGTAAAATATCAACAAACGTCAAACGCCGCGTTTGAAATGAAGAAGGGAGAATGGAAACAAGTTGATTCACGAAGATGGCCGACTGCCGAGTTCATAAAAGAAACTTTACTAATAACGTTTAAAATGGTATGAATACTTTGCTTTGGAATTGTAAACATATTTATTCTTAAATCAATATATCCATGTGAAATGTAGATGTAATTATTATAGAAATGAAGTTATAAATATGAAAAAAATAAGTCATTAGAGCAGCTCAAATTCAAACAGTCGTAGCGCCCGCGCGGGCCGTCCCTAGCCATTCCCGGGCGGGACCAAGACGGGACATTCCTAGAAATTTTACAGCCAGATAAAACGGATCGGTTGGGCTCCGTTGGGCAGGCCCAGGGCATGCCCTAGTAGTTCCCGCCCGGGACGTCCCACTTGGGCGCTAGATGGGCAGAAGCCCGGGCCGCCCAGTGTTTGTAGGGAAGCTGGCGAAGTACGCCGCGACGGCCGCCGCCCTGACCAACCAGGGTTTCGAGGTCAAGGTCGACTCCTTCATCGTCGGCAGCCTCGGAGGGTGGGACCCCATGAACGAGGACGTGCTGCGCGCCCTGAAGATCAGCCCCCGTTACTCCAACGTCATGCGACGCCTGATGGTGTCTGACACCATCAAGTGGTCGCGTGACATCTACAATGAGCACGTGACGGGGCAGCGCCAGTACTAGGACAGTGACTTTCATACAGTGCCACTCGTGCAGAACAGTGATTTTCATACTGAGTGACACTCGTGCAGAACTCTTAGCTTTAGTCAGGGACCCGTAGAATAGTTAAATAAGTCACACTACTCTGCGAAGTTGAGGTGGCTTTGCCAGAATAGGTTTGCTCTAAATGTTGTCCTGGGAGTCTCTTGTCGTACTGGTTTTGTATGGTTTTCCAGACGAACCAAAAAATTGCGCATGCCAAGAGAACAAAGTGGTATTGTCATAAATTGGCAATGTCATAGAAAACATCAGGCCATACCCTGCTCTCCCAGGACTAGACTAACTTCAACTAATCATTTATTTTCTTCCAGGCCAGGTGACTAGCACCGAGAAGATTAAATAAATATGTTATTTTCTGTCGCATTTTATGCTTGCGATTTTATTTCATTTTCTCATGACCCTGCATGACAACTTTTTTTTTTTGGCTTGGGGAGGCCTATTTTTTATGTAAGTGCTGAAGAGCAAACTCACCACTTTTACCCCCCCCCCCCCATCAAGTGTATTTTATTGTTTATGCCAGATCCACTCGGACTGTCATTAGATATATTCATTTGACCTTACAGTGCATTTCCATGTTTAGATAATATTTTGACTTTAAAGTGTATTTTATGTTTATGATTGCCACCGCGGCCAATCATTAGCTCTAAGTTTCATTTCTGACAGCTCCACTCGGACTGCGACTAGTTATAGATGATTTGTGTTCCCCCTCCCCTTGCACACATGACTGAGTCTCTGACCAGTCATCACTATTTGCATGACGTTCAATCTTCAATTGATAGGCCATTCATATTGGTAGTTAAAATCAATAGTTCACTTCACTTGCACTCTAGAGCAAAGGCGCCACATGCAGGCAGTCAGCAAATTTCAAGTAATCACAGAGTATCCGCACGATAGCGCCACTCACTCTGGCCAATTAGTGTGACTTTAGGCCGAAATGGGTTACCTATCAGAAACCACTTTAATATTAGATTGTAACTATGTAGTGCTTCAGATTAGGGAAATTATCACTTCCCTTGCTAATACAATGTTCGGGTAATCATTTAAAAATAACTCATTGTTGGATAAAACTCCAAAACGCCATAATACAAGGTAAATTCATACTCAGTTTCATCAGCTGTCGAAGTCTGCATTCTAGCAACTTGTGACCACATTTAACCTGTTCTATGAATTGATAAGTATATATTTAGATATATTAGCAGTTCATAAACATTAAAACTACGAATTAAAGCAAGGAGAAACATTTTAGATGAAAAAATAACACTAAAACTGAGCCGCCATCTTGGTAACCCATCTCGGGTAAACGTAGTTTCCCTGGCCAATCATTGATGCTCAGTAAAAGTTTCATAATTCCCCGAATGATAGCGCCACTCACTCTGGCCACTCTTCGGTTCTCACTCATTAACTTCACTCCCGCTGTTCATGAGTTGACAGTTCGTCGACTCATCACTATGAATCTTTTATCTTACTTATAATATTACGCTTTAGGTAGTGAATATGCTGTTTATAGGTAGCCACTCGGCGCCTATTAGATTACTCTGTTGCAATTGTATCCCCACATAACATGTAATTGTGATTTTCAAAAATACAAAAAATTTAATATGTACAATTCAAAAAGATAAAAATTATGTTGGCTTGGCTAACCTTTTCATCTATCATTCTTGGCAATGGCGGCATGGCGGCGAAACATAACCTAAATAGTATTCTGTTCCTCATATTTTCTTAATTTCTTTCTGTTTTTGTCGAAAGTTTATTAAGATCCCGAGCAATTAATGCTTCTTAATGATTTTCCATTGCTTGTGCCAATGCAGGATGATTTTACAGTTTACTACGGAACAAGGATATAGGTATTGACATCAGGGTAGATAGGTAGGTACACTCGACAATAGGGAAGTCTCACGAAATTTTATTCTAGTAAATTTCTATAAATAAACACAAATAATAATGACAAATACACTTATTACCTGTGAAATCTTAAATTTTCATTCATAAAAATCGAGTTCAAATATCATATGATTTTTGGCGGGAAAAACGGCCTTTAACAAGAATCAGAACTGTGATGTCATTTCCAAGTCTTGAACATTGTGTTGACATGGGGATTCCCTTGTTGCCATGGCAATATAGCAAAACTGTGATGTCATTGCCAATTTTCCTGTTTTTAAATGAGTGGAGATCTATCAAACTTTGTAAATTAATTACATGAGAACTATTCGTCCAACAACAAAAATAATACCACATCTGTGTTCAGCAACATCTCAACTTTCATAAAATAAATATTATTCTGAATTCTAATCTTCACGAGACTTCCCTATTCATAAAACGGTATTTGAACGAAGCGGATTGGCTGCTGGTCAGGTTCATTGACAATCAATCCTTGTTATTATCAATTAAATCAGAGCTCACCTACTAGATGTAGGTGACGAGTAAGTATAGACTTCATCAGATGATGCCATCACATTTTTTTCAGACAATCAATTTCTTTCTAATACCGTTTAATGAATTGTCAAGTGTACCTAGTTTGTGCTCAGGTCACTCACAAGCCCATTCTCTTTGCTCATAAGGCTGTCTTGTTTCAAATGTCATCAACTTCTCATCATGACTGCACAGGGTGAAGAAGTGTGGGTTAACGTAGCAGGTCCTGAATATCCACAGCTCACAGCAATGTCAGTGCTAGGTCTGGAGGAGCCACATTCCCATCTCATAAAACACGAGATGACTGGAGGATTGGACGGAAAGTTGCAGTTCGCTTCATGACTTTCTCACACTGTTTAGAGATGGTGAGTAGCATTCATTTCCATGGGAAATTCGTGTATTGCCACCAGAAGAGTTCTTCTAAATTCCTTGTAACTGTTAGACGAGTTTCATTGTAAACACTCGGACTGTTAATACAACTCCGTTGTGAAGTGACACTCCGTTGTGAAGTGTTTCACTTGTCCGTATGAAGAGAAACGTCAAGGAAGTTTAGAGTAAAGGTGCCTTTCCATGCTCCGTCAACGTCCGTCACCGTCCGACTAAAATGACAGAATGCGATCACGTGACCCGTCTCGACCAATCAGAGCCATCCCCAAAAATCTCGGATGGCGACGGACCGTGCGACAAAAATGTTGTATCAACCTATTTATTTATTTATTTAATTTTATTTATTTAATTTATTTAATTTTACACAGCTTTGGAAATAAATTTCCGGTGGCTGGAGATGGAATTACATATATAAAATACATTTAAGTGTTGTTACAATGCAATTGACAATATTCAAGAAATCAGATCTAGAATTCATCGGAGAGTATATTCTCCAATTGGGCAGCGTCAGGTAGGGACTCCATCTTCTTCGCTGGCAAGCAGTTCCAGAGCCGACAAGTTCTACCCAGGAATGAGTGCAGACCGATGTTCGTCTTGTAGCGCCTTAGATTTAGTTTGAGGCTATGGTCATGCCGGGTGATGTTGGTTGAGAATGACCATAGCCCATGATGCAATAATATACTAGCTAGACCAGGTGAGCCCATGCGCATGTGTGGGAGGAGCTTACTGCCGCTGTGACGTAGGCTGGCCCACACCAGTACGCATGGACCAGCGAGACGTCTTGTTTAGCGCCTGTCAACTCGTGCTTTGATTTTAATAAGAAATAAATGTGGTAATTTGTGCCGTGTTCGGATGCAACAAAAGTCATAGAACCAATATTTCACTGTTCAAATTCCCAAACTAGGTACCTACCCTGATTTGTTACGAAATGGCTTCTAGTTTGTAAGAGAACCGTTAAGTTGTTACCAAGAACGCGCGAATTTGTGCTGAACATTTTCAAGCCAGTTATTTTCACTGGAGCTTACAACATGAACTATTGGAGTTTTCTCCTAAGCATGGAGAATAACATGGAGAGGAATGGAGAAATGGTAAATGGAGAGATGAAAAATGGAGAGTAATGGTAAAGCATGGAGAGTACGTTTGAAGCGAGAATAATCAATTTCGTTCAATCACATACCGCGCGTTTGCAATTCGTTTGCATATTCTTGATCCTTTATTTATAAAAACTTAAAAAGAGTTTCTATTTTTACATCTGACTGTACTGCGATAAGAGCTCTGCATTGCTGACAATATTAATATGATAGTCAGGCAAAAGGAATGAAAATAGCTACCACTAGACCAAAGAAGAAATAATATTCAAATCTTTATTCTATGAGTAGACTGTCTCTTCTAAGATTTAGTCTGCGCGACATCCTGTGCAGCAGACACTATACACACCAGTGCTTTCCAGATTGCAAAATGTAAATATTAGTCAATTGACCGTATTTTCATAACAATAAGTAAAATTAAATAAATATCGACTTATAATGAAAGAACTACATTCTCATTCATTGGACAAAATCCAAATCCACTAGTAATTCTATCAAATGTGAGATTCTAGGTAGTATAATGCTAAAATGTTATAACCTTGTTTGATTTTTAATTTGAGAACAGGAACCGGAAATTTTTGTTCGCACAAGAATGTACATTAGAATTATTTAAGATGATAAATAACAAATTACTTCAAGAAAAGAGGGTAAAGCAATTCAAAAGAAGTTAAGAAAACGGTTACTTAAAATATCTGTAAAATGATAAGAAACATAAACATGACACAATAATTATCTAGAATGTCCATACCTTTCTTATGTTTCTCATAATATAATGTGAATTACTCTATAGAGATACGAACGATAAACCAATATCGTTAATGAGATAATAATTTAGGTTTATTCCTCTTGGCAGATCAGGCACAATGTTTATTGAAGTACCTACAGCATATTATTAGTTTTTTCAGTTCGAACAATCATTCTTGGATACAAGGCATTTAGAATTTCAGTTTTTATAGTGTACAATCATGGTTTTGTTGTTGCTGAGCAATTTACAGAAGAAATGTGCATTCATCTTTTCGCTAGTAAATGTATCTCTCATTTGAACCATTCAATATTAAAATACCGCGACGATTGTGATTTTATTGTATCCTTTATTCAAAACCACTTACATCATTTCATGTCAAAAGCAACCGAGCACAGAACAAGACAAAGACAGTTCATAAACACTCTTCCCGGCTCTGATCAAGGTCCCACTATACAACATCTCCCCCCAAAATCTTTAAGATCTTTACTTCTTTTGTAGCAGCATCTGATCAACGTGTCGATGTACTAGTTGCCCTTGTTCTTCATCTTTGATGACGTACATTCGTGTGCCTCTTCGCTCCAATATCTTCCCATACCTCCATTTTGATTGTTTAAGGTATCCTCGGAAAGAGATCCGATCCCCAACTGAAAATTTCCTTGCTTTGGTATCGATACCACGGTCATCTTTAACTTCTGGTTTTGGAATTATCCGTCCAATGACAGTTTCCAGCTCCCTATTCATAAGTAACATTGCTGGAGTTAAACCTGTTGCTGCTGACGGAGTACTTCTCAGGGACAACAAAAGTCTCGGAATCTTTATGTACCAATCTTTCTCTTCCATCTTCCGTAAACTCTGTTTTACTGTTCCCACCATTCTTTCCACCTGACCATTCGATGCCGGATGGTAGACTGGGGCAAGTTTCTGCTTTATTCCATTCGTTCTCAGAAACTCTTTGAACTCCCACGAAGTAAATGCTGACCCATTATCTGACATAATGGTATCTGGCAAACCGTGAGTAGCAAACATCTCTCGCAAAGCCTTAATGACAGCCGTGGAAGTAGTAGATGACATTATTTTCACTTCCGGCCATTTGGAAAATGCATCTACGGCCAGCAAAAAGGTCTTACCTTCAAACGGACCTGCGAAATCCAAATGAACTCTGGACCAGGGTGCGTTGGCGGGAAACCACGGATGATCCGGTGCCTTAGGTGGATTATTCCTATTCTTCTGGCATGTTTGGCAACTGTTCACCATACTCTCCAACTCTGCATCAATTCCTGGCCACCAAACGTAGCCCCTGGCTACAGCCTTCATCTGCGTCATCCCTTGATGTATTGAATGCAACATCTGCAACACTTGTTGTCGTAACGACTTTGGAATAATTACCCTATTACCCCAAAGCAAACAATCTTGAATGACTGTCATTTCATTTCTTTTCTTGAAATACCCATCTAGACCTGGATGTACTTTCTCCGGCCAACCTTGCAGTGTATAGTGCAACACCCGTTTCAAATCTTCCTCCCCTCTTGTTTCTTGTGCAATCTCAGTTGCACTGATGGGTGCATCCAATGATGATTGTAAGAAAAACACTTCGGTTGGTTCCACATCCTTCACTCCAACATCCTTAACCGTTAGAGGTAAACGACTAAGCCCATCAGCATTTCCGTGCTGTTTCCCTGGTCTGAACTCCAATTCATAATCATACGTTCCTAACAGCAAACTCCAGCGAAACATGCGAGGGGACATGACCTCGGGCATTCTCTTCTCTGGGTGTAACAAACCTAATAATGGTTTGTGATCCGTGATGATTTTAACTCTTCTTTCAAACACGAATTGATGAAACTTTGTTAAACCAAACATAATAGATAAAGCCTCTTTATCGATTTGAGCATAGTTTCTCTCATGTTTGTGTAACGTCCTAGAGCCATAAGCAATCGGCCTTTCACTTCCATCAGCCATAACATGAGCCAACACAGCTCCCACCCCGTATGGTGACGCGTCACATGACAGAAGTAGCGGCTTTTCCAGATCATAATGCGTCAGAAGATCGTCTGATTGCAGTAGACTTTTCACATTATCAAAAGCCTCCTCATGTGATTTTGTCCAAACCCATGTAGCATTCTTATCCAGTAATCTGTGTAATGGCTCCAATAATGATGCCTTGCCTTTCAAAAACCGTTCGTAGAATCCTAACAATCCCAAAAACGCCTGTAACTCCGTTTTATTTGACGGCGCTGGAGCATCTTTAATTGCTCTAAGTTTTTCAGTGGTTGGATGAATGCCATCAGCGTTTACCTTGTTTCCTAAAAATACCACTTCTTCCGCTCCAAAAACACATTTCCCTTTCTTCAATCGAAGACCTGCTGAAGCCAACCTCTTCAAAACTTCAAGTACTCGTTCTTGATGCTCCTCTTCATTTTTTCCGCTGATCAAAATATCATCTAACAGCACCGCAATGCCTGGAATTCCAGCCAACATGGCCTCCATCATACGTTGGAATATTCCAGGAGCCGATTTAATGCCAAATGCCATTCTTTTCACTCTGAAGAGTCCCTTTGTGGTGTTCACCGTCAACAAGTCCGCTGCTACCTCATCAACTTTCATTTGAGTATAGGCTCGCTCCAAATCCAGTTTTGTGAAAATCTTGGCTCCAGATAACGCAACAAATGATTCATTCGCCGTTGGTAGCGGATACGTATCAGTCAGGATTGCTCTATTTAGCGTACCTTTGTAATCACCACAGAGTCGAATGGTCCCATCTGGCTTTAGAACAGGTACCACTGGTGATGCCCATCTCGAATAGGTAACCGGTTCCAGAATACCCAATTGAACCTGCCGATCTATTTCCTTGTCTACCTTTTCCTTCATGGGAAATGGTACCTTTCGGCTCTTCATAAAAATTGGATCAAACCCCGGATCCAACTGAATAGTTACCTCCGGCCCTGTATAGGTTCCCAGACCATCCTTGAAAACTTCTTCAAATTCAGGTTTCCTGAAGAATGTAGCTGAGTTATCAAGCTGGTTCACCCCGGTAATAGCTATTCCCAAAAACGGAAACCAATCGCGACCTAACAAACTAGATCTTTCCCCTGGGGCCACCAGTAGTGTCAACATTGCCCTTTTTCCTTTCAAACCTACAGCCGTCTCAATGGATCCTAGCACCCCCACTGTTTCCTTTGTCCACGTCCTTAGAATGACATTCGAAGGTGTAAGTTTAGTACCTTTAGGCCATAGCCTCAAAAAATTAGCTTCACTAATGATACTCTTACTTGCTCCAGAGTCCACTTCCATGTCATGTTTTCTGCCATCCAATGTGACGGAAACGATCACAGCCTCCATTTTTCCCTCGATGGTTCCATTTACGTGATGTAACGTATTCAATGCAGCTACCATATCTTCCAGCTTCCCCCAGTCATCTTCCTGTTGCACCATGTTGACGCCTGATCCTGGTCCTCCAGCCGACGGTTTTCCTTTTCTTCCCATCAGACATGCCTTTCGCAAATGGCCTGTTTTCTTGCATAAGTGACAAACTATTTGTTCCAAATGTCTTGTACATTCCTTCGCAGTGTGGTTACTCTCACCACACTTGTAACAAAACCGTGTGCTTCTTGTACCAGTTGAAACAACATGTAACTCTGCATGAGATGAACTTGATGACATAGTTTTAATTTGACTCTTGATCAACTCGCTTGCCTTACACTCACGCACAGCTTGCTCAAAAGTCAAATCTGTGCAAGCCAACAACTTTTCCTGTAACCTGGAGTCTTCTATTCCACAAACTATTCGATCTCGCATCATTCTTTCTACCTCCAGGAAGTTGCATCCTTCTCCTAATTTTTTTAGATCATCTAAAAACACCCCAAACGGCTCGCCCTCTCCTTGTCTTCGGGTATGAAACTGGAAACTGGCCACAATCTCATTTGGCTTTACCACGTACAACGCAGTCAATGCCTCGATGATCTCTACGAAAGACGCATCCTCGATCTTCTTTGGTTTCAGTTCCTTCCTTGCTGTGGCGAACAACTCAGTCCCACACACAGAGAGAAATACATGTTTCTTCTTTAGCTCAGTTTTTATATCATTAGCTAAAAAATAGAAAAAGACTTGACTCGCGTAATCTTCCCACGACGCACCAACCTGATATACGCCGATCTTCCCAATAGACATTATTTCTTCTTAATCCTCGTCGCCAATATTGTATCCTTTATTCAAAACCACTTACATCATTTCATGTCAAAAGCAACCGAGCACAGAACAAGACAAAGACAGTTCATAAACACTCTTCCCGGCTCTGATCAAGGTCCCACTATACAACAGATTTCAATGCGATTTTTTCAATATTTGCTGTCAAAAGTGACCCAGCATTGCGAATTGAATGAGCTAAGAAGCTTAATTTGTAGCTGAATTTGTGCAACAATACATGCTTATCGCTTGTTGTTTATTATTTACTATTTTAATGGAACTATACAATATATTGTTATTTTATTCAAGCAAAACCTGTTTCCAATATATTTTGGTCAGGTGGTAGACAATACATTATCAAACCAATTAATTTAAGGGCTATTATATTTCTTAACCGGGTAGCCGGGCCGGATAAAATTTCATCATCTTAATCTTCTTCAAATTTGTTATTACTGTGGTTATAGTAGTAAGATCCATATTCCGCATATTTTAATCAAGCTAATTACAAGCTACAATAAATTGCACAAAAAGAATTTGTATGCATACATTATTCATTATCAACCAATATTCATATCACCCATATTTTACAAGTCCATCAAAAACTTTAAACGTGAGAAATCTTAATACGCGCGAAGTTATTGCATGGTCCACGCATAGCTTTATTGCATGTCTCGGGTCGCTAGACGGCTGCGCTGTGGGCCAGCTGACGTCATGCGCGAGCTTGACGCAAACGCGTCCGCCAGTTGGACCTACCTTGCTGAGCTAGAGATGCTTATACCATGACCATAGCCCATCTAGGCCTTGCCAGGCTGGCTTCCTGCTTAAAGCTTTAAGGTTCTCTGAAGGCCGCCATTTTGAAAATAACGGTGAATTTGGGGTTTTGACTTCAGTCCGGCTCAGACCGTCTTAGAGAGTGGTCATGTTTCTCATCGCTCTGACCAGTTAATCAACCCCGCAAATGCAAGTTTTGCATAGAATCAGAGATTAAGATCTCGTCGCCCCTTCTCTCGACCTGTCAGCGCGAGCGACGGAAGTCAAACAATGGATGATTAGTCCCACTACTACCCTCTCTCTGAAAAGGTAGGGATGGGTCAAATAGCTGACCATAAGTTTCTGATATTGTTTCACAATTAATAACCTCTCAGAATATGCGAAAAATATTTATGAATTGGTAATTAGAAATGTGATTGAACATATGTTATTTTTTTTTAATTTTTCTTTAGCGCAACTTTTGAGATACCTATTATTTATTATTCGTCAATAAAATACCTTTGGAAACAATTTATTTTATTGATCTAATAACTGTCATAATTATAGTTTAAACGTTTAAATAGTTTAAATACGGAAATTAATGAAATAAAGTAAAGTGTGTAATCACAAGGTTGAAGCACCAAACAATTATTAATTTATTAGCAAGTAACTCTCATCAATAATAAAGTTTACCTTTGTAGACAAATTTAATTCGTCTGTATAAACAAAGCCTATAGCGCGGGCAGTGGAAAATCTTTGGTGCTATGGATGTGAAAAAGATTGCATGAATTGCTTTAGCAATGTGAGCGGAGCATTTTTTAATTGAAATTTGGTCTAGGAATTGCACTTTTTGTCATATTCCCTGTCAATTGCGGGCCCTATTCTGTACCGTGAAGCTAATTCCTGAAATAAAAATGCATTTTTCTCACCAGTGACAAACACACGAGTTTTGTTATAACAGTGATCATATTGATTAGAAATACGGAAATTAATAAAATTAAGACATATGTGTGATCACGATCACACTCTAATAGAGTTTGAAGAACCAAACAAATGTTAGATAGGTAAGTAACCTTCAACTATGTGTAATTAATTTTATAATATCTCGACTTGTGTCTGATAATTATCGACAGATAAAAACCCATTCTGACCTATCATGAATTTTTGCACCAACATCAATTCTTGAAATATAGTTTTTACTGATAACCTCAGATTCTGAGTGGATATCGGAAGGTCGTGGGTTAGAGTCCCACTCGAGGAAAATATTTTCATATTGCAGTTGGTATTTATTATCAATTCTTGAGTTTCAAGTTTTGAAACAAACAATTTACGTTTGCATTGTATAAAACTTGAAACAGCTGACAACTATTGCATAGCCTTCAACTTTTTTACGTTTTAAACGGGCCAATTCTTGAGATTCATGTTTTCAAACCGTTCACGTTTTTATTTTTGAAAGTTTAAAAATTTGGCGACTAGGTCTTAGCCTTCAAGTTTTTCAACTTTTATACAATGCAAACGTTAATGGTTTGAAACCGTGTCACGGTTTCATTGTTTAAAACGTAAAAAAGTTGAAGGCTAACCGATAGTTGTCAACTGTTTCCAGTTTTATAACATGTAAACGTAAAACGGTTTCAAAACGTGAATCTCAAGAATTGCCCCCCAGGACCGGTCAGTAAGACAAAAATTACTATTTTGATTTTGGCTATACGTACAATCTTTTTCACTAGCCTGACTGTAGCCAAAGTGCTGTAACCTGATCTTAGTGAAGAATTAATTAATATGCTGTTTCCATGAAATGTATCATTTTCCTGCCGACATTTTTGGGAGCTTGTTGTAAACCCGAACCAATTTGCATTTAAAATTCTGCAGTAATTGTTTGAATGAATGAACAAATCTTTTAAATTTGACCTATTTCAATCAATTTGCTGAAGGTGCCTATTACGTGTTTCAGATTATACGCATTCAGAGGAATATTGCGCTGTGGGAGAATGAAATGTTGCCAAAATTGCGTAAATTTTATTTCGAATGCATGTTACCCGAGATAGCTAATTCCCGGGTTAATCGAGGAAGACAAATAAGGGAGCCCCTTTACGGCTGGTGTGTTGGATACCTCGGTTCTCGTTAGATCACCGAGGTTAAGCAACATTGAGCGCGGTCAGCGATTGGATGGGTGACCATTCAACTCTGCCTTGCCAGGTTGCTGCCGTTGGGTCAGAGAGACTGGGGTGTTTGGGGGTCAGTGTGACGACCTTCCTCCACCTGTTATCAGTCTCTCGACGGCGCGGGTTGTGGAGGCTCGTGCTGTGAATGTTACACCGTCCTTCGGAAGGGACGTTAAGCCGTTGGTCCCCTTGGTATCTTTCGTCAGGAGTAGGCTACATGCCGGTACCGGGTTTCCTCTCCTCCCTTCTCTATATTACATTCTCACTAGTGGAGCCTGGCTCTGTTGAGAATATAGACTTAATAATAATAATAATTTCACAGGAGATTGAAAAACAAGCAACAAAGACGGCAAAAAAGAAAACCAAATGTGGGTACCATTTTTTTAATAGATTATTTTGATCGATATTATGTTGTTTTGTTTTGTCGGCTCAGCTCTGTCCTCTGTCCTTTCTCAGCTACTCGAGCTGCTCTTGCGAAGACTCCAAGTCAAGACAGCCAATGACGACGTGTCGAAGATTTGTGATGTTTGATTTCTCCGTATATTGTTTTAGATTTAAGAATTTACAAGTGTTTTATTCATTTATAGTCTTAGTCCTGACTTGATAATTTAAAAAAATATTGACATTACGAAATAATTTATTTTTGAATAAAATGTAATTTAATTAAAATTTACAGAATACTTACCTTATCTAAAACCTTCTAAACTCAGAAAAGATACCATCCTCAAGCAAGATTGTAATCTTAGAAACAGGTTGTCACTGGCTGACAGGTATAATTGCCGAGCGACATTCTCACCCCATTCTCGTCCCCTTCAACGCGACGAAAATATACCTGAATTCGGCAGAAGTGATTTTAGCTTGTTTAGTGGGCCGCCTGAATTGATACTACTTGCATTACACCTTACTAATCAATTATTATATTAATATCTAATGATGTTATCGATATGAAACTCTTTTATATCCAGTAGACTATCATAATGCATCTTCAAAAAAAAAATCAGCGCATTCGAGCCACAGGATTCTGTTAAAATCCGTTTTCATTGAAAAATCGACAAATTTTTGTCGTTTTAATACGCATTTTCTCCAAAATTTGAGGTAATACAATTTTGAAAATTATTCCATTTAAAAGCCAGTAAAATTCCGCTGGATATAACACATTGTGTAAGTTCATCAGGCTTCTGAATGTGTAGCAACAAATGTTTAAAGTTGATATTTCCATTCATTGGGTTGACCTATTCAAACCACCTTAAGAAGACAGCGGAGACCAACCCTACTTCTTCTCGTTGCCAGTGTTTCCCACCCCAGCTCTGTCCGTTCGGTGTCCGTCCGATGTTTTGCGTCATGGCGGGAAAAACAGCTTCAACTCTTTACCGCTAGGTGTGTTGTATTACGGTTGTGGATTTTCTAACACGAAATAATAGTAGTATAACTTTATCACATGAAATAGGTATTAACAATAACGGCAAAATATTATTATTATTCTAGAGGGTCCAGTAATCTTTAGTAATCTTTGTTATATGTGAGATACTTTTATCACATTATTATATGTTCTGCCACCGTGCATTGTATCACAAAGCGGATCAATAAAACATACAATACAATACAATATTAGTGCCTGGGCAAGGTCAGCTTATTGAAGTTAGGAAAGAATCCTAACATAACAGTAGGTAGCATTATATGTTTTGTTTTTTAAAACGAGATTGAGGAACAAATCCACGCAAAACATTGCGATTTAATATCTAATTGAACAAAACCACGATAGTTCAAAGTAAAACCTTTAAAACTGAGTCTTTAATAGGTATGGCCTGCATGGTATCGAAAACTGCAGATGAATGATCAATGTCAAAACCGCCGCAAATGTTGAAGTCATGGAAATGCTCTGTGAATGCAGCGACGGACGATGTCGGACGGTGATGGAGCATGGAAAGGCACCTTAACCCTCCTCTGCTGCCCCTTTGCCTTTTCCTGAGCCTTCAATTGTATTCTTAATTTTTAACAAAGATCCTGAGAGTTCCATTACTTTTAAATTTCAGTAGATATGTATCCTACCTGGTACCAGTATTTTGCAATAAGTATTTCTTGGGACACAATTTGTGTTTTCATGTTTTACTCATAAAAATTAATGAATATCTTAGTCTTTTGTCACTCAATTTATCAGAAGCATGACTTTGGTTAACTAGCTACTCTTAATGCGCAGTTAATTAGCCATGATTTATTTCTATCTGAAGCACAAGTATTTTTTCATTACAATTATGCTTGTATTTTGATTTGACTTGTAAATTAATCATTATTATTGTGAATATTATTCTTAATTATGAAAGTAATTTATTGGTTGTAGGAAACTGAGCTACGAGAGACCAATTCTCTTTCAACTCCTGAATTCCATCCGTCTGAAGTCTACGAGAAAGTTCTCTCTGATCATCAGAACGCCGGCTTGGAAAACGTTTCCAACAATCGACGAAGTACAGCTGAAATACGTTGACATTGCTTCCTGACGTTGAGGGCAAAGGACTTGAGGCGGAAATACACAGTTTCTGCTGGCAGAAGACGATGATAAAGATTCAGGTTGGTTGTTTGTCTAGGATTGAGACCGTTTGAGATAATGGTTTTGCATGTTTTTCCTTACATTTTTAAATAGAAGGTTTTGAAGAAAGTGGTAGAGGAATGACTTTTGCTTCAAAATAAAATGATTTATTTTCAATATTTTACTAATAAAATGTCAAAAATGGAAAAAAATCAGACTTGGTTAAAGTAACGTAACGAAAGTAACGCGTTACTGTAACGAAATTACTTTTTTGGGTAACAAGACAGTAATTTCATTACTTAATTTTGAATGTGACAAACCTTGTAAATAAATGTTACTATTCCATTGAAGAGTATACTAGATAGTAAAAACTAAATAATCAAAATAATAAATACTGAGGAAGACTGATGTTTGACTGAAGTTAAACCAAGAATATGCCATAAATGATATATCGTTAGTAGTTAGTACCTAGTTAAATAGTTTACATAAAGTTTAAGAATTAAATGTTACTTCATACTAAAATCAACTACATTTTACAACACTATTTTTATACCATAAGAACAGCTGGAGTTGTGTGCAGTGCAGTGTAGGGAGGACAGAATGGTTCCAAGTAAATGAAGGCTTAAAGCAAGGTAGTGTGTTGTCACCGACTCTGTTTGGTGTTGTAATGGATGAGATGGTACGGGAAGTGGAGAATGACGAAGTGGAAGGAAGGGATGCAAAGAAATTTATATATGCAGATGACATTATGATATGGAGCGAGTCGGAAGATGAGATACAGTTGAAGGTGGATAAGTGGAATTGTGTGACAGAAAACATGGCCTACATATTAGCAGAGAAAAGAGTGAAACATTGTGTATGGACAGAGGAAAGAAGGCGAGGGGCAAGATTGGAATCCAGGGAGCAATGCTGCAGGAACGGGAGGAGTTTAAATATTTAGGAAGTGTTGTGACAAGGGATGGTAAGGTGGAGCGCGAGATAAAGAAGAGACGAGCAGCGGCGGAGAACTTTTACCAATGTGTTCGGAAGCTGATATGGAAGGAGGGTATACCAATGAGGTGCAAACTACTGATATACAAACTGTACTATATTCCAATCCTGACATATGGGGCGGTAACATGGCCAATGGGCAGAAGAGAAATAGCAGAAATCCAGGCATCACAGATGAAGTTTTTGAGAGGGGTGGCGGGAGTGACCAAGTTGGATAAAATCAGGAGTAAGAAGATAAGACAAGACTTGGGAGTGGATAAGTTAAGTTTGAAGATAAGTCGAGAGAGGTTGAGATGGTGAAAAGAATGGGAGAGGAGAGAATTCCTAGAAGAGAATTTGAGAAGGGAAGACAAGTGAAGAAAAAGAAGGCTGGGCGTCCGAGGACCAAGTGGATGGACAGCATTGAAGAGGATGTGGCGGAGAGAGGCGAAGATTGGAGGAGAGTGGAAGGAGAGAAGTGGTGGGAAGATGTAGAAAGATGGAATGAGTTGGTGGAGCGGCAGGTGGGGGAATCAGAGGAGAGTGAAGACGATGAGGAAGAAGACGACGGGGAAGAAGTTGGAATGGCCGGCCGACTTCGGCATCCCAGGAGGCCCTAGAGGAAGGTGGAGCTACCTCCAACCCCCTAACCCGACTTTAGTTGGATGGGGTAATTAATTGTTACTTAATTGATATAATAAAAAATATATTTTTATCTCAATATTTTTCATTATAATTATTATTAATTAGAATTCCACATGCCCTAATAAAGTGTAATTGCTTTTAAGGGTCGCTACTTTGTGTAATACATGTATGTATACCTACTGTATAACCAAATGTAAACACGGAAATAAACTGAAACTGAAACAGTAAACTCACTACTTTTATCGGAGTAATTTGACGTTCGTAACGCGTTACCGTAAGCCTCGTCCATATATAGACAGAATATGGCAACAAACGCCAGGCTTTTTGAATGCCCACTACACAAGTCACACAAAGTATAAAATAATAGTAATAAATTGGCTATCGGAAATGGAACTACAAGGGAGAAAATACTCGAAGAGAGTGAACATTCTTATTTTGTATCCCCTTCCAATAATTTTCCATTTTTTTTTTTTTTAATTTCTGGAAAAGTTATTTTTGAGAGTAATTTTACTACTTCCTATCTTAAAAAGTAAAGTAATTTCATTACATTTCTGAAGTAGGTAGTAATTTATCAGTGATTTTACTACATTTTTTCCAAGTAATAAGTAATATAATCTCACTACTTTTAAAAAGTAATTTACCCAAGTCTGGAAAAATTGCATACATACCTACCTAATGGCGTTTTCCACTGGCCGCACTAGGCTGCACTGAAATGATGTCACCATACAAACCTCAATGTAAATTTTTAAACTGAGTGCATAACTAGTGCGGCTCAGTGCCGCCAGTGGAAAACGCCATAAGAAGTTTTGCAGTTAAGTTATCGATATGTTAGTATTGACTTATATTGAGGTCTGGAATGCACTCTCAAAGCAGTTTCCACTATTCTAATATGTTTATAATTTTTTTTTTCAAATGGCGTTTTTTATTATTATATTTACATGATGTCGGTGCCAGTTCACATTTTATGCCAATTTCTTCAAATACCTAGCACGGTAAATTGGAAAACATTGCGATATTTTACCATTTAAATCTTTCATATTGGTATGAACTGAAGAAACTGGTGAAAATATCTACTTTTAAAATTGTCTATTAAAAGTGTTTAAAATGTCTCAGTGCATGTAGTTATAAAGCTTGTCATTGTCTTAGGGTGGGTCGATGGTCTCGGCATATCGCACCTTCTCGAAGCAGGCCGACGACCTCCAGGGCTTCTGGAATGCTCTGGAATGGACACACACTGTTGGGTCACCCCGAGGTCTTCAGCCCCGCAGAATCAACATAGGTAATAGCACAGAGGCAGGGCAGGAAGTCCTTTACATACGCTCTTTAAGTGAACTCGTAATAGTGGTGGAAATTTGCATGCAATTTTTTAGTTTTCACCCAAGGCCAATGCATTGCAATTTATTGGAAGAGTCATGCATTTTAGTGACTTATTTGAAATTGTAAAGAATGGAAATTTACACAGATAAATAATTACAGTACCTACAGATTTTAGTAAAGTTGGTCAGACAAAACAAAATTGCAACAGGTGACAAATGTAAAGTTTAGCCAAAAGTAGGTACCTACCAAACATTTTACAGACATCATTAAGCGAGCGGAGCGAGCGTCTCCACTTGACTCTTGCGGCACTTTCTCTGTGTGTGTGTTTGTTTTTGTTTTTTTTTTTTTTTTGCTGGTTCAACCCACGTCGCACCGGTCAACGTATCGATCTGAAATTTTGCACACACCTTCATCTCATACTAACTTAGACCTGTATAGTTTTTGAGAAAGATCCGTCCATAAATAAAAAAAAATCATGTTTTCCCATATAAATAGCATTGTAGGTTCGAGGAGTCCGTTGCGGCCGCTCGATGCGCCCCATTCAAAACAGCTCGGAAGCAAGCAGCTGCCTATCTATTTTATTGTTAGAATACGTTTTACGGTATGATATATAGTTATAGCAATACCTGCTAGGTTATACTTAGGTTTTATATTATTTTCTTGAAGAAGATGTAATTAATGTAGGTATAGGTTATTATAAGAGTTTTAACATGCAGTCTTACTTTAAATCCTTTTAAAGGTTGAGCTAATTATTTGTAGACCGGCAAGTCTGCTTGATTGTAGAAACAGTTTGGTTAGTTGTTGATTGAAATTAATTTTATAAAATATTTTATTTATTTAGTCGATATGTTTCTTATAGATCCAACGAGTTAGGTTTATGTTAGGTAAGCAATGTGTTAGGTAAGCTCTATTAAACGGAACGGTCTGTTTGGATAATATTTCTTAAATTAGGTTTGCTCATATTAGCACTTAGATAATGGTCTATTTTGTGGATTGAATCTATGTATTTTTATTTTGTATTAATCCATAATACCTAAATATTCCAATAAATACACATGAGTGTAGTGTTACTTGCAATGAGAAGCAAATTCATTTTTTTAATACAGGGACCCGAACCGGAACCTAGAACCGGTATGAACCTTTATAATTTCGGAACCGGAACCGTTATACTTTTTTCCCAAAGAACCGGAACCGGAACCCGAACCTTTATAATCAATTAGGTTCTTAAAGGTTCTTTAAGGTTCTTTAAGGTTCCTTCTTTTAATAAAAAATCATGTATATCACTTGGATAATATTATTATTTATTCACAAAGTTGTATAAAGTTTATTTTTGAAAAAATTTCCAAAATTTATTTTTTGTTGAAATTTTTAATTCTTGATAAGAAATAATAATTCTTCATTTGCAAACGCTGCTCGAGTTTTCAATTTTTGAATCTGACTTCTGCGATGAGAACTGCATTGCCGACAATTTGAATATGATAGCTCAGGAAAAATGAATGTTAACGTTGTCTTATGGAGAAAATTGCAGCCACAATACTGTCTTCTCTGATATTTACTCTGCGCACCATCCTGTGAATTTTATACAGACACTGCCTACACCGGTGCTTGCATTCATAGGAAAATCCAAATCCAATAATTCCATTAAATTTGACATTGGTAATACTGAAGTTTTATAATATAGTTTGATTTAAAATTTGAAAACCGGAACCGGAACCCGGAACCTTTATGCAGGAACCGGAACCGAACCTTCAAAAATATTTGTTTCAGAACCAGAACCGGAACCCGAACCTTTATAAAATAAAATTGTGGAACCGGAACCGGAACCCGAACCTTTATTCATAAAGGTTCGGGTCCCTGTTTTAATATAATTTAATGGATCGTGCTTCTAGATTTCAATTGTTTTACGTATATTATTGATTATGGTTCGAGGTGTTGCACGTATCCGTGCTCGCTTATCAACGCGTTACACAGAGCGTTTTCCTAGTTTAAATAGTTCAGGAGAAATATCAAAAGGCAACTGTTAGTGATATTTGACATTTCCTCTTACAGTCTTTGTATAAGCTACGATCACCACACTTTACAGGTATTGGAAACCGTCTGCGTATTGTGACGTCACTCCCATAAGACCAATGCTAAATGAGGCCGGCCCAGTGCTTGGGCCGCCGATTTGCTCCGACTTACTTTCTGCTCCGTCTTACTTCCGGCCGGTGAACCGCGACATTTAAAAAAAGTACGCTTTTGGAGCTTTCCACAGGTGATTCACACAATTGCCGCCAGGTTTGAAAGAGCTTCTCAAACTTGCCGCTGCTAAAGATGATAGCGCATTGTCAAATATTTGAATTCTGTTCTGGCGGGAGATTAAGACATGTGTCACGAGAGCGACATCACAGCCGCTTGTTCTATGCTTGTTGTGTTCAAGGGGGCCAAACCCATGGCCAGCTAGTCAGACAGTTTCCAATCCCTGTAAAGTGTGGTGATCGTAGGTATAAGGTTGACTAATAAATTAGCTAAACTAATTAGTTTTCACATTTTTCATAATGTTAACCAATTGATCTCAAATTAAAAAATTAAATAATTTTGTCCGTCCCATTTTGTCTTGAATTGTATCTAATAATGTATGTTATTCAGGTATCGTCAGCTTCCTTTGGACTGCCTCGCACTGCCGTGTTGCCCCGGCTGTCGGTGCAAGATGTCAACACAGCTGGTGCAGACGGACATCGGCTATCTAGCGCGGCTGTCAGCGCAAGATGTTATCTTGCAGACGGACATCTGTTATCTCGCGAGGCTGTGCGAGGGGCAAATGCCAGACGACCAAGTGAAATGCGCTCGGCTGTTTCACTCGGCGTGTCTTTTCCAGGCAAGTCAAATGCTTTAGTTTACTTGTGGATAGAAACACAAGATGTGGGCAAGCCGAACTTATTTACAAAATATCCCTTTATAAATGTGGGTTCCGGTTAGACCTATCTTTAATATGGCGAGTTGGAAATAAACCGTAATACCTATTCAAGTAAATATTAGATTTAATCTATTTTCCGCTGATAGATTCTAACCAAATACTAATATAATGTGTACATACCTACCCATTAAACAGTCCGGTATTTATTAAGGTAGAACCTTGTAGAACCATCGATCGATACAACAAAAATATTTTTTCTTGAAATTAAAAGTTCAAAAAACGTTTTCCTACATTCAACTTTATTTAATTATAAAAGAATCATAAAATGTCATTTAACTTGCAACTCCTGTCTTATAGCGAGGTTTCAATTTATTGCCTTCCGAGAATGAACAAAATCTGTAACACAGGAGGTATAGGGAAATCATTTAGTTTTTGGTTGATAACTTTTAAAATACCTAGCACACGTTGGTATTGTTTTCAATTTTTTTCCTTAGAATGTCCAACTAGCTATCTAGAAATCAGATTTTTGAAAAAACGTTAAACCTCAGTAAAATTCAAAACTAAAAAATAGCATGGAAATCGTCATGATTTTAATGGCCTAGATAAGACTACATGATACCTCTGCCAAAAATAAGCTCATTTGGAAGATGAGACTTAAGATTTTTTTACCCACCTCCTAACCCATTGAATTGGAACCAGGTATGGATTTTTATTTATTTTATAACTACACCTACCCAGATGTTTTTAAAAGTTAGACAACAAAACCTAAATAATTTTCCTAAACCTTCTGTGTTACATTTCCTAATATTCTGAAGACATACAATTCATTGAAATCTCAATTACATAAGACCTTAGATAAGACCAACTGACTGTTAATTTCAATAAAAAATATTTTACGGCTTTCTATTCCAACCTCACCTTTGATAGAAATATTTTATGAAATAAATGTTTTTACATACCCAAAATTACTAAGAATTGGTACCTATATAACCTTGGGTCTGAAATGGATAAGAGTGCTTAAGATTTTACATGGATTTCAACTCGCATCTGAATGAATATTCTTCATACTTTTACTTTTATATTGTCAAAAGGTTTGGCAAAGAATTTTCACATGAATTTCACGAAATTTCAGTGAAATTCATTTACAAGCATTTTGATAGTAATATTTGATACGAAAGTGAGTCCAAAATAACACGTTTATTACTTCTCAATTCCAGAATATCTTCTGCGAAGTCAGCTTTACGTTATCCAGTATAAACAGGAAGATTCCAGGAAGAAAATGAAGAACTACCTATTCTGCACTTGTGATAGGTAAAGTTTATTACATATTTCAAATCCCAGACATTAATAAATATCAACACAATCAGAAATATCACATCACAAAGTTGTATTTTTGTTCCTCAAACAACTGGCTACCTACATATTTCAAGATATAAAAATACAGTTATACATATTGAATTATTCTTTTACGCAATGACTCATGTCAACGTTACAAATATGATTGGATGAAGACAGAAATACAATTAGTTTATGAGCTAGAGGTATAGGTTCTCATGAATAATTGAAATGGACTTCTGCCATTCTACCTCTGATGTACAGAATACTTCAAGACAAAATCTCAACTGATGTGAACAAATAAGATACAAATATGCAAACAAATAATATGTAAACATTTTGTAATAAATGACTTCAAGACTTAGACTTTATGTACACACTCTGTAGATAGTTGACGGTTGATTCCTCGGTTTCTTCGCGACTCTAAACCCACCTGAAACACATAAAGGTCATTGTTAGCCCAGAATAACAGCAAGAGAACGGGGGAAGTAGGGGGGGGGGGGGGTAGATAGGAGAATTTACTATCTTGTAGAAGTTCATCTTTAAAAGTTGCCAAATACACTGTAAAAAAGCCAAGGAACCTTAAAAACATAACTTTATGGTAGGTAAAAACTGATACTATGAAAATTATGAAACAAAAAGATTCTCCTGGGACTGGGTTTGAACCGCAGCCCACCGACATGACAGTCTAGCATGTTATTATACCATCCACCACCACTATCCGACCTCCTTAATGTAAAAAGTTGATCATGTCTAATCTCGTTGTGCTTTAAAAATTTTACAATTTTTTATATCTAATACAGTTACATTACAATACATATTCAATAGACAACATTAAAAATTATCTAATTAGCTCTGCGTTTCAAAAAAATTCACATGAAGTTCAGTGATCCTCATATCCGGGGTGCGAATTGTTCAAGATTGAATTTGGTGCATTTCTAAGTGATTTGAACACTGTTTGAAGCCCTTTTTCATCACAACAAATGGCATTATAAAAGAGGATTTGTTTTTAATTTAAAAGGGAAATCAGAAGTGGTGGGCAAGAAAAATAAATCTTGGAATAAATACATCTTATCAAATGCAGCTTATTTGCTAATAAAGGATGGTCCAATGTAACTTTAACATCAGACACTTGACAACCCTAACACGTCCAGGTAAACCTTTGTGGTCAGAGTGAATAAAAGAAACAATTTTTCTGATTAAACTTGTATTCATTTAAATTTATTTTTACTTCCAGCGTCAATTTGAATTCTACGTAGGTACATAATGTTGCAATTTGACATTTTTATAATTTTTAATTTATTTCTAAAAAAGTAATCTGTTGTATTCGTAGATTAAGTCACATTTTATGATTTTACAGAGGGGGAGAAAACTCTATCCCCCCCTGGGATGCTTTATTATTGGGAAACAGAGCCGGGGATGAGAAAACCAGAGAGGGGACATTCCTCCCCCCCCCCCCATCAATTCGCACCCTGCTCATATCTATTTATGTTAAATTGTTAAATAACATAAATAGATATAAGGACCACGGTACTGCATTTGAAATTTTTTGAAAAGCAGTGATAACAAGATAATTTTTAATGTTGTCTATTATATTTGATAATAATTAATATTATATTATATTAGAGCCCTTTCAAGCTTAATATACTAAATAATGCCACACACTGGTCCAGGAGGTCCGTGGGAACCCTGGACGCCTGCTACATGATTGACTACTACAACCACAAAGTGTTAGATAGGTACGATATTTATGGTAAAATAATCATAACACTTGAGGTCATATCAGGTGTTATAAAGAACAGTGTGTGTGTGTGTGTGTGTGTGGCATTATTTAGGGCCAGTTTTTAAATACTCTGCTAAATTTTAAACAGCTGATTAGGACTTTTGTCATGGCAACATAGTCCCAATCACTAATCAGTATGTACTCAGTAATAATCAACTGATCAAACGTAACTACTGGTTTTAAAAAAGTATTGGAAAACCGGAACTAAGTATATTAAACTGTAGTGGGTCGGACTATATTGAAAATTGTGTTAATGTGAACACAAATTCCAAACAACCGCTTAGAAGAACCGTGCCTCAATGGCCCCCGCTAGTATCTTCTGACCTTCATGCGGTCCCAGGTGTCCATGGCGGGACGGGCATCAAGCAGAGCGAACTGGTAGTTGCCGGGATGCACGGCGCCTCCGTCGCAGTAGTCGATCACATAGCGCACGCTGCACGCATAGCGTCCTTGCTGCATCGGTCAATGATCCAGTCGTAGCGGTCGAACAGCAGCTCGTATCTGGTGACAAGCAAGGTTCATAGAGACCTCCTGGACTTTCTGATAACTTGATACATTTAGATGGAAGACACAGGGCCAGTCTATCTGGTAAGCAAGGTTCATAGAGACCTCCTGGACCTTGATACATTTCATAGTTTTGCGCGGTTTTGTTGAATAACCGGCGCCTAATTAACAAGGCACAAAGCAAAAATGAAAAAATGGTACTATACAATCAGACAAAAGGCACATATTCAAACATATTCATATTCAAACGAATATGAATATGATATTCAAACGAGCATTAAGCTGCTTTCTTATATTTCTTTGAAAAACTAGTATGGTAGTTCAATACTTTATTGTAGGTACGTAACAGTTTTAAATGTACTTGTACCTTTGTAGATGGTTTATGTAGATGGTTTAGATGGTGTAGATCAGCGGTCGCCAACCAGTGGTCCGCGGACCACTGGTGGTTCGCGTGAAAATTTTGGTGGTCCGCAGAGAATTTTGGAAGTTTTCTTTTAAGATTCCATGCAATTTATTTTATTTAGAAAAATGGCAATTGAATACAAATGTACTGCATTCGGACATGTCTCAATACGTAAATATGCCTTTTACAAAGTATAAACATAATCACAAGGTCACTATACTGAAAATAATATTAGTTTCCGAGTATTTTTTCAAAGCCTAAAAGTACTTTTAAACGCTTTTTCTCGAAATAAAAGTTGGCTGAAATCGCGTAGAAATGCGCCAAATGACTTCCTGAAAACAAAAATTTTCCGGGGCTAAGCGCCCCGGACCCGCTTAATGCTGGGGGGCCCTCCCCCCAGACCCCCCATTGTCTCCCTCACAAATCGTATTTCCCGACATACGTATTTTACACGCCTGAGTGGTCCGCGATATATAAAATTGTCATATAAGTGGTCCGCGAGGTTCAAAAGGTTGGCGACCGCTGGTGTAGATGGTTAAATGTAGATGGTTTACTGAGCTATGAGGGGTTTACTGCTTTATTTCGACGTTTTGTGCAGTTTGTGCAGTTTGTGCACTTTTCTGTGCAGAAAAGTGCAGTTTTCTTGTTGAATTTTGTTGCCAATGTGAAACGGTCTTCTAGAAATTCGTATTTCTTTGCAAATTGTGGAGATTTCATACATGCTTGATGAGTGATCTAGTACCTGGAATGAGATCTGGTGGACAGCCCATCTTCTGACGCCGTACGCCGCGCCATAGCCAGCGTGTCGATAGAACAATCCTCCGCGCCACAGCCGGCGCCCTCGGTTGTCAAACTCAAGCCAGTTCAACAGATTGCCAAGGAGAAGCGAAGCAACCTGATGACAAACGGACGGATTACCTATTAGAGGTCAAATTCTTCACGTGTCCAGCTGAGATGGTCTTACATTTCACCACATTGCAGGAAACCTGACACAGTACAACGATATGCTTCTGATCAAGATATTGATAAGAATCGATAGAAAACCTCTTGAAAGCAAGTTACTATGGTGTTACCTGTGGCGGGAGGTCCACACAGTCGTAATACATTGGTCGAGCCTGAAGAAGCAGGTTTCCTCTTGATTAGCGCTTGGAGAGACGCTCATTTGACGCACACGCAGGCTGGAGTGAGGCGAATCACTCTGTAACGTAATACAACACATGGTTAACAACGTAGGTACGTTATTCAATGTTACATTCAGACATTTCAAGAAAATATTCACGCTCTTGCTTAGAGTACAATTTATCAACCTAAAAAACCGCTTTAATTTTAGTTAGAAAATCAGGATTATCAGTGACTTATTGGAATTGTAAAGAGTGATTTGCACCTAAAATTAGGTATTTATTCATAGGCGGTAGGACACAATTGTAAGTTAAACACCTAACAAAAGGCAGGTACCTACGTCGATTGGTGACAAGAGATTTCAACAAATAGATTTTCTTTTGTTGAATAGAATTTCAACAATTTTTAAGTGATAAGATAACCTAAGGGCTCTAAAATCGTCAAACTGAATCAAATGACTTTCCAATTGTTGCACCCCAGGGCGTTTTTTTACTTATAATTTTTGAAATTTTCGGTTCCAGATTTTTATTTAAATTATAAAGAGTCAATCAAGAACCACTAAGGAGCCGAAGGTTGCCGACCCCTGCGTAGGAATGGGCAAAATATATCGATATTTCGATATATCGATACATTCAATACGATATATCGATATTCTGTATCGATACTACACGATCCGATATAACGATATATCGATATGATACATCCATTCGAGTCAATGTATACATATGACATCACAAAAGAGAGAAAAAGTGGGGTTTTGTCATCCTATTTTAAATTTTAGTGACGAAAATACCGATATATCGATATGTTTACGACGATATATCGATATTTTGTATCGATACACTGGACACGATATATCGCTTGATACAATATCGGAAATTTCAATTATCAATATATCGATATATCGATATTCTCAAAACATTTGCCCATTCCTACCCCTGCGCTAAACCAATGGTGGTGTGGGGGGTCGTAGATGTTATTATTTGGCGTTTTCCACTGGCCGCAATGAGCCGCACTAGTTCTGCACTCAATTTGAAATTTGCATTGAGTTTTGTATGGTGACATCATTTCAGTGCAGACGCCAATTGATTCAGTTTACAATAAGGCATAACAATTTTCAATGTTCTTTGTAAACTGGATGGTCTATTTTCATGCTATTACTGAATGACAATCTAAACTCTAAAGTTGATCTATATGTGGCAATGAAGCTCAAGAAAATAATGTAATAGGTACAAAGAGGTAACATAAGTTTGTGCATCGATAAAATTGCGAATGGAAAACAAACGCGATGCCGATCTTACCTAGGTACAAAGATACCCTAGGTACCTACCTACTAGGTTGGTAGGTATAGTCAAGGAAACTAGATGGTTCATACTATCTCTCTCTGCTCCATATAAAAACATGTTTATGATATGGGTCAGAGAGAGGCAGAGTATGAACCATCTACCTAGTTTCCCTGACTGTACACTAGGCTAGGTAGGCTAGGTACCTACCTACCTGACAAGAAAACTTCCTTAAAGCCATGGCTGTCAAAAGCCAATTCCATGACAAATATAGTAACAACACTTGCACTCACGATATCTAAAACAGATACCAACTACACGTTTACAACGTTTTAAGTTCATAAATACGTGTATTTTAATGAAAATCGCGGCTTCTGACAGCACTTTAATTTGTTTACGTGCCATTGCCATCTTGGACTTGGTCTTTCTTTGAGTTTGGACTTGGTTGGTGAACATGTAACTGTCAGGTGGATGTCAAGGTCGCGCTGAACAGTCAAGGACTGTCGGAATTTTCGAGCGGCAATTTTGAAATATGGAATAGTTAATTAAAAGCCTGTAAGGGCGAGTTATGCTAGGACTTATTGCAATGACTGTACACTCAATGGATGGAAGTATTACTCTGATCAAGTTAGAAACTGACGGATGGAAGGCTGAAGGCTGGCAGGCTAAAAGCCGATGCACAATTGACGCAGACGATTTTTAGGTTCGACAAATTCACTCTGCTGTTCACAATTAGGACGCGGACAAACGACGCTGACGTCATACTCATACCTAAACATCGTATCCGTCGTCCGTGTCTTCCGTCTGCGTCAATTGTGCATCGGCCTTAACTTCTACCCGGTAATTGCATTCACCGCCGTGATGCTCGTTTAAAACAAAATATTCAAGTCAATGCGACTTTTTACCTGTATATTTTATAATGTACATTACTCACCTTGCCACAACGTGCATAACATTTTATTATAGTTCAATTGCCATTAGTTCTGCTGCAATGTATTCTCATTCCAAATATATTTTAAATTATTTTAAGGAAGTGTGTTAATTTCGAGAATGAGCGTCTAAAAGCTCGTTCCAGATTAGCTTTCTTGGGAAATTTATTTGAGTGCAGCTCTGAAACCACAAAAATCTCATTGTTCTAAAATATACACATTTGTCTACCAGTAAAAAATAATTTTAGCATTTTGTCAATTAGGGTGGTACAGCAGTTTTCCTGTCTCTTTGATATCCAACTTGATGCATTCTTACAATGAGGGTTCTACAATGGACAATAATACTACAGTTTGTGCGCTTTTTTAATGAAAAATTACAGATTTCGAGTCGAGGAGGAAATCTGCATATTGATCTGGTAATTACTAATGAGATCTACACTAAGCCTACCTGTAGGTGAACCCAATGGTCGCCATCAATGAGCATAATAAATACTGATCAACATACATTTTAAGCTATACAGAGTAATTTGCATGGGTTTTTTCCTCATTTCAAATAAATAACGCTTTTTTTCAACAAGGTATTGAGACATTAAAAATTTATTTTGTAAAAACGATTATAATAGTATAGCCATTAACATGGGATTGAAATAAAATGTTTAAGACAACGATGTAGGGACTCTATTGGAGTAGAAAAAAATAATGGCGTCGACTGATAATCACTTCCTATAGCAACATAAAGAATGTTAGGTGTTTGTAATGGACCTCCATAATAAAGGTTCGCTCTCAACACTTATACAACAGTCTGCATAATCAACAATAGTTTTGTGTTTATTGGATTTTATTTAAGTAATGATTCGTGCCAACTTGCTTATGCAAGAACTTTTAAGTTTAAACAGCTTTCAACACAAGTGGCAAGGTCCTACATTTCTGCAATATGTATTATAACAGTAATGGGCGAGGGCAGAAATAACACAATCCGATAACAATGCATGCTTGCGTACTGAGCATGAACACTAGGAGAAGTATTAATAATCATAAGGCTCGAATAGTAGTAATAGTATTAGGTATTTATTTAGGACTAGCACAATGTTAGGTACTATTAATTTCTTAGGTCAAGACTATGAGGGAGTGGAAATTACTGTCTACAGAATCTAACCCATCGGTACAGTCAGATTCCCAGTGAATACTATAACCATGACTGTGGGCGGTACTAAGGTCGCTTTCCCCTACATACAGATGCAAACTTTTTTCAGTCAATTATTTGATACTTCATTTTTTAAATATACTTTAACAGCCCATGGAAAGTTCTTATATACTAATGCATAAATTGCAACATCTAGAATTTTTCTCTTTATACAGACAGAAAATTGCAGTCACACACAGATTTACAGAGTAAACTAGACTTAGCACAGAGAGAGGTCTGGGCAGAAACCCGGAGTCAACAATTCAATAATCTTTGCTCAACAATCACCTCGAAATAAAAAAACCTTTCTCATTTCTTGGAAGAGTATTGCCAGATAACTTAACACTCATGTTGACATTTCGATTGTTTCACTTATTCCGAAAAGAGAATCTAGGCGCTAACCTGTATCTACTCGTATTGCTAGTGCATGCCGCGACACCGATCAAAAGAAGCTACATTAAGGTGACCATCTCAGTCGATAGTATTAAAAAATGAAATAAGTACACATTAGACAGCAGTTTAGAAAAGTTCTCGAGCTGTCCATAACACATGACTTAGACTAATGCATCCAGTTTACTTAACAGTGGGCTTCAAAGAAGAAACGCCATGCACCTAGAAGCTATAGATAAGTGAAACCTGGCACTTGACTTTTAACCAAGGGGAGGCATTGAAATAAAAACAAACAATATAATTTCATCATACATTGTTCAACAATTCATTTTCACAAGGCTAGCGCCTCCCCTTTAAAAAAGACACTTGGCATCTGTCTTCGAGATATAAACTAAATTATTTTACAATACTCACAATTTGCAAATTTTATTTTTAATTTATTATAATAATATAATTTAAAGAGTCTTACATAGATAACTTTTCCCCATTGTTTGTAGCTTTTCACAGATAACGTTGAACCGTGGTTCATACTTTGCAATGCCACAGCCTCATCCAACAAAACTTAACTTGCGCTCTTCCGTGTGCAGCACTTGGTTTGGGTGACTCGCAACAACGTTCGACCGAAACAACCGTCGTCCCATCCCAATCGGAAACAGAACCGGAAGGCTGACGGGGGTCAAAAAGCTGGGCAAAATATTCAAAGATAAGTTCAATCGGACAATTAGATGATGAATTTGAAACTAAGCAGGGATAAGTGCAACAGTATCCTGCTTTATAAGAAATAACATGATTATAACACTATGTGAATGAAAGAAGAAAGTATGTAGTATATGATTTGGACAACATCACATCACTTGAAAAACTAGTCACTCTAGTCTAGGTTCACCCACCCAGACAACCGTCGAAACGCCAGCCATAACTTGGGCCGATTTTATATTCACTTTTTTTAGAAGAGGAAAGGCTGTCTATAGAATGATGTGATTACTTTCTGGCAAAAATCCCCACATCTTGTTGAGATTACAAGGAGCTCAAGCGTAGGGAAATCTTCACTGTGATGCTGATGCAAGTCGTGTAGAATGTGTCTGCGAGACGCCGTGGTTTCCATCGGGGCCCGAAAGACTACACAGCTGTTTCCGTGTGGCTGTGAGATGAAAGCCGTTCAACGTCAATCTCCGGTATAGGTAATTCGTCCAGCACATTATCAGCATACTCAATGGAAGAAGCCTGAGAGAGTCGCTTACTCAGAGAAGACTGCTTGCGGAGAACTTCAACAAGAGAGGGGTTTTCGCCGTAGCGGGAGTCCAGCCCCTGACGGAACGCATTCACAACTCGGATCTGCAAAGCCAACGGAGAAACCAAACAGGCCATTAAGTAAGATAGTGGTGGTACATACAGAAATACAATTGGACACCAACATGCCTGAAGTTAAAAATTGTAGTTTATTTTGAAAAACCAATTATTTTTTATTTTTTAAAAGCTATTGAAAATGATTTACTTTTCATGTGCTTTTACCAAGCTACTGTTTAAGAATTATTAACATGATCATTTTAGTTTCAAAATTTAAATTGTTATACTTAATTGGTTTAGCAAACTATTCAAATGATGCCCAATTATTTCATGCCGACGACAGACAGCAAAATATCAACAATATGACCATCTAATAAAAACTATACAAACAAATTGACATAAAAATAAAAATATGGATGTAGAAACTAGAAATTAGGATAACAACGCAATGTTATCGTGGCAGCCTAATATGTTTTTACCTAATTCAAAGAAGGTATATTTAGTTGAAAAATCTATCACACTATTTACAATGAGTATAGAGTATGAAGATAGCTTATCTGATGAATGAAATCATCAAAGAGTTTGTAGAATATTTTTATCTCATTCCATAGTTTTGTTACGGTGATGATCTAAATTCAAATTTTATCAAAGAAATTGTGGAACTCTACAATTCTACCACCAACAAGACTAATACATTTCCAATTTTAAGTCAGAAGTAAGTCACAAGACTTCAAACATCGAACTGTAAGATGATACGATTCATTTGAAAAGTTATCTTTACTTTATACTACTAAACTAATTGAGCTATACCTTGATTGATTTACATATTTCAAATGGATCAAATTATCAGTTTGGGATCATTTAAAATAATCTGCCACTGATACCAGATGTTAGTCAATTCTGCAATAAGAAATGATAAGAAACTCCATTTACAATGCATAGGTAGTAAATAAAAATGTCAAGTTCACAAATGTTTTTTGATTTGATTCTCGTAAAGATTTCATTGACGCACTTATTACAGGCAAAGATGATTATTTAGTCAACATTTTGGTTCCCATTCATTTAACATTTAGATTTAATATATTCATTATTGTACGTTCAAATACAGTAATTTAATCATGCAACGGTCTCATTCAGACGTAGGTATCATAGAGATGTAATTTACCATATTTCCATTGGCCGAGGTAGTAACATTTAACACCAAATCACATCTCCCACGCTGGCCTCTTCTTGCATTTAATTTCTTCGGTTTAAGTTTAGCATTCTTAACAAAAAAAAAATCGAATTTTCAGAATACTCACAACCCGGCAATTAATGATATGTGGTGTCCAATCTTCGGCCGTACATGCAGTACTTGCAGATGTGTTTTTCAAGTAGTAGGTAGGTAGGTAGGTAGGTGGGTGGGTGGGTGGGTGGGTAATAGTAAAAAAAAAGTGGATATAGGTTGCGACGATCAGATTCACCACTTATGCTCAGCCATTTCAAACTTCAGCACAAGTCTGCAATACTAAATGTATTATAGCCAACACATCTATAAATCAGTGCGTTAATCATATTCTTTGCAATTATCTCTAGTATCAATGATATTACAAGTACATTCAAATACATTATATAGCACAAACTTCATTATATTGACTTAAGAATGAATCTAAACTTATTGCAAGAACTATTAATGAAGCATTCGACATTTATGGCCCACAGAGGCAGCTTACCACATATTAAACAATAGTTGAACAAAAGTACGACATTTATTGGATCGCATTCAACTAGGTGCGAAGAAGAATTATACGTAATCCAATAACAGAATTTATATTAAACGAGCATGGAAAATTGGATATACTTAATTGCCGAACACGAAATGACAGATAAACCAACAGATCAAGCAAACAACAAAATATTGATTCGATATTGTGTACCATTGATCATAATGTGGCATGCAATGAATCCAATCAAACAGTGAACATAATATAGTTTGATGACATTAATTGCAGACACATAACACAATAAGTAATATTTTCATTCGTTTTAAATTAACAAAAATTTCACTTTTTCTAACGAGATTTTGTAAGTTTCGTAAAAATGTAATATTCAGATATTTAATCGATATTGATAATTTCTACTTTGATATGCTTTGAAAAGTTTGATTACTAAATAAAAAGCATCCCGCAAACAAGTCATAGTAAAAAATAACATGACTTATTGTTTATCGACAATCTTTTCTGTTGGTTTTTGGGGCAAACTGACAAAATCATGTTTCAGCTAATCAAAAGGCTACCTTTTTACATTACAACGAATGAGAACCACACGTGACTTGAGATATGTACTAAATAAGTTTAATGCCTACAACACCAAACATTTGTAATTTTATAGTAATACAATACTGAAATCTATGCCAATAATCAAGAAACATTTGTGAATTGGAAATATCCAAATCTGTTATTTGAGCTATTTAATATTAAAAATAGATTACTCTTACATGTTACACTTGTCTACTCGGAGTACCTATATATTGATGGTCACATTGCGAATAAAATAATCTAGGTGTTGGTGGTCAATACGATTCAATAAGAAGTGTAGGGAAACAAGAGTGATTCTCAGAACTGGACGAATTGTACGAATACTCCAAGAAAAACAGGATTAAGATATTTTATTACATTAAGATGACAAACACATTTATTGTTTGAAAATTTATAAAGTAGTTCTTACATTTCAAATAAGAATGGGAAGATTTAATAATGTACTTCTTAGCCGATTCAACCACCACCAAAAAATTACAGTAACAAAATACAAAAGGACAATAATATTTGTGCACGTGCCTTCATGGGAACAATCAACCAAATACTCGACCAAATACGACTGATGACAGAGAAAAGCCAATCTAGAAAAATTAACTTAAACGATATCGACAATCAAGACATTCAATAGCGAAACTAAGTAAACAACGAGCATAATGAAAGAACAATATGTAAAAGCCATTGAGATGATAATAAGCCTCGAATGCCTGCGACTAAACTAGGAATACCTATCCATGCATACGACAGACATAACCCCAGCCAGTCAGCGGAAGATTACAGTTCTTCAATCTTGAATATACATATCAGCTGCCAGCTCAGTATTTTTTGGTTCTGTCTTATCAAGTCAACAAATTAGCAATACTGGTGAAACACCGATGTATTTAAAAAAAATATAAAAAAATAGCGCACCTCTAATAAACAGCGTATTAGAATTATGATTTTGACATAGAATAATGAATCAACCATGCAGGTATAACGTTGTCGCAATTACTGAATTATTTTCGGTGAAGCGCGATTTCTATGGCATGCAGTATTAGAATGTATCTTGTTATAGTATTATTTATCAAATGATGGGATGGAAGTGCCTGCAACTAAAGTCACAAGCTAGGTAGATGGGTCCCAGGATACAGCAACACACGGCAGTTGGAAGGATGGACACCTGGTGGAGTGCAACTTGCATGCTGATAAATGGGGTCGTAAGCTTTGCCCAATTTCACAGCGCAGCGATATCATCATGCCGCGCTTTTGGCCTCGTTTCAACAACAAGCTTAGAATGACTCGCGTTTCTTTAGTAGATTGCGTTGTGATGTTGAGAAAGGTGAAAGCAATATTTGGTATGTATCCGGTTAATAATACATGCATTCTTTGCGCCCCCTACATGGCAACAGCGTCTCAAAACTGCAGTCGCCACATCGAGAGTTGCGAAGAATCGAAACTGGATACAAATCCAAACAGAGATTCATTTTTACCCCAAAGTACCATATTCCTATCATACGTCAACCACTAGCAAGGGGAGTCAACAATTGAATCCATCCATTTCAGATCCATGGACCTTGTAACTAGCACTGGTGCATAACACAGATCTACATCTACATTATCTAACATATATATACCATGCATTATTCATAACCACCTACCTGGTGAAAGAATGCAATTACAGCATCGTACTTATTCAGAGACAGGTTATTTACATGAAATAACTACAAGGCACAATGAATTAACCGACAAACAATTCACTTGCTACGTAATTACTCTTCAACATTGAGTGATCATCACAAACTCTAAAGGGCATTGCAATGCTACACAAAACATGATCATCACATAATAATAATTAATAATAATCATAATAATAATAATGATGATGATGATTAAGTGAGCATGATTAAGTAAATTGATGTCAAAAATAATACACATAATTATAATACGGAATACTATTACTACTGACATTATCACCGAAAAAAATAAACTTATTACAACACAACATAAACGGTTAAAGGAAACAAAATTTCAAAGTGATTGCATGATAGTGACGATGAAGCTGCTTATGATAGTGATACAAAATAGTAGTAAGTAATAATACATCAAAAGCGATTGACCACTCAGTGGCACAATATGGCGATCGCAAGTGAAGCCCACAAGATGACATCAACTATCAATGAACCAATCAACCAGTCAATCAACCAACAGGGAGAAGGAGGGGGTGTCTGGGGCCCGGGTCAGGGTTAAGTGAAGTATCAGGTCACAATCAGTGCTGATGGTGCAGTGCTGATGAAGAAGTGATGCATGCTGTGACGCAACAGGTTGTCTAGGTGCCAGGAATAGAGAGAAGAGACAGAGAGAAATAGAGAGAAATAGAAAGATAAAATCAGAGATAGTCAGAATGGCAAATGGGGTTGTCTACCGGTCTCTTACCTAGCCCAATTGGCGTTATATATACATACATTGACTTCAAGCAAGTTAGCAGTGGTCAAACTTGACGGGGATGTCAAAACTATCTTATTTTACGAGCAGCTGGATGTGAATGTACGTTTGAGTCCAAGTTTACCAATCGAAAGAAATCAAGGACTTCTTGACTTCGATAACATTCAGGTATGAAAAAAAACGTGGATATTTCTTATTTTGAATTCCCCTGGAAACCTCCCGAGAACGGTAGACACCCTGAAAGGGCGAGAGACGTGTAAAAAACAGCACAAAAGGGCAAAACTTGTCATCGTGTGGGCTCCACGAGGTAACGCGGCAGTAAAAAAAAAAGTCAAAGTAATTGACGAGCGGACAAGAAAGAGAGTAGGAAAGCGGCTTACAGCTTGGTCTGTGGAGCTCTTGCTGTAGGGTACCGGTATCAAACGTTCTTGCAATTCACCACCTATCACCTTCAAGAGTAAAGGGTAACAATGGTCAGAAAACAGCAGCAAGTGTTCCAAACCATGTCAGAGGGTGGGTAATGATCAAGAGATAGAGAGAGAGACAGACGAGAGACAGAGCGAGCGTGAAAGAGAGCAAGTAGGAGAGTGAACTCTAAATCAGTAGGGCAGGTCAAGGAGAAGGTGTGCCAGATTATGTAATGATTAAAAACCGCTAGAAGTGGTAGTAAGTAGCGTAGTGGTAAAAGTAGCAGTTAATACTAGGAAGTAAGTAGTAGCACACTGTAAAAGGGTAGTGTTTAAAATAACAAGAGGCCAACGCTAGCAAATAAATAACCATGGATTGAAGAGTTAATGTAATTTTGATACTTTTTGCACAGTCCATGTGAATCAACTTGAGTACATGAAGATTAAAACTAGATTTTTGGTCGAAGTACCCGAGGAATAGTAGTAGTAGTAGTAGTAGTAGTAGTAGTAATAGTAGCTGTAGAGCAGTACCTAGTAGTTGAGCATTTAAGGAATGATTCAAAACTAAGATGAAACAAATGAATGATAGTAAGAATGGTAGAATAATCGTTGACAAGAGAAAGATACCCATGCCAAGCAGTGACAGTCACAAATGGTCCACCGCAACTGACCACTAATTTCCTAGAAACTGACACCCGCGCACAAGTAGGTATAAACTTGCTGGAATTGAAAAAGAGGCATTAACACAGATGATACGATACGGTACAGGTGAATTGCTGATCAAGATACACTGTTTGAGGTTGCTACATAGAAAGTGAAATCTAACAGAAACATACGCATGTATAATACAGTAGAAATGATATCGATCGAGATGGCAATGTGTGTAGTAAGTAGAAGTGGAAAAGAAGAGAGAGCAAGTTGTAAGAGTGGTACAGTTCAAGTTGGATGGAACAGCAACTACACAGTGAAATACAGCACATTTACTTGAATAATAATAATAATAATAATAATAATAATAATAATAATAATAATAATAATAATAATAATAATAAGAACAATAAGAATAATAACCGCTGGGGCTAGAGATGCAAGGTAGAGCAGAAGTGGGGGGTGGGGGGGATGTAAGTTAGGCAAGCTCTCACGTATAATATGTATATATATATATATAAATAATATATATATATATATATAGAACATCCATTCACAATACAACATTGAACTAAGTGAAAGACAAGAAAATACACAACAAGGGTTGTAGGGAAGTTCTGTTGCGGCACTCCCAGCCCTGCTGCTAGTGTTAGCTCAATGTATGACTTGCCTCCCCCCCCCCCACAAGAAAACAAGAGTTCCTATGTCGTGTGTCGCATGCAATGCTGAACTCTCTGTGCCCTAGGATAGACTGATCACCACGGTTTCTCAGATGCTTGTCTCGTGAGCCAGTTTCGGCAAGCTATGTTCTCCCGCAATAGGGCGCGATGGACTCAAAGGGGAGACGCGATGCGGATGATTGGGCGGAGCCAATCGGTCGGGCGTCTCGCCCATCTTCGAGGAATAATTGGTTTTGTCGCGTTCGGTGAGTGGCGATGGTGTTTTGAGAGGGTCCTCATCAATGTAACTGATGTCGGAGAGGGGGCGATTCCCAGTGTGACTGCGCGAGCTGCGTAAACTGTGATAACTATGGACAGAGCGACGTTCCTCCAAGTCTTCCAAAGTCGACTTGAATGCCCTGATTACTCGTAGCTGTAAACACAGGGACGGAGAGCATTCATGAGGAGCGACGCCTCCATGGCCACATGTCATAGAGTTGCCCCCACCCATACCCCACCCATGCCAGCGAGTCCCTCGTGTGAGTTATCGTTCCGACCCGACCATTAGCGGTCGAGCCCCAGTTAGAAGTGGTGCATATTAATAGAGGAAGAGAGTGAAATTTGTGTGAGCCATGGAGTTTGTGTCATGTAAATTGTGCGGCATGCAAGTGCACCGTTTAGATGACGCGATTTATTTCTACCAAAAAATGGTGCATTGTAAGTGTTCATGTTAGTATCTACTACTTTACTCTTGTATATTAATTATCCTGTTATTTAATATTCTTTAAATATAAAATAAAACAGTGAACAAAATAATGTATAACAAATGATGTCTCTTATCATTTATGAAAAAATAAAATAGAAAACCAGAATCAAGACTAGAAATTGAGAATGTCAAATGAATGAAGTGAGAAGCATGAAACGTTGGTCTGGACCAACTTCTCGAGAGCGTGTGAACGGCAGTCGGCTGGGACGCATGCGCAAGCAAAACAAGGAGGGGTTCGGTGCATTCAGAGTAGTGGAAAAGCGTTAGTGCCAGGAGAAGGCAAATGGAAAACCAAAGCAAAATCAAAACATCCACCACGTAACGTTTCGCAAGAGCATGTTGCCCAAGGGAGAGCACAGAGAGAGAGGCATTCACGCTAATAGATTAGTAGCAAGAGTAGTTGTGACCATGTCACAGAGTGGTAAAGATGAGAAGTTTCACATATAACAGTTCCGTTCGTTAACACCGACGGCATTTAGTCGACAGTTTCTAGAGTAAGATTAGGCGGCGTGTCATCGCAAGTAGAAGCTGACATTGTGGTGGCGAATAGCATCAGTGCGATGCTTCGCTAATCCGTGGTGACTCCTCGTGCATCCAACCACCACATGGCAGCTCTCTACTTGCAAATATCTCATTAGAACCACGGTCTGATCGGCAAGGTGCAGACAGACGTGGTCAGTAGATCACAGTTGGTAGACAAGTAGACAGAACAGAGAAGAACGAGAATCGTAGATAGTGCATCGAAAGACAGAAACCGAAGAGAGCGCGTCAACCTTTGACAGTGTACCGAACCCTGAATTATGCCGCCTGGCTGGCCAGTGTTATGTCTGCGGCGGCAGACTCAAGATTTAGGTGTCCATAAAGTGAAGTGGTCGACAGTGGTAACGGACAATACAGTGTGCATACGGTAATAAGCTTGGGGTAAGAACTAAAGCATGTTAACTCGATACTAAGTAAAACATCACCATAAACAGTCGGGAGTCGTGAGTGCTATACGACTAAACTAGAAACGACAATAGTTAATGGGACATTGAACTATGGTCCTCTCATTACTTGGATAATATCTCTAGTCTCTACCAACGAATCATACACAATGAACATCACGCACGAATGCCAACTACGATGTATATCCGTCTGGAGAAATATATATATAGAGAGAGCAGCTACTTCGAATTAAGCAAGCAGTCATCTAGAAGCTACCTCACTGTACATTGGCATGAGTGCAGCCCCCTCCTAGACCATAGTCTCTCTTCCTTGGAAGACTTGCGGGCCCCAAACCTGCGCAGGTGCGGTGGTCGTTCGTTTGCAACACGGATTGCTCAGAACTAGCACAGCGACACCGTCACCTGCATCGGGCATCTCCACCTGGACGCAATAGCATAGAAACCAATCACAGATACCGTCTCGAGGACTGACACTTGCCCAATGCAGGGAGCATGGCCGCCATCGTCATTCAACGCGCTCATTTAACTTACTAAAGAGACTGAACGTACATTGACAGAATGTCATCTCTCTATGCTAATGAAGCTAAACTTTGAAGCACAGATTTTTGGGAATGCAGTGTTCCTGAAGTAATATATTTTGGTTATCGGTAGCTCGTAAGTTGTAAGCTAACAAATTGAATAGACGCCATCGAGTTATGTCAAAATTGAGCTTAATGTGCATCAAAGATGACACTCCATACCCATATGGGCATTGCATATCTAGTATCTACCCTCTATTCTTATCTTTCACACAGGTCTATTTAATTGATTTTACCATCAATGGCGGCCAAACTCAATCAAGAGATCAGTTAATGATCTTCACGTTATGACACAAACTTAGCAATCATGGTCCATCTTCAATGCCAAATCAGTGGGCCAATCTGTGTGCACCCAGTTACAACTTTGATGTTGTACTTTGACGTAGCCTGGCATCTAGCCATGTGAATACATACAATTTCTACATGCTCTAATGGCAATAACTCGAAGCCAAATGGCTAATGGACATACTGGGTCTAAACAATTAGACACAAGTACATTAAGGATTCATGACTAGACTCATGATTCATGATTTACTACTTCTTACTAGACAGATTATTTAGTAAATAATTTAGTTACAGGGGCATTTATAGGGATTATTACAGGAAATATTTCAACTACTGACAGATTGTTGGCTACGATTACAGAAACATACTGTGGTCTTATTTTGAAAACTTGGCACAAGGCCTTCTTTCAAAGTATTGGGACACATTAGATGAGTTACAAGATTCTAGTATTATTTTCACATTATTACTATTATTATTATTACAGATGGATACCTTATTTGACTTTGGATTGTACGGGAGTTTGTCTTGATAAACCCATTTCCTCGTCAACCGAAGTGGTTAATTTCTTCTTCGCCTAAGTTACTTTTGCTGGTTTAACTAGAGAATATTCCAGCACCGACTAAATTCAAAAGCCACATCCATGCGTGTGAAAAAGGCCAACGACTACGATACATAATCAGCTAGACTACAGAATTAAGTATCTATTAGCAATTCTTTGTATTAGTAATGTTGGCTCACTGATGCTAGCATCTTGCACTGCACAGACATGATCAAGCTGACAATGCAATCTCCACTTTATGGAACACCTATTCTTGTTAATAAAAAAAACAGTAATTCGAAAACTATCTAATATATCTGGAGCAGTTATATTCTCTAGAAGAAAGTTAATCAGGATATATGGGTCTCTAAACACTAGCCTGAGCTACTGCCTGAAAGGGATAGCTATCCGATAGTACTGTTAATTGAATTTCATGGCAAGAATGCAAACTTCCAAAAAGCCCTGGAATTAGCCTCAAAATCCCTTTCAAGAGTATAAACTACAGTAAATCGGGTTGCACACTTGCACACACCAAGATTGTAAATTTAATAGAAATGTTGCCTCAATGATCAGAAAAAACACTCAACTTGTGCCAAGTGCAGCTTGCTATGTGATTTCCGCCTGACTTAGCTGATCTAAGGTATCGAACGTTCGTTTCTTTCGCATGGCAAGTGGTCTCCGGCGAAGCACCAGGACTCCACTTGTGGTCACTGCGCTTCCCGCTATTGCCGTATTGGGGGGTGATTGGAGTTCAATTCAAGTCAAAACTCTGTCTCTGGTTAAGAATAACGGAACATCTAAATTAGTTAATAGAATAAAAGGTTGGCGTTTACAATTAAACTTAAATCATTATTAGAATGAAGCACTCGTCTAAGTTACCAATTACTTAACTTCGTTAATGTCAAGGTTTCCTTGGCGTAAGATTTTAATACTAAAGATTTAGTAATACAATTATTATTTGAAATGTTTAAGCAGCGGCTTTAAAAGAAGCTGAAGCAAATAACATTAAGTTTACTATGTTTACAGACAGTGGCTTGAAGAAGCCAATCAACAGTAGAAGAGAAGTCACATAAAATATGTATTGCCAGCACTACAGAAACCAGAATGATAAACAAAAACCGACCATTTCTGATGGGGGACAACACTGTGTCAAGTTACCACTGTGTACGATTTTCTTTCACAAGTACCAAAAGTATAAAACATGTGGAATGTTGGTATGTAGCAATATATATTACACATGTAAACATCCAAAATATCAGTATATCACTTTTCTGCATCCTGTACAGAAATGATTAGAAGTCTTGCTTTATTTTCTTAGATTAGAATAAAAAATAAGCATAAATGTAAGTACATAAGCTAAGTTGTATAAGATTGTCATGTTGGAAATGTTTAAGATATAGAGTAGATTAGACTTTATTATTAACATACATAGTATATATTATTATGTAGGCCCTAGAGAGTAAAAGAAGGAAGATACGTATAGAGTAGAGTATAGTAGAGTAGAGAGAGACATACACTTGCTTTATAATATGGTTTAAAAGTATCAGTGAATGGTAGGTTGCCATAACTTACCTGGGTCTGGAGTCTTGTAAGGCCACGAATCCACAAGATTTGCCCTGCGCGCGGCTTTTTGCCATCTGCGCTGTCAGGATCATAATTATCCTCACCCAAGTGGATTGCTTCGGAGTAATCTTCCGGATGACCACGGCCCCAACTGCACCAATACGACAACAAGTAAGTAAAATCACATGACTAACACCCTGATTAGTGATTACATACGTCTACTCTACTAGTGCGAATCTTCTTTATACTGACTTATCTACAGACATTTTACAAACATAATCAAATGACAGACGACAAAATGAGCAGTTAACCAATTACCATAGAGCTACAAGAGAGTTACAACTGCTATTAGTCCCAACAAAAAACTAAATTGAAAGGGTTGGTAGTAAATATGGTTTCAAAACTGGCTCCAAAATAACTTAATATCATTATTCCTAACATTGAAGCAACAAAATGGTTTCTTTCTTGGTTGCAATAGCCTCAGTTGTTCCTTCTAAAATAATTTATTTCTCCTACAAGTGTTTATCTGACGTATCGGCCATTTCTGAATAAGAAGCTGTTCAATTACATTTTAAATTAAATAAAGTAAGAACAAATTGAGGGTAAATTCTTCAAACTAATCAAACCGTTTAATGAACAAGTGTGATTACTAATTAGCATTAGAATTTTACATGTCAAATTAATTTAGGACCACTACTGTAGAAGTTCATGAGGTTTAATAAATAGAGATTTCCACTGGCCGCATTGAGTGTGCACCGAGCACTAGTTTTGTCTTCCACTGGACAATCCAGTGCTCACCATTAAGGTGTTTGTGTTTTCTACTAGCAGAGTAGTAAGCACTATATTTCTTGCACTAAAAAATTCTCAGGGCACGTCATTGCTCTTGAATATTTCAAGAAGGACGCTTGAAAAATGGTTGCTGTTTATAAGCTATTTGAATGTTCAAGTAGTAGCGAGAGATTTATTGAAACACGATGAACCATCTAAAACAAAATTCTATAAAATCTACTGCCATTTTTAGGTTACGTTTGCACTAAAAACATTCTTGTTTTCCACCGGTGTAGCACTATTCGCCACACTAGTGCAGACCATGACATCACAGTGCAATTTTTTGCAGTCACCTGTGCATGCCGGTGGAAAACACACTAACTTTTGGATTAAACTGGTGGCATAGCCATCATATACTCTAATATTGAACAAGTTGCAATCCAAAAGTTAGTTTCAACTGCCTTTGGTAGTACTGACCCTTAAAAATTGAAATACTTCTAACTTAACATTAGAGTAAGGAAAATCAATTGAATAATTTGTTTAATAGAAAAAACAACAATTGTCATCATTCAACTATGACACGTGTGAATCAAACTCAACATTTATAATCAGGTACTCATTTGGATCACATGAACGTAAACATATTGACTGGCGCCGCAACTTACGAGAATATCTTGGGTATGGTCCGTGTTGGTATTGTTGTGACTAGCTGACCCCAGAGCAGGGTGCCAAAGCCAAAGAAGAGACACCACATCCACTGCTCCAACGTTAAGCTCTCTGTCGTAAATGCCGTGCTTCCGAACTGAATGATGATGACCTGTACATGGCAACGTAGTGTGAGTCGACAATATAAACAAACCTAGACGACTATTATTTTACATTTCATGAGACTAGAAAAACCGTTTTGGATGTCTAAAAAAGACCAGGACTCATAATATGAGTTCGTTTAAAAGTAATGCCTCGTTTACAGTTCGTCTATCGGCGCGAGGGGCAACGCGCGATCAGAGCTAAAGAAGGGGCGTGTTTAGTGCAAGAGATATGGACATTGTTGATGTTTCCTTGCATGTTGCGCCCGCGCACAGTGTTTGGTAGGTACCGTAAATGAGGCTTCAGTGGTTTCAGACTAATACATATCGGTATTCATGAAGCAAGTACTTAGAATTCATAATAACTTACTCCTTGTGGCCAAAATAAATTTTTTTAACGTTTAAGAGCTCAGTTAATATGAAAAAACAATTCATTTTTTGACCCTTGTGCAGCTATGTATAATAATTATTATAGGTGGTGCTTACCCACTTAACTATCTATCAGAGCAGTTCAAAAATATAACGTACATTACATTGGAGGGTTAAGTAATGTTTGGAAGACAAGTGATTGTATTCCTTTACTCTAAACAATAGTCTTTATTTATGTAAACTGTGTGTACTTTTATTGTTTAATGATATCTCTATTGTACTACACCTTTTGACAAGTAAATGTGACCAAAATAATAAATATTGTGACCTAATCTGTCCTTACCTGTGATATACAAGTGCCAACCCAAATTGAATAAAATATGGGATTCGTGAAAATGCCCTGAAAGACGTTCCTTTGGCCATGGATTTTCCTGGCATTGATTTCATTGAATAATGTCATCATAACAAATGTGTTGAAAATTATTGTAAAATGTTGGCTGGGCTTGATTCCATGCCCTTTAGGAATGTCGAGTAGCTTGTCACCTAGTAGGGGAAGAAACAAAACTTAGTTAGACATTAACATTGACTCATCGCACGTAGTCGGTAGTGTTGTCACCAATTAATAATTAATTGGTACCAATACCTGGCTCAACAACTTGGGAGGAAAGGACTGGAGGATAGTGGACAACTGGAGGAAAGGAATATCGAGTTCAGTTGGTAGCAGAGAGACAAGGAGTGTAGGTACAATTCAAGCCATCTTTATATTCACGGCTCCCAACAACGTTGTCTTTGTAGTGTTGGCCAATTAGTAGCAGTGACAGTAAAGAAGGCATTACATTGGGAAATGAACGATTACAATGGTTTGTTGAAATTGCAGTGAATGGAGAAGATAAGGCCAAGGGCAAAGTGATAACTTACTAACCCTGACAAAAGAGACAGGATGGGAGCGAGAGACTAGCACATTATTCATAGGCTGCAGAAAGTCACTAACGTTTTAAAAAAAATTGAGTTAGTATGAAGTTAGTATCATTAGTATAGTTATACCTACTGTAGTATCGCAAATGTGTTATTTCCTCCCACCAATTCCCTTCTTAAACCAAACACTTCCCCACTGATCAGCGTTTTTTCTTGTTTTCACATACCTAATTAAAAGAAATACTGCTGCTGTGCATCTTTTTATCTTTTAATTTCAGGATAAAAAAAATAACAAAATTCAATGTTAAGTTTTCACCAATAAACAACAAACATATAAAAAAAGATTAGTACAATAAAGATTAAACATTCGTTCAAGATTATTTAACAAAATACATTATTGTAATTTTGTATCCTTCTATGGCACTGCTTACTAGGTATGACTTATGAGCATAATTAAATTAAGTTCTAGCTTGCATTTAGATACATAGCAAGGTTTCAGAACTAAGTAGGTACATTGTATTTCAATTATCTAAGAGCTACTACAAAAAAAGCGTTAGACGGTTAGTGACTTTCTGCAGTACATCCATAACAGGGACCCGAACCGGAATCGGAACCTAGAACCGGTATGAACCTTTATAATTTTGGAACCAGAACCAAAACCGTTCCTTTTTCCCCAAGAACCGGGACCCGAACCTTTATAATCTGTTGGGTTCTTAAAGGTTCTTAAAGGTTCTTTAGGTTCCTTCTTTTAATAAAAAAAACATGTAGGTAGTAGGTAGGTACTGTTAATTTTTTAAATTGGGTTGTAAAAAGTATTATTTTTTATAACATTTTTCATTAGTATTTTTCGTAGACATTTTATATTCTTCATAATCCTGCATTTTCAAAAGCTGCTAGAGTTTTCAATTTTTTAATCAGACAAGTGCGAAGAGTACTGCATTGCTAACAATTGATTATGATATCACAGGCAAAATGAATGTTAACATCGGCTGATGGAAAACATTGCCGCCACTATACTGTCTGTCTCTGAGATTTAGTCAGCGCACCATCCTATGAATTCCGTATGCATATTATGGCAGACAATTACACCAGTGTCTGCATCACTTACATTATAGGACAAAATTCAAATCCAATAATTCCATTGAATTTGACGTAATCTGACATTTTATAGTCTAGTTTGACTATAAGAATACTTGTTATAGAACCGGAACTGGAACCTTTATAAAATAAAATTGTGGAACCGGACCTTTATTAATAAAGGTTCGGGTCCCTGATCCATAATATTAGCATAAGAGAAGCAAGGGAATCATGCGGAATAAACCGAGAAACAGGGAGAAGAAGGAGGAAATTCAGATGTACACTCGGCACAACTAAAATTGATCGGTGAACAAATTTGAATGGCTGCTGGTCATGTCCCATAAGTCATAACAATCAAAGCTTGTTATTATCGTTGAAATGAGGGGTCACCTACTAGAGTGAGATAAGGAGATCGCTTGGACTGACTTCTGATGGTGAGATCTAACATTTTTCAGTCAATCAGATTTATTGAACGATCAATTTTAGTTGTGCCAAGTGTACCTAGATACCTATATCCCAGGTCCTAATAAATAAAAAAGTGACCCACCCATTATGTACTTAGTGAAGTATTTTTCATATCTACAATCTCGGTTTCTGCTTAACACCGAACATTGTCCACATAACTACAAAATCTTCTTAAGATTTTAAATTGATAATTCTTTAATGAGTGTCTAGACAACGTTGTCATACATGAAAAGAGTTCTACCTACCCTTTTTAAATATACTTCGCAACAGCATTGCAAAAGCGTTTAGTTGGCAGATACATGTTGACAGAAAATCTCCAGTTAGAAAGGCAGACAGAAGCCACTTACCCACGAAGAGAAGGGTGAAGATAACAGTAAGTTGGTAGATGGCCTGGCCGAGGATGTTCTTCATCATCGTTCTTGAGATGAGCGGCTTTGTCCGGCCGTAAGGCTTTCTCAGGAGCAGGTCGGGTGTTGGCATCTCGGTTGCTAGGGCCAGTGACGCTAGCGTGTCCATGATCAGGTTCACCCATAACATTTGTACGGCCTGAAAGCAGCACAGCATGCACGTTTCTGCCAGGTATGGAAACTCATTCAGGCCAATAGAACGGGGATCAAACAAAAATCTAGTATCTAGCAGATTAAATGCAAGTCCAACTAATAACGGAAGAAATTAATGTTGGAATGGTTTATGATTCGTGACACATTTAGGAATCCAATTTTTGTTAGATGCATTACGTTTATGGAAGACATTATTTTATAGAATAACTGAATCAGAATAATAAACCCAAATAATAAGTAGATACATTGTTCATATAAATCAACATTTTATGTTCATTTTCATAATAAAATACTACGATGAGCTCATATTTATATTGTATCAAACCAAAAATTAAATTAAATTGATACAGAATATGAGCTGTTGAAATAATACTTAAATGATGAAGAGAAATATTGCGTGATGAAGACGAGAACATACCTTAAGAGGACTGTCCTGCACAGCGCAAGCACCAATGAACGCAACAATAACAGCAACAACGTTCACCGTCAGTTGGAACTGCAGGAATTTAGCTATACTGTCGTACACGTTACGGCCCCACATCACAGCCTTCACTATGCTACTGAAGTTATCGTCGGTTAGAATAATATCGGAGGCTTCTTTAGCGACATCCGTTCCGGCGATGCCCTGCAAACAACAAGATAAATCAATAAAAACAATATATTTGGATCACAAATCTTGTGCAAATCTTGTGGAAACTAGTAGGTACACACTTGTTACTTAGAATAAAATAAAAAATTTGTACTAGAGCATTGCATTCTTTTTAAAAACACATAGTGTTATTTGATTTTTTGTTTAAGAAAACAATCTTATTTATGTTATTCTAAGATTGTTTAATTATTTGCATGCTCTGGTGATGGCATTGATGAATGTTCTACAGGAATTGACTCATGCCTTTTCATTTGCACATTTCTAATTAGGATTCTCCTATTTCAATTTAGAATCAACGGTTATCTTAAAATCAAGTGGTACTACAATGTCATTTAAAGTGTTTTCGAGTTCTAACAGTCAAAAAATACAAGTGGCCAAGGAAAATTACTGAATATTTTGCAACACTGCAAGTAGGTGAATGTTACTGTGCACAACATTTTGCACTGAACATGTAAAACTAAATAGGTATAGTAATTTGTTTTTAATTGATAGGCAAGCGTGTCAAAAAAGTACAGTTTGGTCCACTCTGCACTAAGACAAAGTATTGTTTAATTATACATTACAATGAAATTGTTTGATATGGAATTATAAATTACTATTGTAAACAAAGTGTAAGAGCTTAAACAATATAACTGAAGCACCCACCATGGCGAATCCGACGTCCGCCTTCTTCAGGGCCGGCCCGTCGTTGGTGCCGTCCCCCGTGACAGCGACCACCTCTCGACTTTCGCTGATCTTGCTGTCGATGATGCCCTTCACGAGCGTGTATTTGTCGGTGGGCGAAGACCGCGCCAGGACGCGCAGCTTCGGCCACACTTTGTCCAACAGATGCTGCTGGACCTACGCGCACAAGACAAATACGTGTTACGTGCATTCATGAATACCACAGGTAGAGGCCATCGAACGATACTCCTTTCTTTTTTGAGAATTACTCGGATCAACAGCCAGTAGTATTACTGCAAAACAATTTTTAAGGAATTTATAAGAAAGTAGGTACTGATAAAGCTTGATCAGATTTGAGTGAAACTAAAATTGAATGACTTAATAAGCTGTATTGGTTGAATTTTAATGTACTCAATCAGGTTTATATTATAACTGTATTTTGTTAAATAAATTTGCCAAATCACAATCAATTCTTTTCGTACATTGCAAATACACATGGAAACCTCTCCATGTAGTCTTTGACTTTCTATACTTGCATGCTTGTTCTGTACTTGCAACGTAAGCACGAGGCTGAGATTAAGAATCAAATTCATGAGCTTGTAATGTCGATGTTGTAAATTGTGTATGAACTATTAACCTCCTCGGCAGACCCAGTTTATGTAAAAGATACGTAAGATAACATGCATGTAAGATAACCTCTGTTTCAAAGATTTTCGCTAGGTTAGATTGATATTAAATATTTACATGTAGTATAACGATAATGAAACATTGAAACATTTCAAGTGATATTCAACCCAAAATCAACTAAACATTATTCAACTAAACCAAAACCAAAAAAGTACCCAATAGAATAGGTACATTACAAGTTAAAATTCATTAATGAAAAATTACAAAATCATACACTTATTTCAATTAGTAACTGTTCTCAAAATGAGGTTCTCAAAATGAAGCAAAAAGAATGAAATCTATTTTGGAATGGATTTATGAATAATATAAAAAAAATTAGAATGACTTCATGAATTATCTCCACACAATTATAATCTAATCTCAGGATTGCCCGCAAGAGACTCGGGCATGCAGACGGTACATCGAGCATCCTCACCTCCCCGTGGCTGTCTCGTATTCTTTGGTTGAACTCCTTGCCCTCGAGGATGAGGAAGTCGTCGCCCGGCTTCAAGATCCCACACTTGGTGGAGATGGATCGCGCAGTGTTGATGTTGTCGCCCGTCACCATGCGCACGGTGATGCCAGCTCGTTGGCACTTTCTGATCGCTTCAGGGACCTGGGGCAAGACAACAACACTTGATGGAAAGTGTGTCGACAAGAATACTAACACCAACATTATGTTACTAATGTTAGTCAATTAACATTCCTGGTTTTTCAAAATAATGACTTTTCGTCCACTCAACTCACACATACAGATTGTCAGAAAACACTCCAACTATAATGTCTAGCTTCTTATAATTAATCACAAGTCTTGAAACCACACACGGCAGACTTGTGATTTGTTAATTGAAAAAAATGCATAACGCATGACTAGAAATGGTTTAAGTGAAGAACCCTTTAGGTAGACTTTAAGTTTTATCAACATATTCAAATAAAAAGATGCTGAAGCAGATTAAAAATTTGGATTCCTGATGATGACTTTGTACTAGTACTTGAACCCAAACTCTCCTTTATTTAACCTTATTAAGAAGACTTTCATGCACTTGAAGGAGTTCAAACAATAAATAAGAATAGTTGAATACAAATCAGAAGTTATAAATGTTACCTGAACCGAAACGGTAATAATTACTAATAATTGAACAATACAATTCCATTAAACTGAACTGAACTCATGTCTGAAATACTAGTCTGTACAATGATTCTGTTCAGGTATTTGCAGCAATTAATTAACATTGACCACAAACTAGCATGGTATTCGGTCCTCAAATTAGGTTGCCCTGTCATTTGAACGAGGATGGTTTGTGGTCAGTTGATGGCAATTGCAGGCCGGTTCATTTACCAGATAATTGATTAATTGCCGTGCTGATTAATAGCATGATTTAACAATAACATGCAATTAGTACATTTTAATTAGAAGTAAGAGAACTATCCTCTGCACCGAGGTTGGTAGAAAATTATGCCAATATAGAGTGTTGTGTTTCGGGAATTGTGTGTTCATACATCGTCGCCCGTCGGGACACAATAACTTCCATATGATAAAATGATGGAACTTGCAATTTTTGTGGACCTTAGATGTAGATGTTAATTTGTTTTCATGAAACTATAGGAAGATAGTGTCTACTTTTAAATAATTAGTTAAGAATTTTTAACAAAATAAAAAATAGATTTTTGACCAAAAGACTGGTTCACAGACTTCGGAACAGATTTAGAAGTATATTCTGACTCACCTCCGGACGCACGGGGTCCTCGATGCCGACGACGCACAAGCACGTCAGATTGGCGACGATGTTCTCCTCGTCGTCCCAGTTGGGCTCGTTGTCGATGTGCACTTGGTTGATCTCCGCCTTGCCGGGCACGAAGTCGCGGTACGCGATCGAGATGGTGCGCAGGCCGTCGCACGCCATCGGCTCAATCACCTGGCGCACCAGGCGGTCCTGCATCTCGCGCGTGAACTTCTCGAGGTGCCCGTCGCGCCCGTAGATGAACGCGCACCTGCGCACGCCAGTCAGTTAATACAACATTTCAATACAGATATTAATACAAATCTTATCATTATAGATTTGATAACATAACTGATCTATCTGTACCTATGTACAATAGATGTCTGACTTTCATTAATACAAAATGAAGATGTATTAGTATTTATATTTATTATCTGTTTGTACAGCATATACAAATTGAAAAAAAAAAAAAAATAAAGAACAAGAAAATGTTTGGTTAAACAAAAGCTATGATTATAAATTGAAAAGATAAAATTAAAAGATTTAGTCTTCATGGCTAATATACCTTCAGAATAATAAGTATTGAATGCTTGAAGGAAGGTAGGTAGTTCATACTCAAATCATGTTTAGTCTTCTTAAAGGTGCAAGGGATTCAACATATTGTGCGATGCAATAGATGACATAAATATCATAAAAAAGACACGACGTATAATAAAATTTAAATTACAAATTCATAATCAAGCAACTTACAACTTTTGAACCAATTTAACATACAAACTTGAATGTAGTATTTACACATTTGAGAAAAAGAAGACACTATTATGCAATTGTAATATTAAATTGAACCACATTCTTTATAAGACAGTGTCATACTGCCTTATATTTCGGTAAGGATTGGGAAATCAAACTCTTCCTTCGCCGCCAAACATTAACTTGTCAAAATTTGAAATCTTTGTCCTTCGGCAATAGTCGCTTACTTCTTGAGGATGATCTCCGAGGCGCCCTTGGAGAACAGCCTGTAGCCACCGCCCTCGCGCGGCACCACCGTGGCCATGGACTTGCGCACCGAGTTGAAGGTGTACACTCGGGTGAACATCTCCTCGGGCATGTCGTCTCGGATCGTCTGGTAGCTCTTGTTGAGGCCCTGGACGAAGCCGAGCAGCGCGCACTCGGTCTTGTTGCCCACCTGCAGTGGAGCTCCTTCCTCCTGATCCTGTAATACAACACCATCATTATCACTTGGTACATTTGCATACAAATGGAGTCACGCTACTTTCGTCATGCAAAGAGTGAAGACCCCAATCAAAATGTACACTTTCAACACCTAAAACACTATTATCAATGGCCACAGCTTATTTTATCTATGATTTGAGTATTATTTTAGCAAAAAAGATCGAATGGATATTCCCAAGTCCTTCAAATAGTTGTCACGCTCAACATTATTGTGCAAGCTAGTTAGTGATTTGCAAAATCTCAATGCTAAATATTTTTTTAATAAAATAGAGCCATAATATATTAATATACCGGGTGGCGCAAAAAAATCCCTCTGATTGAGAGGTCACTATCTTGAAACTACTATAGATAGGATTCTGAAATTTTTACACATATTAGAAAACATACCAAAATATAATATGTGCAAGTTTCAAAAACATTGCTATTGTAGGAAAAACGTTACAGCTGTTCAAATTTGGTTGTCAAAAAATTGATTAAACGGAGCTCAAATAGCGCGCGTCGAGAAAACTTCCAATGGCCGGGACGCTGTTTCTTCAAAACTACTTACGATATCAAGCTGAAAATTTCAAATTATATTGAAAATATATTAAGATCGATTGTGTAAAAGTTTAAGTCAATTTGAATTAATGGAACGAAAATTATGGAATCTTGAAGTTGAGCGTAAAATCAGGAAATGAAGATTTTCTCTAAACTTTTATTACACAGGTTATAAAAGTGATCCTTTTCCCACTATTCTGTTTTCAAGCTCAACTTCAAAATTCCATAATTTTCGTTCCATTCATTCAAATTGATTGAAATTTTTACACAATCGATATTAATCTATTTTGAATATCATTTGAAATTTTCAGCTTGATATCGTACGTAGTTTTGAAGAAACAGCGTCCCGGCCACTGGAAGTTTTCTCGACGCGCGCTATTTGAGCACCGTTTAATCAATTTTTTGACAACAAAATTTGAACAGCTGTAACTTTTTTCCTACAGTAGTAATGTTTTTGACACTTGCACATTATCAATTTTGGCATGTTTTCTAATATGTGTACAAATTTCAGAATCCTATCTATAATAGTTTCGATATAGTGACCTCTCAATCAGGGGGGATTTTTTTTGCGCCACCCGGTATTAAGGAATGTCAAACATAAGTATCAACAATAACTATTACATATTTAATACCTAGTAAATAATACAAACATTAATAAAAATAATATTAAAATAATGTTGAAAAAATGTACCTTTTGGACACTCACCAATGCACATCAATTGCACATTGCACATTGCACATCAATGCTAAATATTAAGTGGCTTTGTTTCATTAGAAAACTGTGGCTTTGGAACGATTTACTCACTATCAACTTGGATGTGTACGCAGAGTTGATGGAGATGGCATGGATTAGGAGATGACCGATCTGCGGCGGTAGATCCGAGTACTTGGGTGTCGTCTTGCAGAGCTTCTCGCAGATGTACGACGAGACGACAGTCATGCGATTCGTCGTCAGCGTTCCGGTCTTGTCGGAACAAATCGCAGTGGCATTGCCCATCGTCTCGCAAGCGTCCAAGTGCCGCACCAGATTGTTGTCTTTCATCATTTTCTGGAGGTCAATAGTGAAAGTATTAGGATTAATATTAACTGAAGAAGGTAAGCAAATTTATAAACATGGAGTTAACTACATGTAATGTAAAATTAAAATTCGGCTACTTTAATTATAAAGCAAGTATTTTCCAGACTTATGGAAGACACAACTTTCAAAGGGACCATCTACAAAATGTCACCAAGTAGCACTGAAACTATGTTATGGCAGGACAAAGAAATGCCGATAGAAATATATAAAAAAACACAGTTTAGTTTACAATGTAAAGCCTAACACTGCACAAATTCCTTCATGTCCTATGTGTGTCGTGAAATGTAAAATAGAAAATAAAATTTGTCATACTTAAAAGTTAAAACATAATAATTGAAACTTTATCTAACCCAGACAAAGAATGTTCGGAGTTGTTTGAATCTACGTACCTTGACCGAATACGCAAGTGAGAGTGTGACCGCTAATGGAAGACCTTCGGGCACGGCAACAACTAAGACAGTCACACCGATGATAAGATGCCGGACAAATTCGTTGAAATAAGTACTCTTCCATGGTTTACCCTCAATAACAAATGTATGTACACAAAATTGTATTACTAAGATCATCACTGTAAGAACAGCAATTGTAGAACCTGAAACAAAAATATACAACCATTATTAGTTACATGACAGAAATGAGATCAAACAAAACTGAAGAAAATGCAGTATGGCTGCATACTAAACAATAAATAAATTTGGGAGTTTTATGGGGTCTGTACCAAAAGAAAATGTGTGCGTAAAAAGATTATTCCCAAATGCGCAATAATTGCATGATTTGGCAATGCTTCTTGAGAGAATGAAATGTTCTGTTTATCATATTCTAAATTTTTGTTCTGTACGTGATGGCTTGTAAACCGAGTAATAATTCGATTGCTTAAAGTACTACTAGCCAAGCCACCTTAATGAAGAACAAAACAGTGCTAAATGTCATAAAGACAATAGGTATTACAACTTAATTTTCGTATGAAGACAGTTTTCTAGCACTAGCACACAGTAAAAGAAAATTGTTACAACTTTAAATGATCAAAATAATCTCGTACCTGCATAACCGATTTGGATGGCAAGTTTGGTGAGTTTCGCTTGAAGTACAGATTTTTCCTTCTTGTGTGACTCGGCCGCGGGCGCGGGTGTGTGATTCTCGGTGGCTTCTTCATGGTTCTTGTCAACAACAACGTGAGCCGGCATGTTGGTATGGCTGTTACCGGTCACGGCGCCGGCACCCTCGTCTCCTATCACAGCACAAATCAAACGTAAAACAATAGTCCACGTGTCGCATACACACAGAGTAACAATCACATTACAAATAGATAGTTTGAAAGATAATAAGTAAAATGTGTTTTCACCTGTCAAGCTCTTCTTCTTCGGGTTTTTCTTAGCTTCTGGACAGGAAAACGTGCAATTAGTAATCACAAAAACACACAAAACAAAAGCAACAACATCACTCGACAATACAATTATAGGTTCATAATGTACTATAAAATAATAATAATGGATTGCATTTCAAAATTACTTCAAATGGTGAAACTTCAGAGTGACAGATCATATTTTCTCTTCGATTTTAATGAGAAGAGAATAATATACAAAATACAATTTGGCAGATATAAATTCATTCAGGTGCACCCAAACTGCAATACAATTAAATTAAATTCTCTTAATTAAAGAGATTATTACATGCTCATATCAATAAATAGATTAACTCAAGGTGTTTTTTTAACATTCCGCGACTTGCCATTCACAGAGACGATGTTTAACATTCATCTGAGTCAAGACAATCAAAACACAACGAAACGCTAAGGAAACGAACGGCAAACAAGGAGATTTCAAACGTTTCGATTACCCAAATGAACAATCGTTTTAAACGAATCATGCAGAGCCTCAAATACAGCTTGTGTATTGTTTAGAGGTTGTGCAAATGTACTATTTATGGGACTTCAAAATCAAATCCGAAATTAGTACTAAATTGTAGATCTAGTTATTATTGACCAATATTTGATATAATTAGAATGGTACTATCAATTATCTCGCTAAGTAAGTACCAAAACAAGACTTAAAGGAGAAAGAAACATTAGAATTGCTCTTTCCAGATTATATTTCTGGTAAGCCATCAAAATATGAAACCTACACGTGTCAAATGGCCCATTGGAGTTAATGGGATTTTGAGTGCCAAATGTCTCGAACCAATGGCAACACATAGATACCTGCAGAGCTAGACAACTGTTTCTCAACAGTACCCATATCCTAGAAAGTTGAATATTTGACAATATTTTAAATCAAAATCCAATCAGAATGATCTGCTGATTAAAATAATATTTACTAGAAACTCAAAATAAAATGTTCCGATCTCCTTTAAGAATAGTAATGGCATGCAATCAGATTATCAGGGGAAGCTTTTAATTATCCAATGTCATAGGTTCCTCTCTATAAATTAAATTGAGCATCGTAAGAACCATCAGTCGTCAAAACTAATATCTGATGTTGGCACACCAATGCCTATATGAATAGAAAAGGTACGTGGGGGCCGCACCTTTCTTCCGCTTCTTGATCTCGGCCTCCTGCTCGTCGACGGCCGCTCCAAGTAGCGTGAAGATGATGCCCGCTTGGGAGTTGACGCCGACTGCAGCGACCAGCATCTTGCCGCTTCCCTCCATCACGTGTGTCCCCGACAAGATCATCGGGTCAAACGACTCGCCCTTTTTCACGTGGTCCGACTCGCCCGTTAACGACGACTCGTCAACTTTGAGGTCGTTGCTCTGGATGATTATGCCATCCGCCGGGAGAAGGTCGCCATATTTCACCTGAAGAATGGAATCAGATGTATAAGATTATATAGAAGTGACATTTTAACAATGCTTTAATCATATTGATAGATAATATGAATATGCAGCATAAAAATGGTACAGTTCCGGCTTCAGAAAGACTATAGCATAGTTTACACGTTTCAATGTTTCACTCAATTCATTGAAGGAAAAATAGGACTAGTTCTAAATGAATAGTACTTTTGCTTCAATTTCGCATCTACACCATTACATTCGTTGAACCAAACGATTTCACTCAATGATTTGAATGAAACATTGAACCGAGTAAACTAGGCGTAACATTTTAATCACTCAGTTTGCACAATCAAGACTATTAGCCTGGTGAATAAAATTAGAGCTAAAATAAGAAATGTAGTAATGGTTAAGTAATGCAAAGTAAGCAAGAACTAATGCAGTTTTGCCAATGAATTAACTGGACACTAATTAGTCACTCATGATACTATTATGAACATATTTTGAATTTATGAATCTACTCTTGGTACCACATAGGTTGTACATATTTTGACAATAATATTAATACATATTAATAACCAACTAAAAATAATTACAACCTGCTAGTCTACATAGGACGCTTTCTCCTTGTACTCACTTGACAGATGTCTCCTACGACGATATCCCCAACTGATATCTGGATCATATCTCCACAACGAATAACAGAAAACTTGTGCTCGCCTTCAATTCGATTTTGCAAGCCTCGAAATTGTCTTTCTTTGGTGTAATCATTAAAGGCCGTAACAATAACCACAACAATAACGGAGATGAGAATAGCCAACCCCTCAATCCAGCCATGATTCCCTTCATCATCGGAAGGAACTAAAATGGAAAACAGGTAAAATTAATACCAACAAAAAGTGTGTGATCAATAGAGTGTGTTGCATAATAATTCTTCAACGAGTCACTGGACAGTAAGACAAGAAAACCAGTGATTCAATTTGGACTTTGCAGAGTTTTTACATTTTATGAATAATTATTTAACATCCAACAGTGATAAGCTATAAACACAGTCTTATTTGTCTTTGGTAAGCTCACACCTCATGCAATGGGGCACATATAAGATACAACCATGCGTAGAGTTCAAGTAGACCAAGCTACGATTATATCACGAGTTTTAGCACTTTAAATTGGACAAAGTCGAAACTAAATCACTGGACAAGAAAGTATTAATATTGGATCATGAAAGATAGTTAGTATCATCACAACATAAGAACACAAATGCATCCAAGTAAACACTGTTTACTGAAGTAGAAACACGACCAATAGCACAGAGAGTTGCATCATTTCAAATAATTATCCACAGAAGGTTCACATTTGTTTAAATACAGAAATAGTGTGTATTTTCTTCACTTAGAAGGAATAGTGGAGACAGATAAGGTGAACGGTGACTGGAGACAACGCGAAAGATGACAGAGAGTTAAGACAGATAGAGAGTTGGAGATGACAGATACTACAGAGTCCTCAACACGAAGAAGTACTCAGATACCGTACAGTACAGACAGTATTTTGTAAGTGTGGGGTTGTGTCGTGGAATACAACAATGATTGTGTCATGAGAATTACTCCACTACAGCAATTGGGATGGATTCGCTACTCAACAGTTAGGTCAACACCCAAAGCCAACCGTATTTACCCTTGTCTTCTAGTTCATCTGAGTAATGGCAATCCAAAAATAAACAAACATTCAAAAGTTAATTGCCACACTCTGATATTAGCTAATGTACCAATGACGAGGTCTCATCTGTGTAGGACTGACTACACAACAGAATCAAAACACTTCAGAATTAAAATCATGGGGACGGCTGGACTACCATTGGGTGTTTTTTTTAATTGTTATACAGGGCCACTGTGTGTGCACCTCCCATTTCAAATGTCGACTCAATCAATGATTTCATTATTTCCCATGTTTGTCCCTTGGCACTCATTGTTGTAGTATATGTTCCTAATTGTTTGAGAGATTTAGTTGAGCTGAACTACCAGTTTAATTTGCAATAAGCACTGCCTATATGTAGTAGGTATTATTGGTTACAGTTACATTGACAATGTAAAAAACATTCCCAATTCGAAAAACTGACAAAGAGATTAAACTAGGTACACACTCTTGTAAAAGAACTAATCTAAATGCACTAAGAAGAATATATTACCTTGTTCTGGGAAATCCATCAAGTATGTAAATAAATAAACCATTCATGTGTGAAACATACAAAGAGAACAACAAATTCATTAGGCACAGAGAAGATACTGATAGCATAATAACCTGACACACAAATAAGTTCAAATACCAAGAGTTTGAGCATGTGGAAGACAGAATGTTGAAGACAGAAAGTTGAAGACTAAGTTGTGCACTCGAAACGATTTACTTACCATCTTCATCATCATTTGGTTGATAGAACGCTAAACCCAAAGAAACTAACGCAGCGATTTCTAAAATAATAAGCGTAACATCTTGTAATGCTTCCCATACAAGCTGTAGGAACGTTTTAGGTGGCTTTGGAGGTATGGTATTTGAACCAAATGTTTCTCTCCTATGATCTATATCAGCTACTGAACCATTGAGACCTGGAAGTAGAAGAGAACATACGTTGTACTTGTAAGCTCAAGCAAGTATCATTAGGCGGTACATTGCTACAACTCTTGATGATGAATCATTCTCCATGAATCACTCACTGACGCTGTTCCCGTGTTTATGCCAATCAATAATTACCCATGTTGAATGAAATTACAGAACGATAATAAGAAACGCTAAGTAGCAAATGGCATTCAATTCACGGCATTGTTGAAAGAACAGGGGTGGACAGCATGGACAGGGGTGAGCTGAAGCGTCTCGCATGGCCCCAATGTTTAAAAAAGCTTGTAATAAAATAACAAATATAAACAAATAATTTGATTGTGAAGGAACAGTTTTAGGAGATCACATATCAAAATTAAAAAATATAGTCCAGGCTGCATAGAAATAGTAAAATTTCAATTTTGACATTCAAAATTTTGCCGGGCCTGAGCGGCTCACACCCACATGTGGCTAAAGTCAGACCCTCCTTGTTTTCATGCACCAATGTGTTTTGTGCCAAAATGTGTTTCTGGACAAGTTTTTGGGCAACTTCTAGATACTATAACTGCCATTAGGTGAAATATGGATGCAACAGAAATGCTGTTCTTTAGACCCAGTTAAGAAATTAGAAGTTCATCCCTGCCTACAGACACCAAGGAATTTCTATTGTGCTTTCTGTTACTCTGATTTAACCCTCACATGTGTTCAAGTGACTCTAGCTGTCAGCGCTGACGTGACAGACCACATGGCCGACACGTGGCTGTGTCACACTCTGACTCTAGCTGTCAGCGCTGACGTGACAGACCACGTGGCCGACACGTGGCTGATATTACACTTCTGTGACAAGTGATAATTAATAAATTAAAAATTAAAAAATGTGTTCATTTCATGATGTAGCCTACTAATTCACAGTACTGATAGTTCAGATAGCACACTGCCTTGCCCTTGCATTTGTTCCCACACTTCAAGCAAACAGAGAATCATTATCTTGAAAACATTCCATCCACAACACATTGATCATCCATCAAAAAGAGTTTAAAGATTCATCAAAAAGATTTCTACAACCTCAAATAGAGATAAACAAGTATACAAGTATAGGTAAGTTATTTGGTTTTCATCAAATTCCTTGTTATCTTTAGACATCTTTAGATCATCAGGGAGAGAGAGAGCATAGAATTAAGATACACTTTGATATGAGGCTATGCTATATTAATATTGCAATTTGTTGGGTGTTCTTATTATTTTATTTGGAGTAACAAAACTAATAACATAGAATAAAATACTCTTCACATATATAAAAATGTACTAAGTTGCTTTCAGTTAAATAAGGTTATGTTTTGTTTCATGCAGTCTTGAATCCGCTTTGACAGGTTATCTCCTGGCCACACTAACGAGGACTCAAGACTGCATGGAATGGAGGGTACTACTAGGTAAAGTAGTAACTTGGGTGACCTCGGGATAGCTCGAAGCTAGGTAACAGGTTATGGGAGCTGTACTTGCAGTCAGGTCTCTTAACAGTACATGGGTTGGGGGGGGGGGGGGGGGCATGGAGGCTCTCACAGGGTGCAAGGGTGCACAATTGCTCGCATGATTGAAACGGCCTATTACGAGATGTCGAGCCATAGATCGAGCCTAGATCAGATTCAGAATGCACGATTTAGAATATGAATACATATTATATTACAAAGCAGGGGTTATACTGCCATACCAACCACAAGGCACCCAAGTGACATATTGGAAATTGTTGAGTTATTGATATCGTTGGAATCAGCAGATCATTTTCTGTATTGTGCTTGTAAATAATGCCCCGAGTCCCCATTTAAGTTAAAACTTGAGTTAAGTTGTGGATTAACCAATAGCAAAGCAGAGATTCAAACTTGATTTGGCCGATTACTCGAAACAGGTTTCATGTGGGTTCTAAGGTGCTTTATGGTTGGGAGGCCAGTAATATATTATGTAATCCGCGTTTTTGTGCACTAAGATTTACCCAAAAAACACCAAATGTTCAAGCATATTTTCAAGGCAGGTACACTTGGCAAGAGTAAAATGGCATTCAAAAGAAATTGATTAAATAGTTGCTGGTCAGGTTCCTTGAGAATCAATCATTATTATTTAAAGAAATCAGAGCTCACCCACTAGAGTTTCATAATGAGTTTGCATAGACTACTTTGGCTGGTGCCAATATTTCAGCCAATTCCTTTCTTTCGAATAAGTAGGTACCTACCTATCATTTTTACTTGTACCAAGTGAAGGTAGTACACCTTAACTCCATGTTCAAACATTATCTTACTCTTGACAAAGCTACCCAGAATAATTTTAGTAAATTGTTATATTTGACCCTTCCTGTACCCAGGGCTGTATTAGACCCCTCCCAACCTGTCCGAAATATTTTAATTTTTCCAGTGGTTAATTTGTAAAATAATAAGCGGGGAGACGATCAATGATCTTTAGTGTTATGCTGAAGAAAACAATGGGCATATGGGCGTCTGCAGGATTTCTGTTAAGTGGGGGTAAGGCAAGGAAAACAATATTTGATGGATTAAGGGGGACGTTGGGGGCCCCGCAGGGTGTTTTTTGGTTTTTGGAGACTTTGAAATCAAATTTGAGACGTTATGAGGTGTATTTTGTTGAAATATTGAATATTTTTTAAATTTAATTCTATGGGGTGGTGGGCCACGTGGTCAAACCTCCCCGCAGGGCATTTTTTGGGTTTTTGACATTTTGAAATCAATTTTCTGGCACTTTCGTAGGCCCTAGGCAGCCTATGCTGCCTTATGGATAATACGGCCCTGCCTGTACCTACATAATCAGATAAGTGTGTACCCTGGTCAAATCATGATTAGGAAATTGAACATGTAGAGGTAGGGTGATAAAAAAAGTGTCTGCTTAATGCCATATTTTACCTTCACTGGGAGATGTGTAGAGCTTTTTGCATATTTCCTGTACACCTCCATGTTCCGATAACTTGGCGATCCCCTCTCGCCCCCGCGTCTCCATAAGCTCGCGGAGTTGTTTGAGGGAGATGCCATACTGAGCTGGCCGCCCATCTATCGTTGCCATGTCTCCGGCAGGAGATCAACTGTAACACAAGAAACAGGACTAAGTTAAGAGAGACATAACTTACTATCTATAAATTCACGAAAGCAAATACCCATTTCAGACGACCAATGGCTCAAAAAAGTCGCGTTTGGATCATTATGTCGCCTGTTAAAATTGAATATTCCGGAAGAGTGTTCCTACCTATGCCTTGCACCACAACATGTATATTACATAAGGAGTGAGGATCACTGTAACAGGTAGGTATTATGTAGGTCCCTAATTAAAAAGAACAATAATCAATAACTCAATGCCACTTTGAAGGCACTGAAAAGATTGACAGATCTAAATTGATTCTAGAATACTACATTGAGAGCAGTGTAATAATGCCTAACGTCAATAATTACAGTGACACATAAAGCATGCAGGCAGGCTGGTAGGTAGGTAGTTCCGAGATGAGTAGGAAGGTGTGAGCATACCTATAAAAGGTGTGTTTCCATGATGCCAAATCAAAAGATACGTGACAAGTTGAGTTATATCAATGAACTAAGTAAAAGATAAACGTACCGCATTAAAATATTGTTCCTTTTAGATGTATGCAAAATATTTGCGATCGAAAAATAACATAACATTACATGAAAATCATAAAATAAAAAAAACTACACGGTTACTTAACCTTACACACAGGATACGACAGCGACAGGGCGCAAACCTACTTTTACACATACTACGGGCGAATGGCCTTGAACAGTTTGTATGGCATAGTAGTTCAGAATAGCGCTGTGTGGCGCTTGAGCAAGTCAGTCACTCATCTTTGCGCGGCGTTTATTCAAATAACATTTCATTCTGCATATTTATTAGGCGAGCCGCGAATTCCCAGGCGACTGAGCGTTGAGCGCACAGCTATAAAACGTAAAACGTACTACCTAAAGAAGTTAAACGTCAACTATAATTTGGAGATCGAATACTTTATTAGAAATTATAAGATTATCCATGAGATGTCAATTCCCAGAAGTTACTAATAATAATAAAACTTATTATTTATATCGACTATTATAACTGTTATGGTCTAGGAGACAGCGGGTGGGGTATCAAATCATTCTCTTTGAAACAATTGATCGAATCATTCATCTAATGGTAAACTATAAAGAAGCTCACAGACGGCTATAATGTAGGGTGGTGTTTTTTTTTAAATGACAATAATCAAATGTCTTATATTATATCATTCTACATTATTCAGTTTGTATGATATGGCCAGTAAGCGAAAGTAGTACACATAGAAATGTCATACGAGCAAGGCATTTCCTTCCTCATACCTTTCTTGACTGTCATTTGGGAAGGTCCCGGTTCGAGTCTAACAATGCTTCGATTTCCATTCCATTATCACTGTTGAAATTGTGTTAATTAGTTCTACATTTTTAAATTTCTATATTAAACCTCAAACTTGTTAAATTTTCACTAGAGAAGTGCATACTACTTGCTAATAAAATATAAATAAACCTTGCACCACCTAACTATAAAATGCATATGATAAATACATCATGTACCTATGCAGCAATCACATTATTCTTACAGTAAAATCCCACATTATCCTTCAGAGCGATCTTTTTGAAAGAAAGACTGCACCTAACTACTCCACTCATACATACATACATATGAATTAGCACGATTTCATAGGATGTAAATCGGTGCCGCCTGCCAGCACAGTCGCGTCACCATAGTCATCTATTTCTTTTCATGACGTAATATACTTAGAATACTAGATTCTTTACAGCATTCATCAATGACCTAATATTGTTTAATAGGAGACGTCACTACCTACCTATAATCCACCTTGGTCGTAAAGTTTGCACTTAGATCGCAAACAAAAGAGAAGAAAAAATCCGTGAAAAAAGCAAAAGATTTCAGCAACGATAAATTACAACCAGGTATTATGAATTCATTGTTAATAAATTAAGAATGGCAACAATAGCTAATGTAATATTCTCAGGTGGATTTAATAACTAGACTTCTTTGTAAATATTAAGTGTAGTTAACATGTAGTCTAATTAATCATACCTTTGTGGTAAAAGTTTGTCGGATCTTTTTTTATTTATTAACGGGGGTCATAAAGCTATCACCCACTTAATTGTTAAATATTTCCACATTTGTTAGCATAGTCTATATGGCATATTCAGGAACAAATAAAAGCATCAATACGCAGCCTGCACTATTTGTGTTATGAATCACTCTTTTTGTATGTTTTTAATACATTCCGCTCATTTTCTGAATTACATAACGGATTTTAATATTGATTAGTACATGTTCTATTTGACTGTCATTCATAATTATTGTATGTAATTGATAATTGACAATAAACAAATATTCTATTCTATTCTAATTGGGATTCTAATCAAAATTGTATCTGAAGCCAAACTAAAGCTATACTGAAGTTATACTGTATCAAATCCAAATCGTCCGGGAGTTAAATATAAAATTCAAATCTGATTTAGTCACACGGAAGATTTGACAATGACGTCTGGCTGGGTACTAGGTATAGTGGCATCACAGGGCGAAATGTTCTGCAACAATTGCACATATTTTGGCAGGAGATCAGCAGCAGTAATTTCCAAGAGAAAAAAATTACCGAACAGAAATACACCCGGTTATATGGCACTGCGTAACTTACATTGTAGATGATAAATCTGGCATATAATCATAGAAACTAGGTAGATTTAAGATAGTATAAATCTTATCAGTTTCTCATCTTTTTAACCTAGATTCTTCATTCATTTTTACTGTACAATATAGTCTTTACCAGCAGCATAGACATTGTATAGTATAGATATAGACATTCTATACAATGTCTATGCCAGCAGCCAATATAAGTAACAGTAATTTAGGCAAATATTTTTAATTTTTATATAAATGCATGTTTCTCTATTGTTAATAACGTACTAGTTTATGTAAATTAATATAATAGATTCAATGGAAGACCAGATATAATAGTGGTTACGTACACCTTTTCGTGCCAGCCATTGCAAATAAAAGAAAAGTTCTTCTGGTCAACTACGGCCCAACAAGACATGTGACAATTTGTATTTTGTAAACCACTCAGATAATCAGTTCTTGTTCAAATGTACACGATATACGCGCCATTTGAACGGGAAATAGAACGTTTTTTCAATTTCTACCCATGCAAGCTGACTACGATGTCAATAGCCGTGCTAATCATCGGCGTTCGACCCACACCATGTTGAATTATCTTACATAGTTCTTTGCCGTGTGTATCACTTACTATAGTCACTAACATGATTGTAATTAGCGACCGGCTTGATATAGCCCGTATTACACTTGTAAAGTCAATTTCCTTTACATTCGATTTCACAAAAGGGTCGTGTTACAATTAAACATGTAATTAAGACGTGTAAAGACTAATGAAATTAAATAGCAAAGACTTTTTTAATACCAAAATAGAGCAATTTAAATATTGGAGTCGTGAGATTATGTGTTTAGAGGATAAAGGTGCTAAATAAAAGGGAAATGAAAGTTAATCAAAGATACAAACCTAAACAAGTGATCTACACAAATTAAGAACGTTTATCAAATGTTAAAATTGACTGTGTTTCGTTAATTAATATCAAATATGATATTGCATATTTTTTAAAATTAATATAACAAAATCAATTGAAGATAAAAAAACGGACGTTTAATTTGACAGAAAGATTTTACGAATCAAAGAAACACTTTCAGCTGTTTCAATGTTTTTGAACTACGCAGAAAATATAGTGAAATACGAACGAATAAATTACCACTTGAAACGTTAGGGTCTCGTGAGGTAAAAATAATACACTCAAAACAATGGCCAAATATGATACAGCATCATACAAATTACTTACCTACAATATTATATCACAATAAGCCCAAAAAAACTTGAAATCATTTCCAATAAAAATTACTGACTATTTTAAAATAATATAGTAGTTTGTGTGGCTGCTTTTTGCTCAGTAGATTTAGTGTATCCTTTTTACCTCATGAAACCCTACCAGAACGTACAATAATGGCCCCAAAATGTGTAGTCCGATATACAAAGTTACTTAAGATTCAATCAATATATTAGAAAATACTTCACCGAATATCACTGCTGCCACTACTACTTACTACTTCTATACTTACTACAACTACTTACAACTACTACTTAGTACTTACGACAACTATTTACTACAACTACTTACTAATACTACTTACTTAAACTACTTACGATTACGACAACTACTTACTACAAATACTTACTGCTACTAATTACTACAACTAGATGATACGTAAGATAATATTTAAAAATTATCAGGAGAATTAAGCACAGGGACGAAGTTTTCAACTAATTTGGACGGTATTTATTTTCTGCACTGATAGTGACGAAGTATGTTAAGTATGTAAGTACGAGGTAAGTATGTTATTTTGTGTGGCAATTTGTAGAAAAATGTGAATTTCTTTATATTGTCATTGAGCATCCGAGAATTTCATTCCAGCGTGTGGGGAATGACGAAGAGCCCCCATACATAGATTCTGAACCCCTCACGTGATAATGGATACGATACGCTTTATAGCTGAACAGTATTATGTGTATTCTATGTGGACGACATTAGGCGACTGCTGCCAAAATAGAATCAAATTCGATTTTATGGTTTGAAAAATCCAAATATCCGAGGGCTAGGCACCCCCAGACCGCTTTCCCATTTTACCAATTTGAACCATTCTCCATGATTTTGAACCAAATGAGATTCAATAAAATTCCTTCGCGAATTATTTCATTCAAATTCATTATTAAAATTGATTCGATAAATTCCTTCACGGTTTTCAAAATACCAATTTTCAATAAATATTTTTAAAAACGTGTATCAAAGTTGAACATCTTGCTACTTGAAGGATAGTAACTTTTGAACGAAGAAGTAAATTGATAGAACTTGGGACTGACATTCATTTCAGTTAAAGAACATAAATCCCCAAAAGAGGCGATCGTCAAAAGCTAATCCATATTTTCGTTGCAATTAGTTAAAATCTGACACATAGAATTTCAAAACCGTAGCCGGGGATGAAATATTCTCTAAATAAGTAATATCCTATAATGACGGAGTTGACTCTAGGAACTCTTAATGCACGGATGATGCTGCGACAGTTCATGTCATGGACCACTGCCAGTGCGAGAGGTAAAACTCACCAGAGTAGATCCATTAGCTGAGACCTAAATATAGCACCGGTGCAGCCATAGCAAGCCCAGAATCCTACCATTGAAAAGCAGGCGAATGCCCCCTTGAAAGTCAAAACCATGCGAACAATAGAACATTCATCACTACATGTTTTCTTGAGGGAAATGATCGTCGCTTACTAAACATATGAATATATATACAAAAAAATATGTGTCAAATGTGTTTTCTTCTGATGACCTCAGATGTGGTGATGATATTAAATAACAACAGCAAATTGAAAATATTTGCTAACAGTGGGATTCGAACCCACGTCCCTGAATTGCCAGTGCTCGAATCACTAAGGCTATCCAATCTGCAGTGGTTATTTTTTTTCTGATAACCGCTGAATTAATTACCATTGAAGGAAAATCTTTTTAATTTGCATTTAGGGGTTTCTTGAGGTAAAAATTATACACTCAATGCAATGGCCAAAAATGATACAGTATCTTACAAATCACAATATTATATTACAATAAGCAACAAATTAAATATTTATAAAGACATTATTATCTACCTATATGATAAAATATTTGCCAAAAAAATGTATTTGTATTATACAAAATTGTAGAATACATCGGAGGAGTTTTTCTTTATATTTTAAAATAATATCGCAATTGATATGATGCTGTATCATTTTTAGCCAATGGATCTGATGTACCATTTTTACCTCACGAGACTATATAAATGAGATTACGAAATGATGTTATGTAAGTGAACTGCACATTTAAACGATTTGATCACCTGTGTGATTCGAGCCCATGACCTTTAGATTTAAATTTAGACCTTTAAATTCTTAACATATTTATACCTATCCTCGAAACGAAAAAGTCAAAATGTTGAATTCTACAAAGGGGCAAACGTTGCAGGTTATTTGCTTACTGTACCAAGTAGTACTAAATTGACGACAGATTAAAATCGCGAAATTAATACGAAGTCCTTTACCTTGAGCGGACCCAACATTGGCATTCATTCCAATGAATTAGCTCAGTCATTTCTGTCAATAGTAAACACATTTTCAAACCTATGACCCCTTCTATTGTAACGGTAGCGTGACTGAACCGTTGTCAATGGATAAGCCAGCATTTTGTAATCACACACAGATTGCTGTTTTCGAGTGCGTTGTTAAAATGCCAACAATAGGAATATGATAATAACCTATACTGAGAAGTAATAAGGACACAATAGAGTTCCGTTATTCGACATTCTGAAACTAAATTTGTCATGCATTCGAAATTTTCTTCTTCTGATGTCAAAGCGGGAATTTACGTCATACTGAAGAGCTGTTTCCATTTTATTAATAAATATTATATTATAAATTATAATATCAAGTCTACTTAAGAGTTGTTTAGATGAGTGTGTTTGATCACACCCCCTGTATAAGAGAAAATAGATTAGAAGATTAAAAGTTGCATTTGGCCTGGCCTCTCAACTTCCGTCCCAAAGTCATACTTTTAGCTATACAGCTATATACAGCTATACAGCTATACAGCTATACAGCTATACAGCTATACAGCTATACAGCTATTGATAATTACGAGTAGTAAGTGAGCCTCTCCTCCTGACCCTTTTAGCTTGTGTCTCCGCTTTTTTTCGGTTGTTACTGCGATACGTGTCACAACCGTTTCTCTGATCCAGCTGAAATTTTGCACAGATTTTGAACAAAATCCTCGGATTGGTTGAAAAGTGAAAATGAACCGTTTGTCTAATCAAGTTAAAATTTTGTAACGAAATCAAGACCAACATTTTGATCATATTTGTACACATTTTCAGTGAAACAGCCGAGAACTTAGAGTTATTGACATTTTAAGTCTGTTTTGAAATCGTTTCGAGATGTTGCGTGTAACAGTCCTGTCTTATCAACGCATTACTCATAATATATTCCAACTAGTTGGAAGATAGTTCAGCGCTATCTTGTGCTTGCAACGACGACCAACTATTTGCAATATTCCTTTCACAACATATTGACTTGTAATGACAGGAAATTTTTCCCTGAATAGTACCTATATTGGGCTCTCGTATACGATGAGAAGGTTAGTAGATATATAAAAAATGATTTTTTGAAAGGCTTCGTTTAGAGTATAATCATAATGTCGTTAACCTGTGTATTGAACGTGACGATGCAATCAACTTGAGACGACATCGAGATTCGTGATACAGAAATGCGAGTAGCATTTTCATGGACCCAATTGGATTGAATGCTAGAACGAGTTTTTAAATAATAAATTGAGGAAGGCAGAGTGTCACCTTATGATTGATTTTTGATTTTTTTGTTATTTTTCTGTCAGTTAAGCACATAAACTTCATTTCAGATATAATCAATTCAGAATGGAATTCCTATTTGGAATCATTTCAGATTTTGATCAAATTCAAGACCGTATGAAAAACTTTTAATGGGGCTCGATGATTTCTCGCACTTGCCTACAAAGTTTTGAAACTTTCGATATTCGTTCGTTATCGTATCATACTCAATAATATCGAAAAATAAGATGGGATACCTGAACTAAATTCTGAGATATTCGCACAGTTGAAGTTTCACTTTTGTCCACTTATACATTGGAAGTGGTGGAAAAGGGACAGTTTAATTTTTCCCCTCAATTTAAACTATGTTCCCACGTTAAGAATTTTACCAAAAACTAAAATGAATGTAGAACATTTCGTCAAGAAAATGTAACCAAAGCTAAACTATTTTAAAAGTTATTCATCTAGTAGTACCATTTTTCTGATATTCCCATAAGAGCAATTCAAATAATATATTGTTCAAATATAAAACATTGACTGTCAAAATAAATTATATTCTCGTGGCCTATATATTTTGTGAGCGTTTTTCCCACTCCAATTTTTTGAAGGGTGCATTTATGTATGCTCTGTGAAATAAAAAAATGGTTAGCACCCCTAAAATTATTTCAACATTAATTATATCCACAAAACTTCGCAAATTTCAAAATTCTAAGTAATCACTTCGCTTCTCATATTTTAGTGTTGACTTGTACCAAGGTCAATATTTTCATCGACATCCTGGAGCCCCAATAAGTGCAAACAATCCTACAATTGGCTGAAAAATTAATATAAACACTTTTCATATCAAGCTGAATTTTTCAAAATCAAATAGTATTTGGGTATACTTGAAAAATATTTCAATCTTCCCGTTATTTGTTATTTTCTTTGTAGCTAATACAAATTATTTCTTATCCATCACCCACGCATAAACACGTGTGGGAATCTCTATAGTTACAAATTAATATAAGTGCTTCTTTTTTCCTTACGTCAATGTAAAAAAATTGTAATTCACTTGATGTCATCACAGCGTTGTTATTCAAATAAACATGAGCTGACTTTTTTTAATCAAGGGCCTTCATACTTCTTATTTTTCTCTAGCTTGTTTTGTAAGGTCTAGAAAATAACTCATCACTAATTTAGTCATTTTCATGGTAGTCGATTTGTATTCGCAGAAATAATTTGAACCGAAATTATTCGTCACTGATTGGTATACATTGTAGGAAACTAACGAATCATTTTATTGTAACAATATTTTCATCAGCTGATTTGACGCAATTTGTCGTTCCTCTCGTTTGAAAAGATGATTGAGCTGAATGACGTAATTGCAATGATGCACGAACTACGCACAGTGACAGGAAAGTGACGAAAACATTGATCGTGTCATAGAGAGATGAAACAAGAGGTCGCAGACAAACTTCAATATTGGGTTTGCCAATAAAAAAATATGGAAGAACCAAAACACACAAGCAATCAAGTGTATATGCGACAGAGAAAAACACACTTTTAAGTCTCGATACTTTATGTTTCTCTCTTGAAAGAAGATTTCGCTTCAGGACATTTCTAAAAGCGTAAAATTAAACATCTCGCGGTGTCCAAAAATAGATAATTTTGCTAACGAACCAAAAACATTACACATTAAAATTTCAAATAATTCCCGACTAATATTCTACACACTAGTGATCAATACTTGAGCGACGTGCATTGCATCTAAAATTAAGTATTAGTCCCGATCAATATCCCGTATCATCATTAATTAGTGTCGCTAATCAGTAACTAATAGCGGTATATTCCACAATCTGAACCCCACTTCATTCAAACCACACAAATCAATGATGCTCCAGAATTCACCCTAATGAACATGAGACCCACTAGTTTAAATTCAATCATCAGTACCTAGCATATTCTCAGCTCCCTGTGATTCTTGATATTATGATTTCACGTTTCGAGATAATTGTATTTGCACTGCTTACTGCGAAATCTAAATCTTTGATTTGTACTAACTTAAGGTGTCTTTTGGCGTTGTGTAGAATACACTGCCATATAAGAAAGACGTAAAATAAGAAAAATATATTTTCTATACGCACGATTTCTCATTACCAAATTTCTTACCCAATAAGCATTTAAGGTTTTTTAACACACATAGCATTAGTAAAATGTATTTATTTTTAAATTTTAGATAGATACTATTTCGAATTTCACATAATTAATTATGACGCAGTTACGGTTAATTAAGTTTCAGGATTGTATACAGTTGCAATATCAATTATCGAAAATGAATCAATTATGCCACTCCGTATGATCACATTCCAGGAATTCCAGTCCCTGGTAATTCAAAACTTAGTATTTGCACTGTAATTTGTAATTCTAATCTTCCCGGCGAGAGTCGGGAACATTTAATCCGATCTTAATCAGTAGTTTATGCCCGATTCCAATTTGTAAATTATTCCAATTCTAAATAGAAAATAAATTTAAATTTTTATGTAAATGCTAAATGGTTTAACAGGGTAGCGCAAAAATGTTCGTCTTTTTTTCTAATAACTTCTGAAGGAAATTGTAGAAATTTAATGTTTTAAAGGTAATGTATTCCTGAAGTTATAGAAACTTTTTAGACATTAGTTGTGGAAAATCAAATCGGTGAAATGGCCGTCATTTTCTTGCTCACAAAAGCGTTTTTTTGTTTGTTTGCAAAAATCATTTTATATTATTTCTGGGCATATTGCGGTTCCTTCTTTACGAATGTTTATTTGAAGGGTTTGAGGTTTGTTCACATACAGAAAAAAGCCTGGTGCACTCAAAACAAGAGATTGTGGTGGGTGGCAATCTTAAATCGCCGTATATGGAGATCATTTGAAATGGGAAAAATTCCCTTGAGAGTTAGGTACATTGGGGTCCTGGCTCTATGAGCTAGCTCCATCCACATTAACCAAACATACTGGTCCTCTTCCTGTAGTTGTGGGCAAAAACATTTATGATAATACTTTCAAAATTAACTTTGGTTAAGAAATACCCGTAAATAATAAAAAAATAATAATAGAAATAATAGAAAATGATGGGAAAAAATTCCAAAACAGCAAGTGGAAAAAAGCCGATTTGATTTTCCACATCTAATGTCAAAAAAGTTTGTTGCTTCAGGAGTATATTACCGTTAAAACATTTAGTTTATAACTTTATTCATATTACGTTATTAAAAAATTAAATGGAAATTTACTTCAGCGCACCTACCTATACTAGCATTTTAATGCTTCATGGTTGGTCTGACATTGCAAAAACACACTGACAAATATAAATGAGATATTCGATAGTTATTTAAGGGTGGATCCCTAACAATCTCAAATATGTATAACAGGGATAAATCAAGAAAACTATTCTGTACGTAATTAACACATCATAAAACGAACAGCAATAATATAATGTGTCATCAGGTTAGCCAGATGTCTTAACATGGAGTTATGGCTGATAACTCTTCAAGGATACGAATAACGAAGCAGTAATAACGTCATATCCCCAAGTATTATATAAGGAAGTTTGTCCTATCTCAAGCAATTGTTTATCGATATGACTTTTCAATAAGTGATAATTTATCAAGGTGTTAACATTTTCAGGAGTTTACGTATAACAATACGTAAACATCACGTATAACACACGTGTCGCAGTGTTACGTATAACATCAATATTTTCAAAAGTATCGCAAGAGATATGGCAACGTAGTCTGTCACGTCAGCGCTGACAGCTAGAGTCAGAGTGTGACACAGCCACGTGTCGGCCACGTGGTCTGTCACGTCAGCGCTGACAGCTAGAGTCAGAGTGTGACACAGCCACGTGTCGGCCACGTGGTCTGTCACGTCAGCGCTGACAGCTAGAGTCAGAGTGGGACACAGCCACGTGTCGGCCACGTGGTCTGTCACGTCAGCGCTGACAACTAGAGTCAGAGTGTGACACAGCCACGTGTCGGCCATGTGGTCTGTCACGTCAGCGCTGACAGCTAGAGTCAGAGTGTGACACAGCCACGTGTCGGCCACGTGGTCTGTCACGTCAGCGCTGACAGCTAGAGTCAGAGTGTGACACAGCCACGTGTCGGCCACGTGGTCTGTCACGTCAGCGCTGACAGCCAGAGTCAGAGTGTGACACAGCCACGTGTCGGCCACGTGGTCTGTCACGTCAGCGCTGACAGCTAGAGTCAGAGTGTGACACAGCCACGTGTCGGCCACGGGGTTTGTCACGTCAGCGCTGACAACTAGAGTCAGAGTGTGACACAGCCACGTGTCGGCCATGTGGTCTGTCACGTCAGCGCTGACAGCTAGAGTCAGAGTGTGACACAGCCACGTGTCGGCCACGTGGTCTGCCACGTCAGCGCTGACAGCTAGAGTCAGAGTGTGACACAGCCACGTGTCGGCCACGTGGTCTGTCACGTCAGCGCTGACAGCTAGAGTCAGAGTGTGACACAGCCACGTGTCGGCCACGTGGTCTGTCACGTCAGCGCTGACAGCTAGAGTCAGAGTGTGACACAGCCACGTGTCGGCCACGTGGTCTGTCACGTCAGCGCTGACAGCTAGAGTCAGAGTGTGACACAGCCACGTGTCGGCCACGTGGTCTGTCACGTCAGCGCTGACAGCTAGAGTCAGAGTGTGACACAGCCACGTGTCGGCCACGTGGTCTGTCACGTCAGCGCTGACAGCTAGAGTCAGAGTGTGACACAGCCACGTGTCGGCCACGTGGTCTGTCACGTCAGCGCTGACAGCTAGAGTCAGAGTGTGACACAGCCACGTGTCGGCCACGTGGTCTGTCACGTCAGCGCTGACAGCTAGAGTCAGAGTGTAACACAGCCACGTGTCGGCCACGTGGTCTGTCACGTCAGCGCTGACAGCTAGAGTCAGAGTGTAACACAGTCACGTGTCGGCCACGTGGTCTGTCACGTCAGCGCTGACAGCTAGAGTCAGAGTGTGACACAGCCACGTGTCGGCCACGTGGTCTGTCACGTCAGCGCTTTCAGCTAGAGTCAGAGTGTAAAACAGCCACGTGTCCGCCACGTGGTCTCTCACGTCAGTGCTGACAGCTAGAGTCAGAGTGTAAAACAGCCACGTGTCGGCCACGTGGTCTGTAACGTCAGCGCTGACAGCTAGAGTCAGAGTGTAGCACAGCCACGTGTCCGCCACGTGGTCTGTCACGTCAGCGCTGACAGCTAGAGTCAGAGTGTGACACAGCCACGTGTCCGCCACGTGGTCTGTCACGTCAGTGCTGACAGCTAGAGTCAGAGTGTAAAACAGCCACGTGTCGGCCACGTGGTCTGTAACGTCATAGAAGGAATGCAGGTCACGTAATATATCTATTTAAAAGACACACTCACGTTTAAATATGACTGCCAATTTATTAAAAAACAGTACTTAAAAGCATCATATTTAACTTGAACAAATATTCAGCACATTTGAAAGTCGATTTTAACCAAGTCAAATGTATTTCCCAAAACAATCATTTCTACCCATTCAATTAAATGCCAAACATAGAAACCTTATGAATAAAATGTGGTACGTCAATAATGAATTACATTATTTTGCATTACACACTTTATATTGCTTTATGTGATTATCAATGCAATGACATGTTGATAACTTCTAAATTACGCTTTAATTGCTTTAGATTATATTGTTGAAACATGTTTATAAATATTTCTAGACTATTGTTTAATTGAGTGCGTGAAGAGAGCGTCTCTATTTGCGTACTCTTTTAGCTCAGACCTCTGTGTTTCTTGTTTTATTTTCTCTCTTACTGGCACGATAGGTCTCATCGTTACTATATATGTAGTAAATTTGTGTTATATAGTTTTTGAATAAAATTATTGGTTAACATTTTTTTTTAAATATTCTTATTGTCGACTGTTCCATCCAATGATCAAAAAAATAAAATTTTTACAAAATTTCAGCCAAATCGGCCATATCAGTGTTAATTGACATTTTGATAATGTTTTTACATCGCTGTTAAAATGTATCTATCGTGAGTAAATACCTCGCACCTTGATCACTTCACTTGCAATGGGAATTGTTTTCATTCCAGATTGTCTAAAGATGGTTTTACTCGTGTTTGAGGTGTTGCACATACCGGTGCTCGCTCACCAACGCGTTACGCAGAGCGTTTTCCTAATAATTTCTATCTGTTGATGTTAATATCGAAAAGTGATCGTCTATCTGAAGAGATTTAACAAGTTGATCAATCGAATTTTACCTTCCACAAACATAACGTATAACGTAAAAACTTAAGGATAATGAAATAAATATGGAATAAAGGTAATTGATCTTACGTTACTATACCTAAACTACAATTTTGTTGTCACATTATTTAGTCACAGGAATTATTTAACTTTTATTTTCAAGGTGGGAGAGAATATCCAACTACCAGCAATATTAACACAATGCGAGTCACATTTATATTTAGCGTATTTTCTTGCGAGAAGTAGTTTTTTTGAGTATCTTGTCTTAAAAAATTTCATTGTATTTACTTGAATAAGTTATTGAAGCAATATCTATTTTTATAACACTATAGTTTATTGAGCTGAGCTGAATGTGTTTTTAAGTGACATTAAATGATTTTCCTTGGTTTCTCTTTCTTATAAGTATCGATTGTCATTTCTATACATGACTTGGCTGTCTTTTTTACACGCGCGTGATTTTTTAATTAGGATGCAATTAAATTTTTTTGTTCTACTTGTACCTATAGTAACACAATAATGCATAAATATTATAAAAAGTTTGTTTACAAGTTTAAGTTTTTCGCACCCTATATCGCAGAGCCATAAATTTCTACATAATGACCAATCGGATAAGATCAAGGGATAAGATGTAGAAATAGCATGAAGACTTGTACAGATCAATACATCTGTTTTCATTAGAAGAAGATCGTAGCTTCCGTCTTTTAAATTCAACAGGTAGGCAACATTCGTATAAATAGGTAACTAGACGTGGGAGCATGTTTTAAATGTCGAACTCTTCGTTGCAAATAAAATGTTGGTGCTTCAAGGTTTGACAGCAGCTTCGGAATAATATGCTACTTTTCGATTGACATGCAGGTTTGAAGATCAACTCCTTCAACTTCCTACGCCACACGTTTCGGTAGTTTGGGATGATTTTTTTAAAAATATCATTGACTTCAACTCGAACCACACATAAACCATTCCAAACGCTAATTTAAAATAATAAAAATATATCTAAGGGCCGGTATTACCATTAGTTTAAGCTACAGTTAGCTTAAACTCCACTTTAAACAACTCTATGTATTACCATTGTAAACTGCAATTTAATTCCGGTGCTTATTTCCTCAGTTTATATTAACCTCAGGCTACATTGACTACAGTTTATTTAAGCAATGCTGCAGAATATAATGGAAATACACCACATTTCCCTAAGTGGAGCTAAACTAAACTGAAGATTAAACTATTGGTAATATGGCCTTTAACTTCAGTAGTTTGTTAGACTAATCACGAAGTGATTTATGCAAATTGTTATCTGATTATCATTATTCATTAGTAATACTGTAGCTATTCCAAGTGTTTGCCAAAAATTCGGACCGCAGTATTTTTTTAATACAAATTGATGATCATTAAATAATTTTATGAGCAGGGAGCTTTCTATGAGGTCAAACAACTAGATAGTCACGCGGGGAGACCTGGGATCAACGATTTTTATATCCTTCCATTAGTCAGGTTAACATATCTTTTACCGAGATAGTTATCGCCAGAATAAGTCGGTAGCACACAATGAGAACACCTGTAATGCAAGGATGTATCATGCCATAGTCAATTGTAGAACATATGCTAAGCACATGCTTGTCCGGATATTTGAAAAACAAATGCCTGAGCAATGCCGGAATAATTCACAAATAATTGGTCACGATCGCCTCCTTTACAAGTTAAAATAACACCTTATGTACGGGTTTTAACCTGGCAATGTATGTCGTGATATTTGAAAAACAAATGCCTGAGCAATGCCGGAATAATTCACAAATAATTGGTCATGATCGCCTCCTTTACAAGTTAAAATAACACCTTATGTACGGGTTTTAACCTGGCAATGTATGTCGTGATATTTGAAAAACAAATGCCTGAGCAATGCCGGAATAATCCTCAATTAATTAGTCACGATCGCCTCCTTTACAAGTTGAAACAACACAACACCTAATGCACACCTTAAGCGTTGATTGTAAGGAATTTATCCCAGCCAATAGTATGTAGGGTTCTTATAGAATACCTAAGAATGCCGCAACTACTCACAAAATAATCTGCTATGACGATCGCCTCCTTTCAAAGTTACATCACCCCCCCCCCCCCCCCCCCCCCACCCCACCCACCCACCCTCATCGTCATCTACCTACTCAGACTCTTTGCATCAATCTCCTACGCAAATTGACAAGCTATCAATACTTCAAAACGTAAACATAAAATAAGAAAGCCTAGAGAAGTTTTCAGATATTAATTAGTAATTAATTACTGTTATGAGACGAGGAGTAGAGTGGGATGATATGGCGCTGTGGGAGGGATGGGAGGCTGTGACTTTGAGAGATGTGCTGACGGGAGAAAAGGAGATTGGTAGAGGAGGATAGATGACTGGAAGAAACGAGATGTGCAGGCATCGTCGCAATTAGAACTTTGTCTATTTTCTACCTGATGAACGTCTTCAATCAATGATAAGATGATTTATTACAAACAGGAGCTAAAATATTAAATATAGCGTAATGCTGATATTTGTGCTCTGTGAACTGAACTGATTTAGGAAGTTTTAATGAGCATAGTTTGTAAATAATTATGTAAATAAATAATACATGGCTTTTGACTTTCGAAGAGTCGTCTGTCTGCGCACTGAGGTAAATTCTAGTGATCATGTTTCCTATAAAAGTCATAACTTTCGAGACATTCTAATTATTAAAAATGTGAAAAGTAGTTTGCATGCTATTTCATTGAGTCGACTTCTTTCGAGTCCTTTTTACCTCTGATTGACACTTGGCACAAATCCTATATACTTATAGTCGATTCAAGAAGTAAACCGTTTTTCACATTTTTTTATAATTTGAAATTTCAAAGTTATGACTTTAAAATGACAAGAATTTACCCCTGGGTACAGTTGATCTCCTAATCGCAACTGCCATGACCGCTGGTTATATCCTCACTATAGTTAGGACTAGATTCCAAGATGGTTACTCACCACTTGCCCTCAGCCGAAGTCGGGGGTCTTATCTTTGGGTCATCGGGAGTGTCTTCGGTGGTCAACTCTGGAAAGATAAAATCGTACAATTGGTTTAATTACTTAACTATTACAATATTTGAGTGCGGGTTTAATCAACTCTAGCGGACATTATTGTGCCAATATTATTCCCTTTCACGACTGAACTTTGACTAGAAATCAAAGTCAAGTATTGATAGAAACAACACGACATTGAGTGAGTATATAAATTGGATGACAGTGGCAATAAACATAATTGACTTATTCAAAAATTTGGTAACCGAAAATTTGTTGCGGAATTGTGTTTGACATGGGACCAGCAACATCTGGTCTATTTGTGTTGTTTCCAGTAGTGCCAGTCCCAGTTTGGTTGTACAAATCTGAACTATTTTTGTGTCTGAGGACACAGCTTCGACAGTGCTGGACCACACTGTCTCTATTTCCAGCAAATTTAGCGAAACAAAGGGAGATTTTATGTGCACACAAATTCTCGATTGTGCCGCTCGGCCACTTTGTATTATTAGATTCTTACGAGTAGCTATGTTTTCATTGTTTTAAATAACTAGACTAAATAGTAGCAACTTCCCCGTTCCCCGACAATTATAAATGAAGAATAGTATTGCATTTTAAAATATCTGTTATTTTCGGTAGCGTGTTTCTTATTACAAACTATAGGTACATTATTAAGTGCGGTACCAATTCAAAAGAAGTGACTCCCCCCATTCAAATCACAAGTCATCTACAAAAGCAAACTATAACTAAGTATAATGATGTTAAATCACAAACATGCCTAGACATAACGGCACCAAGACTCCGCAGAAATGATAGATTCTTGCATTAGATAAAACAAGAGAAAATTGTCTGAAATATGAAACTTTACGTTAAAAAAATCAATTTTGGATCAAAACGAAAGATCTTGATACAAAATGTTCCCGGGGCTTTTCCCCCGACCCCTGATTAAAATCCCTCAAGTCCTAACTGTGAAGATAAGTTTTAGTTGTATGGATGGTCCTGGAACTATCTTTTTACTGAATAATTAGTTGATTCGTGTTCTGTATATCAAGCTTAGGGGCCATATTACCATTAGTTAAATCTTCAGTTTAGTTAAACTACTCTTCTGGAAATGTGCTGTATTATCATTATGTACTGCGGCATAGCTTAAATAAACTGCAGTCAATGTAGCCTGAGGTTAATTTAAACTGAGGAAATAAGCTCCGGAATTGAGCTGTGTATATAATGGTAATATGAAGTGGAGCTTAAGCTAACTGTAGCTTGAACTAACTCACTGGACTGTGAGTCAGTGTCATAAGACTGTTCGAGGTCTGGCAGACTATCGCGATAGTGGTTTATCATCATCTTACGAGCACTTGCAGATTAATCATCAAGCTTTGCTTCCAACAATCATTATCCTTGTAGGAAATAGTTACTTCCGTGGAGCAAGTTGGCTCAGAGAGTAACGCTCTGGACTTGCACTGACCCGAGTGATTTTCGTGGTTTCCCTCAGTCGAGTGGCAAATGATGGGATGGTTCCCTACTAATAGGCATGATAACTTCATTCCGATTTAAACAGCGATTTAAACGGTGTTAAGCACCATTAAAATAAAATAAAAATAATGTAGTCCCTACCATTTACCAATTATTATTGTTCACGAGACTCTTTTTTACGACAATAGGTTACCAATTATGTTTCAAAAAGTGCATAAGTACGGATTATTTTAAACACTATTTTTATCAATGTCAAATTTCCGACGACCGATAATATTTAAATAATACATTTTCGTTTAAATAATCTTTTTGCATATTCTTGCCGCTGGACCAACCCACTTGAAACTTAGACATATATATTTTAAAAAATCGCATGAATATCACTTAGATATATAAACACACGCACACACACACACACACAATTTTCGTTTGATTTCACGAAAAAGATATAAAAGAGTAAGTATTTATGATATAGTAGCCAATTCCGAGGAATCACGGGCATCGGGTGCTCCCAGCAGATCATTGATGCCATTGTAAAGTATAATAATACCCGATAAGAATCAGATTCGATAAAGGTAGAATGAATTGAATTGAGTCGATTATATAATCCGGTTACAACGACAGCGAGATTTCTCTGTCAAAGCAGCCGATAATATGTACCCAAGATCGAGAATAGTACGAAAATATCATAGATAGAAGAAACTCAATTCAAAGAGATCGACAATCTTTTAAGTTTATTCACATCGCAATTCAGATGGAGGCTTACTATGAGAAAATGGAGGTACGTGACCCCTTGGCTCAAAAAGAGGATGCTTTTAATCACGAGGAAGAACGCTCTTTTACACGATGCCAACCAGGAACATTCCTTTTCTACCTATACACTAGACTTGGCAAAGACAATAGTCGTTGTTTTCTTTAAACGTAGTTTAAAAATGTCTTCGATCTTCAAAAACTGACCTAGCTTTAAAAGCAATTTAGGAAAAATGTGTCGCAAATAGCCCCTCCCCCCCCATTTCCCCGGAGAAATAAAAGTCAAACATACTGCAGTCCAGAATTTATTCTACGAGTTATTTTAATGAATTTCAAAACACGTCATGAATAAATATTACCTTTAGAAAATGATTTCTATACTTGACAGATATTGATATAATATGAATGTAAAGATAGAAAAGCGAGTTGTAGTAGGTATGTCTTGCATAAACGTCAGTAATTGAAAGATACCTCCATCCTGCACACTCGAGCATTGTCTCTATACGGTTCATGTTGAATCACCTACCCCATGCAAGATTTAATATATGCGTAAACAGATTCGCCGACCATGCATTGGTAATCGGATAGCCTTTAATTAAAATCTACATCAGCTCTGCGTTCCTGAATAAAATCAAATACATTCCTCTACGTGCATTTAACCGTAATACGTAACTAGCCCTTTTTTACAAGCATTACATGCGATGCTTACTTAATTGGAAAACAGGAGAACATGATCCCCAATAACAAATGTGACCTACTCTTTCATTACTGGAAAGAAAGTTTTCTAGACGTTCTACATAATTGTTTTTAAACATTGTCTAATCGACAACAGGTAAAATGACTCGTCTTGTACAGAAACTGTCAGAATTTCATGAACAAAAGATAGGTTCTTTTACTAATTAGAACCAATTAGCGTCCAGCCGAGACGTTAATATAAATTTATTTCTCTCCAAGGGGAGATTGATTAAATAGCCGATAATGGAGTCCTGAAAAAAAGATGGCTGCGCAACTTTGGATGATCAAAACTATCATTCAATTCCACGAAGAAACAATTAATGAGAGTTTGTAAATGACCACACAGTTTTAACTTCAATTGCGTCATGTAAGAAGAGTTCGTAAGAGTCGACCGCAAAAAGTGTTGGGAACTGCTGGAGTAATTTGTGTATTGTTTGTACCGATGTGAATGAATTCACTCCATGCAAGTAAGCCCTTCACATGGCCGCAATTATTTGTCATTCACCACAGAATCTCTACTAGGATGTCCACTTCATGGCACATCCGTTCTCTGTGCTTGCTCGTCGTCGCCAAATGAATCTTGTGGCTAGCAACCGTGGATACGAAATTGTGCTTGACTTCAACTTCAAACCAAAACAGTTTGCACGAAACCATTGGACTAGATCTAATCATTAGTTTAGAGCGTTTATATAAACATTTAATTGAAATCCTGTAACTTCGTGAATTGATCAGAAACCTCGTTTTATGTTACGTTTTCTTTCATTTTGAATGCTTGTACTACCAAGGATTGTACTGCAGATAAGTAACGGCTAAAGATTTCTTACCTATACAGAGAAAATTTCTAAGGAATTCTGGATATTTTCGGGAAAGTCAGTCGTTATCGGTATAGGTATTGGAAAATATTTTCCCCACCCGAATGTCTGAGAAAGTGAAAAACATGCGAAACTTCAACCGAATCGGGAATCGAATTTTTCTTGAATCGTCAATAACCAGTATCACTGGAGTGGACTCAGTTTCAGTAGGTCCATGGCTATAGAGGACAACACGTTACACATGTTTCTCGAACATCTCTTATCATACAGCTTTTTGACAACTGCGAAAAATTGAAGATAAAGAAAATAGAATGAACTGAGACATAAAGCTCTAACTCTATATGTACGAAAAACTATAACAAAGTATACAGGTACAATTGTTTTCGTTGACATTTGAAGACAGTAGATTTATCTGGTAAAAAGTGAATTATTACTTTTAAATACTACACGCAAACACAAATTAAACAATATTAGAGTCAAATCCAGCAAATAAGTACTCAGTATTATGTATATTTATTGAAAAATAAGTACACTTGACACAACTAAAAACGGCATTTGAGCGAAATTGATTGACTTGGATTGGATTTGCTGGTCATGGTTCCTTGACAATCAATATAATCAGAGCTCACCTATGAGCTTAGATGACGTGTTAACATAGACTTCATCGGATGATGCCATCAAATCTATTTTAGCCAATCCGTTTCATTATTTCGAATACAGATTTTAGTTTGGCCAAATGTTCACGAGTTTGTACAATAATTTCTTGTGTCTGGGCTGGGTATAAGAATAAGAATGATTACATACTTAAGTAATAAAACATAATAATAGTTAAAATAACAACATATTAATTATTAACATAAGTGTTGTGCTGAAGTCTTATGCCAAATACATAATGCCATAAGTATATTTCTAAAACTTAAACTCGCCTGATATTTTACGTTCATATAATATTATGTATTGTTTTAGATGAGGTATTAAGTTTATAAAACAATATGTAATAAAGACATGATATTTGATGTAAGAATCATAATCAAGTCAGTAATAGATAAGATAAAGTATAAGTAAAGAGCTTTGAACTTTACTTGGGTTACTTTTCGACGGCTGCTGGTCGATTGTTTTGACCCTAAAAAGGGTCGGTGTCACAACGATTTGTTAATGAAACGTCGCATCAAACGGCCCTTTTCAGGGCAAAATCAACCAACTAGACGGTCAACGTCATTAATAAGCATGTATTTTGAGATAGTAAACCAAACTTGTAGTGTGTAAAATAGTAAACTGTGTTTTCTAAAAATAATTTAATCAAGACCGAAAAAAAAATAGTTTCAATTTGCTTATCTTTACTAATTTGAATATAAGCATCAAAGTCAATTACTTTGAGGATCATATCAACATAGACTTTAGTTAAACTGAGATTATTTAATTTTGTACTAAATCGGAAATAATTATTTGTGTTGTACACTACTACCATTCAACACCATGGTGGATTGTTCTTTGCAACATTTCACATCTGTTCTATGTTTAATTTCTTGGATGGGTTTGAAAAGAAGATGTCAATCGCGCCTACGACACCACGATGTTTCAGAGGCACATAATGACAGTAATGATCTGTAGAAGAAAACTGCCGACATGGTTAAAAACCATCCCACGTACCCTACTGCTGTTCCTCAAAAGAGTGATCAAACTTTTCTTACATTCGTACCGAAATTACACGAAATTACATTTTTCTGTCGACACAATGTCGTGACATTTGAAACGGTCCAACGTAATAACAGTTTATTTGATCACTTACTAACTTGCAAATTTGTTTTCTACGTTGGTACATACATAGCAACGTTACAAAGAGTTTAAATTTATTTACAACGAATGCTAGGAACATTATGCATGCGAATAACTGAAATGGAATGTAATCAAAAACAAACTTTGCGCACGGAAGTTGTACAGAAAATGTTATTGCACCGATTGATAGACAAAAGAGTATTTACCTCTCTACATGACGCAGACGGAGAAGTAATACCGCGCCCACAGTTTATCTCAGCTTTAGAATAGGTTATGTGGAGGGAGACAAAAGCACATAATTTTGTGTCAATTATAACTGAAATCTGTCATATAAATAAGTGTCAGTACAAGTCATTTAGTGATACAATTTCTTTAAATTGACGTTTGCAGATTTCTATGATTGGTGATGGGGGGGGGGGGGGGGGGACCTTTGAAAGTATTGTGAAGTGTACCTAACAAATATTTTCAACTTTTTAATAGTTCGTAACAAAAAAATGCATTTTCTAATTTATCGACGCCATTGAAGAATTAAAATAGTCTTTATAGAGAGCCGATTGAGGTTTTTGCGGGGCCCATAATTTGTAGGTCGGGTACGAGAGGGGGGGGGGGGGGCAAATGTAAAATTTACGCGATGATGGGGAGGAGGGGGAGTATAATTTTATTGTACCTTTGTTACAGTGAGTATAAAAAGAACAGTGGAATTGTAGAAAAAGTATCGCATGTATAAATAGTGAGGGGTCATGGGTCAAGAAGTCGGGGGGGGGGGGGGGGGGGGCTTTTTGCACGAGCGACTCCTGAGCTGAGTCCAGGACATTTTGCCAACATTTTGCAGCATGTTATTGTATTTTGGACGTTTCAGTATCTTACTTTGAGCAACACAAACCTTTATATTGCTTACTTGTTGGCATTATATTTACTTTTCCGATATAAAAGCAAAAATCTAAAAACAAAGATAGAAATACAAAGTCAAGTCGAAATACAGATAAGGCAGAGACGAAGAATTCTATGGGGTGTTACAGATATAGCAAAGATGAGCAATATGATTTTCCAGCTATTATATCGATTTTTGTACAAAGCCGTAGAGAGGAGGGGGAGGGCGAGGGTTCTCATGTCCCTCGTCCCATTTTCTCATGGTTCCTTACGATTGACATATTTATAAATTTAAAAAATGAGAGAATATAATATGGAATATGAATTTTCCCACCAACAATGTTTTAATGGAAGTTCATACATTTCAGTTTTTGATGAGTAGAATAAGAAAACGAGGTAGTAATATCTCAGCTTCATCATTACGATTAGACAATGCTCTGAATCTTCGAAACAAACTGCATTGAGCCCTTGGCGACGGCGACGGCGACGGCGAGCGTCGTTGCGATTATCTGGCAGCTTCAACCCTCGCGCAGAGTGCGTTCTGCAGAAGTCGCGTCTCGATATCGTCGCTTTTGTCACTCGACAAGATCGATTTCGCAACGTCGCGACGACTCGAGACACAATCAAACGCTACAGGGAACTGAGATTCATTCGCATTTATTTCGTCGCCAGCAACGCTGTCATCGAATCACTTGCCAAGCAAATTAGCAAGTTGGATCTCATTTCTTCACGGACCGATTGAACAAACGTATTTCACACAATTGATGTGGATACCAATTTATTTGCCTTCCCTTTTCCTATTTTTCGTCAATCACGAGGGACAGTTTTGTAGAAACTAAGAGGGGCCCGGGGTGGAAATCGAGCTCTACACGAAGGTATTTGGGCAGTTTATGTACTAGTAGGGCGTTCTAAGCCATAATGTAATGATAATCATAAGCCATGTACCTATTATATTTTTTAAGCTATAATCTAATATAAATAATTTAATGTTACTAATGTAAATGCATGAGTAATTAATGTAAATGCATGAAGTTAATGTAATTACTTTAGAGTTTATATTAATATTATATATCTTATTTATATAAATTACCTATATTCTTATAAGGAAGAGCCCTTATCACTGCTAGGGGCCCTCTGAGCAAACTTGACAGTAGGGCCCGGCTAGGGCATGAACTTCACACAAAGCAGCAAAAATTTTGAATTTTTGACAATCTTATATACTTTAAACCCCCACACACCATTTTATCAATTGGAATCGGATTGAAGTCATTTAGACTTCATATTCAAACAAAACCGGTCCCAATCATTTACAAATCAATATTCGTTGGAAATTACTTCAAATTTTCATGTGAACAGCTCGAACAAACTGAATAATACTGGGCCTGCAGGGAGGAAAATAATCTATTCCACAAACCTTATCAATGAATGATTACATTGAGCTTGCTACATAAGTGATGATCAGCATGTTTAGATTATGACTAAAACAACTAATTTTTTCACCACTCAGTTTTATTTATCGTCTAAAATGTAAAACAACGATCCATAAGTTTGCACATACTAGACGACTACGGGACAGTATAATGTTGAATTATTCACTTCTGACTTATGAAGGTCTATCAACATTAAAGGGGATTAAAGTTAGTGAAACGTATGTCACATCTATGATCCCTGTCACTTTTGCCCAAAATCGTACTGCAAAAAACAGGGATGAAAATTTAAAAAAAACATTGATCCAACGCACAATAATATTAGTTTTGAGGTAAAATCTGAGAATTCAATAAAAACAAGTACCTATGGTCGGCTATAGGCAAAGATGAACGCGCTCTAGCATGGACCGCCCTATACCTCGCAATGCTAATGTGGGTTCATCTTTGCCTGTCACCGACCATCCTGTATATTTTTGTAATCGGAAAGAAGTTCATTCTTTCAGACAGATAGGGTCTCGTGGGGGTAAAAATAAGTCACTCGATCCAATGGCCAAAAATGATACAGCATCATACAAGTTACAATAAAGTACAATAAGCAAACAAATCCCCTGAAATTATTTTCAAAAAATTGTATTTATTATAATTTTAATGAGTTTTTCTGGACAAAAAAATAAAATCATATTTTCTAGGATGCTCCGTCATTTTTGCCCAATGAATTTGGTGTACCATTTTACCTCACGAGACCCTATATGATTAGCAAAATACTGCAAGAAAATGCACCCCACAATGCTGAATGTCTGGACAGCATGACGCGAACTAAATGGTACGAAGGATGCGTCTTTGCAATGTATGAACACTTGGGAACCACTTGGTAGTGAGGTGTCAAAGCCAACAATCTAAATATAAAACTTCACAAGTCTAGTCATTCACACGCCTGATGCTGACGCTCACCGAACATGTGTGATACTCGACGTATGCTACACGCAACCGAAACGTTCTATGAAACACACAACTGATGGGGGGGAAATTTAAAAAAGCCAGAGATGAATTTAGAACGATATTGCCGGTTTGGAATCTGCCTGTCAGTTACGGATTTAATGGCATATAACATTTTATTACATCACAGTTATGGAATGAAAAGAGAGTAATTATGGCTTTCGGCGATTTTTTTTTCATCAAATAAATTGCGTTTTTTTAAAATCTTTTTAGTTCTGAAAAGTAATATTTGATAAAGCATCCAGAGAGTAGCGTGAAAAAATATGCCCTCTTTACTGATATCGATTTTAAAATATTTGTGTCACAAAATAATATGTTGTCATATTTCATTCATATCTGAGGACATAGGTACCTGTATAGACTAGAAGGTAGGTAAAAGAAGGTCCTTCGATTGACAAGTAAAAACCTAAAAAGTGAGTGTTATTTTCTCACAAGTCTCAAATTTTGATATCTGAGAGGAACCTGCTGATAAATCTTGTCAAAATCAGCTTCAAAATCTCGCTATCTAGAATTAATTATTCATCCTGAAATCCATGCAGACTCAATAAAATCTTGCATGCATTTTGCATTTAGCGATGTGGGAAGATACTTGAAAATGAAGACCTTGCCCACTATTCAGTGGCTTTAACCAGAGCATTATCTATTGACGTAATACCTGCTCGGACAGTTTGTCTACCGCGCCATATATGCAAACAGCCTAGTGATTTCATGCCATAACTCGAACTAGGTGCTATGCATGGAATTGCAGAGAATGCAAGTACCTTTATCTAGGCCAGGGACAACGTCTTCAACGCCAAGTCCCTACCTTGGACCAAAAATGGTCCTTCCATCCATAACAAAATATATAATAATTAAAACTAATAGTATTAGGTATGTGACTCCATTGTACAAATTCATACACTACGAACGAACCCTGATAGATGCCAGGTTCGTATTTTCTAAGACTTCTACGATAATTTATAAACCATCGACTTACAAGGGTCAATAACTTTAGACATGGCCTATTTATTGTCAATAATGGTCATTCGTTATAGGTAAGTGATTATTATTACTGACATGTTTTTGTTTACATAACGTGTCCTCTTCATTTGTAACTGAATAGGTAGGAACTATAAGCCAGGGGAGAGTCTCAGATAGAATACATTTTTGGAACTATCCGTACAAAGTTAATTGTATAATGTGTTATGATAAAAATATTTACTACTCTTGGGTCATGGGTGCCCGTGCAGATCTACACGCGAACTGTAGGTGGATCGATTTTTTGAAGAATGGGTGGAGGCCTTACCGCCCCATTACACAAAACACCAAACACGCAAACCCCGTGGACTATAATATGCCTATCCGAAAACGAATATTCACTTTGTAGCTACACTTGATATTTTATTCCAAGAACGCGTGTCGGATTCTCGAAGTTATTTCAGTTCTTATAAATCTATTAGTAGGTACTTGACGATGTGTTTAATACCTAATATAAACCTAAAAACACACACACACGTACACATACACCTAATGTGTAGGTATAAAATGAAGCGTAAAATTATTCTACCCCGGTGTTGTTTTCGTGAATGGTTAAAATAAATGTGTACATATGTTACTATGCAACCTAAATAGTAAAGAATCATTTTATCATTTGATTAAAATTAAACCCTATTCGTGGAGTGCTGCGAAAGAGTATGTTCGTGCAAACGTTAAGTGACTGGTTGGGAGAGAGAGAGAAAATGAGAGAGAAAGGGGAAGGGGTAAGTTTTATCACCTTCATTGCCCAACCGACCCTACAAGTCGTAATCATTGTAGATGTGTAGCTCGAAGGAGTAGACATCTGCACAGTTCAGTAGTAGATATCCGTGAAACGTACGCAGAAGCTTTCTGGTGTGGCTTATATACCTACACCCTAGCGTACAGTATACAACCAACACTAGACCAATGAATCGGGTCAAGGAAAAATCGATTTGAAGTTTACGAGCAAACCAGACAAAGTTTCTATTTGAAACCACGGGTTAGGATACTATAATATTAGTAAAAGGATTGTTTAAAATGCTTATTTATTATTTGTTACTTTTTTTTTGTCTCGGATTGTTTTGTGTTGGGACTTTTATTGAACACCCACCTTGAACGTATTGATAGCTTTTGGAGACTGCTTTTTTGATAAATCAGGACATATAATCTTACAGCGACATCTTTCGACGAAACAACCTAATCCATATGACCTGTAAATATATGTATATACACCGAATGAGATAAGATAACAATGTAGGAGTCCTATAGACTTTTGGTAATAACGTAAATGAAGTATTATAGAGAGGATATGGTTTTTATATAGCTTTTACGTTGCATTGCTTTAATAACATTTTCTATACTCTTGGAAACAAAAGAGACCCGACATTTTCTCAATGAAAGTGGAGATTTAGTTTTTCCCTGCAGATACCTGGTGACATGGCTCATGAAAATGCAAATATTTAATGAAATTCGGTTGGAAAAAACGATTTTTGTTGAGGAAAAGTTTAAAAATAAACTTTGCTTGAAATCTTGTCAGTGATAACGCAGAAAACAGACGAGCTTTTGCTGTTGATGTCAACATTACAATAACTTTCTTTGAAGAGAATTAGGTACCTTAATTTCGATACTTCCACAAACAAGTCGAATCAAAACTACCGAAAGTACACGTTTTCTAGTACCTTAAGTTACTCAAATGAAATTCAAAAGAAATAGTAAAATAGGACATTGACAAACATTAACGTATCATCCCAATCGATAATAAATCTTGAGAAATGATACTGTCATATTGTTATTATTATCCTGAAACCGTGTACATTTCATATCAGTAAGGCTTAGCGTTCCGTCACCACCAACGTCATACATGAACAGTTATAACTGCTTATTTCGTCAGGTACTTAGTGAAAAGTACGCACAGATCCCTTAGCTATGGGATTATCGGATTTGTGTTGTAAAGGTTTGACAATGTTAGATAGGATATGAATTGTGTGCTCAGCAGATTTTATAATTAGATATAGATTACTAGAAATAGTGCCTTCAAAGAAAAATCGCAAGTGCTTTGATAAGTAATCGGGTACTCAGCGGCGTACTGACCTATAGATCTAATTTTTATGATCTGTTTTCGATATTACCTTCTTTTACAATCGAATAAAGATAAGTTTAAAACAGGAACGTTCTATTGCAAAAATCTATTCTGAATGATACTATATCAATCTTAAAATTTAACAAAGTGAAACCAAAATTCAATCTCAAAACGTAACAAAACGAACGAAATGAAATCGAGTAAAATTATAGCCCGGCAGTCTTTTCACCACACGACGCATAATCTATTACATTCATCTCGAACAATACAACCAAGGAATCTACCTTCTAAAAGAAATGATTGATTCGTAGCGCAAGCTTCCGCGTAGCAAGTGAGAATATGTGATTTCTTCCCCGCCCACTCTTCAAAGTTCACGCTAGATCGAACACCGGCTGTTTTACACACAGATTATTTCATAATAGTCAATAAGAACTCTCTTTTCGTAAGATAAATATTTATTAAACTCTATTCATTTACGTATAGTGTGAGCTGTTAATTTTTTGCGTGTTTTAGTTAAACAAAAATACAACGTTGGTTTTCTTTTCACAGCCACTTCCAAAAGAGCTGGATTTTCTTGTCCGAGGTATTTTTAGTTATTTTGCTCGGATCTGCGCTCACAAAACTATCTAGTCTCTATGCTAAGTTTAGGGAAGTAAATCCATTCAGTCATTGATTATTCTATATCAAGCATATTTCCATTAGGTACAGTAAAACATCAATTCATAACAATTGACAAGCACAGCACTAAAACCAGTTCAATACAAAAATGCTGATACTAAAAGTCTAAAATGAGCTGAATATTTCATTAATAGTAAGCCATCCTTATGGGTATGCAATTATATTACGTAAGTTTATAGATTTTGAAAGAATGACGGCATTGAATGAATACATGCCTACCTATTGAGAAAAAAATATTGCCGATTCATAATAACAATATTATCGACTTATTGATGAGTTTGGTTGAGGTCAGTCCTCGCCACAGTGACTACTGATTTCGCCGGTATTGTCTGTATCAGCCGGCATGTAGGACGTGACAGTATAGGCACTCCCACTTTCTAATATAATGAAAGTATTCGAATTCGGACAGACCTTGACTAGACAGTCGTTTGTAATGCTTCAAGCCAGATAGTCATTCCGGTGCCGGTCTTTAAAAATCTGTGATTTGAATGAAGTCGATAGAACGTCAAAATTAAAAGATGCATTATTCACAAGAATTTAAAATTCAAGTGCTTGTTCAAATGCTGGCTTGAAATGATTGACACTGATTTAAATAGCAGAGAAGTGAGCACGTGCATTTTAAATTTGAATACATTTAGCAATTACACACAATGTTTGTATCAATATTATTATAATTAAAAATCACTACTTACTCAATTTTACTCCATAAATAGCTATCCAGTACTAATCCTAATTTATCCGTGGTGTCGAGTTTTCTTCTTTCAGTGACTAAATCGAATAAATATGAATAAACTGTCGCGATTATTCATATGGTAACAGTGTGTGTATCTCTATGTATTTGAAAAGTCACTAAAGCACTAAACTTGACGGCGGAATAGTACGTGGTATCGGGCAACCGTTCCTCTCTCTGCCTCTTGCATTGATACACTGATATCACCTCGGCAGTCGGGAACGAAAGCCGAGCCAAGTCGTTCGTATTCGCTCGCCAAGCCAACGCCAGAGAGCACACGGGCGCACAAGAGTCGAGAATACCGACCTACTAGCCGAGCCGGCAACTCTGCGCCGACGCTTTACGATCAGCAACATGATCACATCGCAAAATTCAAACACTCATGTTTCAGTAGGAAAATCTCGAGGATATTATGAGAATATAAATGTAATAACATGACCGATGTATACAGTGGAGAAAATATGAACTAATGATTGCAATTTTATCTCTTTTTCTTTTGACCTCTATCTTGGTTTCTGTTGACATGCTTAATTAACCAACGCCCAACTGACTACCCTCTCCGTACCTACCTCTTTCCTCCCACCCCATTGATTCCAGAGTGTTATTGTAGATTAGTGGAGAAGGTAGTAATTACTTGTAACTCGCCTATGACAGTGGTTTCGTGTGATCATTCCAAGAGCCAAAGGGCAAAGATTGGTAAATAATTATCTGAATGGGACAAAGAGGAAGCAAACACTATCAATATTTAAATAATGGAACGATTCCATCTGCATTCAAAGACTGAACAGAGATGCCATTCGGCCCAACAGAATTAGATCGACATGAAGTTTACTGGCACGCATTCTTCGTCTGCTCTGTTCTAGAGGATACAGGATTAAAGGAAGGTAGATTCGATGTTGAATATAAAAAACGATGAGTAGAGCCGAGAGGTTGAAAGCTTGGTCTGAAAATAGCGATGCCCCCCTCCCCCCGTAGATATAGTAAAACTATAGCAAGAGGGGCCTGGATTCAGATCTATACATAGATTGTCTTACATCTTGCCAGGACTCCTTCCATTGCCAGCTTTTGTTGTACTCTGACTAGCGACTTTGATTCTGGAGCTGACTCTCTGGACCCGATGCATGTGGATGGATGTGAAACGCATGACAGCCGATCTGGCGGTGACACTGGTGACAAGACCCCCGGCCACGTGGTATGCCCATGTGCCCCAGTGCTGCCCGTGCTCGACAGATAAATGTACTCACTCAAGACAGCAATCGTCAACGCAAAGATCGATAGGTCTAAGGGATGGTCCGTTAATGGGGTCGGGTTCGGGGCATAAAGGGGTAAAGGGTGCCCTAGAGTAAGTAACCACGCCCGCCGATGATATCAAAGAAATTATGGTTATGTCTCATACAGTCATACATTCTCAGAAAAATAATTCGTAATAATTACACTAATGTAACTTATGTTTGTGTAACACGGCATTTGAATGCTTCTACGACGCTAGGACCATAAAATTCCAGTATAAATAGTCAACATGAAGGAAGTAAATTGATGAAAAATATAAAATAAACATGCAAACGATGATGCCAAATGTTGGACGCCAATGAAATAAATATTTATTATACCAAGAACTAGTGTTAAACGATCAAGTAATTAAAAAAAAACTCTCTTCTAACAAATGGCACGCCAGGATTTCAATTGTCGACACATTTCTGACTCTTTTCGAGGATAATACGGAGCAAGTTGGCTCAGACAGTAACACTACGGCAGTCCTGAGTTCGATTCCTGCGACCTTCTACTTGGCAGGTTTATTCGTGGTATGTTGGGAAGGTTTTCGGGCCACGACCACTTCCTTCTCACAGTCAATTTACCTAATCTTCATCATAATAATTCATCCATCGCCATTAGTATAGTTGCAGAAAGCGACGTTAAACACCATTTCAAAAAAATCGAATGTAGTAAGTGATTTTATGCGTTGGATGGGGACCATTTCTCAGCTGGTTGGCTCGTTAGGGTGCCAGGCGACACAGTGGGCGCCCGGTTGATTCCGTGCTAACAAATTGCAAACTCTATCGCCACTGGATCACGTTAGTGAGGTTTCATTTCCGTGGGTATATTATCAGGGGGTTGATACATCTCTATACATGGGCGCCGGCGGGGATCAGGTGGGGGGGGGGGCTTCTGGACACATGATTATTTCAAACATAAGCAGATTTGAGCTCTTCGTGTGATTTTTTTTGTATTTAGAGTAGGTACACTTCAAACTGAAGGTTCAATCTTTCAATCATCAATATTTTCCTGAAAGTTTGTAACTTTTTCTACAAACTCCAATTTTACTTGACAAAAGTGGCAAAAGTGGCAATTTCAGCGTATCAAATGCGTTTTATTGTGTAATAAAAATCGCTTTGGGGGCATTCTGGGGTCTTGGTTCCCCAAATCTCTTACAAACAACTGATTGTGTTTTCTGTGCATTTCCGTTCCATCATTGCATACAGATTTTGGACATTGCCCCCCCCCCTCTCCCCCCTCAAACTCTGGTGGCGCCCATGAGTATTAGTTGTTAGTTCAGAATATAATTAGCTTATTCTTTGCTCTTGCAAGTTGCGTCTGCGTTGATGGTTTATTACGTTACGTATCCATATCATTTATTTACAGAACCAAAAACAATATCCCGATTTCTTCTAGTTTATGAAAGCAAACAAATTAACTACGTTATATTGAGATAAAGATTGCATATATTTAATTTTACTTTCATAAGTTCACAATTTGCTTTGACACTTGAAAGTGTAATTACGAATACTTTGAGAAATGTAAGTGCAATTTAATTCACTACATGCATTCAAATTAGTTTCCGAGCTCATAAATCAAAATTCAATCTGTAGACTTTTGACAGTCTTGCATGCTATAAACGAATGTGCAGTGATGCATCAAAGCACCTCCACAATTTATTACATTCTAGTAATAAACTAGGTTGATTAAAATCCAGATATATGAAATTATATTTAATCCAAATGAATACGGCGCATTGTGTGCTGAGCATAGCAAGAAATTATTCATATATAAAGTAATTACGTACGGTGGAGTGAAGGTAGCAAGAAGGCAGTTCCAAAAAAGCTATTAAATTATAAATAGGTCAGTTCCAGTTTCTATGCGGAATCTACTTTATGGCACAATCCTTTGAGACTGAATAGTTGACGAGAATTTGCTTCTTCAAGATTTGATTCAAATCTTTTCCACATCAAACAAAATTTGCGAACGATTGAAGAAGAAAAAAAAATCATGCACAGGTAACTGTTTTGCCAACAGCGTAGGAGTAGATTAAATTCAAGATGAAAACGAAAATCGGTGACGTATGAAGATGTGACGAAGCCAATCGCGAAACTATTCAACCAATCCCAATAAACGAACTTTTCCACGTCTGACAATGAACACAGAGGATATTTACGTCAATGTGCCGATGATGAAGAAACAGGTGAACTCAATTGTGTATAAGAGAACAGATTGATTATAAAGAAGTCAAGAACGTAACAGTTCAGTTCAGCATCTCAAGTTACGAATTCTATGGACCACGCGCCAAGGTGTTGGAGAAATGAAGAATGACATTGTGTTTTCATAGCGAATACCTGGAATAGTTCTAAAACTCACATTTGTAAATCGATTATCTGTTTATGAAACAAGTCTTAACTATCAATAATTGTGTTTCTGGGAAAACACATAACATAGGATTATGCATCATAAATGATAACAAAAGAATAATGACTCTCCGGACATGAAGGCGTATATAATATACTTCCTATTAGTAGTACAGCTAATACAAGCCAGTGCTAATGCCAATGACCAATATTTCTCTCAGAGGCGGGCTTTGTAGTTTGTCGTGAGCTCTATAGTCACTCTGTATCCAAACACAAGTAATAACTTCATGAGTGAGGTTATTATTGTTTTCTAATGCTAAATAGAGGCGGCATTGGTGACTCATATATCGTCAATAGGGAACTAATTAAATGCTGCCAAGCGTATACTGACATAATAATGGTACGTCAGCGTGTGTATCATATTATTATCAAATATTATAAACTTGCTGCAAAAATATTACGTCGTGTAAATACAAAACCGAGAATCAAAATTTGAAATCAATACTACATAACTTCATGTGTATATCAATTTTCATTTTCATATGACACACCTACTCGGTAAAGGTCAGTCCCAAAACCAACGAAAGAATATGAAGAAGAAAAAGAAGAAGAAATGCGTTGATCTTCATAGAAACTCGAACTTCTCTACGTTTTATTTCTCTTTCCCTCTGAAAATCAAAATAGAGAAACTTGCGTTTAGATTGACATGAATAATTGATACTGATAAATCGATGCCGAAGGAAAGGAAGCATGGCTCCTCGAGCACGTATACAACTGGCAGTAAGCAAACACGTGATTCTACATGTAAGGTGTATGCATCACGAATAAGAGGTCTAGACTTGAACATAGTAATGAAGATGTATGTAGACTCTGATTTCAAATAGAAACGAAGCTAACGAGTAGCTGTACTCGGTTTAGGAAAATATGTCTCATGAATGAAATTGAAAATACAAGAAATATAATATAGAAAATAATGATACCATAGAAAGAAAATACATGCTTCTTTATTATTGGGTTGTGCAGTATCAGCGGCAGTATTCAAAACGAATATAAATTGGACAGCGCTAGAAGTTGTTACGCAATAGTTTTACACCATTGCTGTTTAGTAGTACCACAATAATGAATGGCTGATAGAATAATACTGTTACGATTGGAAAGAGATCAACACACAAACTAAAACCAATGGGCAATGACACATGACGCGATGTAGCCGCGACCCTTCCAATTCCGCCGTGTTTCAAGTAAGGTACAGAATATTATGTAGAAGTCATAAATGGAGCTGATTTTCGAATTTAGATTCCAAATATGGCTAAAAGAAAGGACACTGAACTGTCCAAAGGAGGTTGAAAGTAATTTAATGTCTTGACCAGCCCAATAAGAATCAATCGAATTAATATAAAAATAGATACTCTACCTCAGAGGTAGAAGGACGGAAGTCCACTTTCGTCGATTCTGAGTTATATCATTGGAATCTGGATATCAAGTGAAAATAAATGCATCTAAATACTATTAAATTTACTACTTCATAAAGACTCCTGACAATTTAGCCTTCAGATGCAAAAAGGCGGAAGTCTAACCCAAGATTTTTGTTGCTCCTAAATCAGTCCATATTGTAAAGAAGACCGTAGTCCGTAACGACTTTATCATTTCGTATGCATTCGCAAAAGCACTGGAGTTCAGTGAACTGTAATTATTCTCAAATGACAAACTCTTGTTTGAAATTTACCCGCCCGATCACGGCCTTCGATCATATTCTATCGACTCTGATTTTAGTATCTTTAATTTCTAGGTTATGTAGAATCTGCAATCTTAATGTCATCTGTATGTAAACAAAGATATTTCAATTAATTAAACTAGTTAAATCTGGAGTATTGTAGGCTCGCTCTCAGGCTTCCACTTGACCTTACAGAGAACGCTGAGTATTCTACTACTAGTGTCAGCTACGTCAATAATAATGCTCAACATCAGGAATATCAGGACTTCCGACTTTTTGGCGGTATACTGATATAATTGCAAAAAGACGCCATAGAATGATCAACAATTAATAACTACTGACTCTACTAACTACTGAAGTCTACTGACTTCAGCTGGGTCCACATAGACCGTTTTTGCGTTTTGCGTTTTCCGTTTTTTTTCTTATAGCCAATCATGTCCAGAAACCGCTCACGGTAGACTTGTGATTGGTTTATAGAATAAAAACGGAAAACGCAAAACGCAAAACGGTCTATGTGGATCCAGCTTTACATTCATTCTATGAACATTCAAACATCAATACATTTTCTAAAACTATTACAAATAAAGGGTACAGTCATACAGGAAAAGAACGCTGTAAGTCAATTTGTTGAAAAAATGAGTTTAAGGTGTCTTGCAGTGATTTTTATGAGCGTTCAGAATATACCCTCGGTTTTTAGAAAATATTGACAGAAATTCTTCAATAACGCAATTGAAACATCGATTTCTAATGGAAGATAGATACAAGTTTTAACATAAAACTTCGTTTATCTCAGTTCCATCCGAATGTGACTTATAGCGTTCTTTCCCTGTAGGTGCCCTTCAAATAAGATTAGACGAAATCAGATCTTATCTGATCTCTTGTGAAAAATCACAGAATTGGACTTCCGCCCTTCAACCTCTGAGATACGAATATCATTCATGCATTAACAGAAAAGGAGGTACGTTTTACGTGGTTTTACGATACTCACAATCTTTCCACTTCTGTGTAAAGTTATTTAACCCAGTCACTTTGTTTTCGTAAGAAAAGGCAGATAAAATGTGGTACAGATGTGTCACTCCCATCATGAGCTGGCTTGACTGATCACGTGGTACGTTGAGTGAACGTCATTAGGTACAGCTCTCAGATTTGCTTCATCAATTTTCTCGAGAATCAAAGTATAAAATCACAGTTCTAATTTAACTTTTTTAATGAGAGCTTTAATGGAAAGCGGCAAAACTCAAAACCAATTATTCGTGATTTTTAATGATACAAAATAGTAATTTGAATTTATACTAACAAAAAAGTAAAATAACATGAGACTAACGCTTCTAATACAGAATACCGAATGTCATCGCTTTCGTCTGAACAAAGAGACTTTAGAACGGGAGGCTAAATGTAGAAACAAGTGAGGTAGGCTTTTCCCTGTCCTATCACAATATATCAATCACAATAAGTAAGGGCATAGCAGGGTAGGAGCAGGGGGGGGGGGGGGGGCGGTAGGTGCCACCTCAGCCTACTTTGACATTCCATACACGCTCAATCTTCAAATCATACACCAACTAGACTCCAATTAGTTTCTCATGTGAATCCAAGTTAGGACTATCATATCTCAATTAGAATTAAAATTCTCAATTCCTTTTCTACAATCAAGAAAGTTTTATTCGAAAATCTAAATGAACCGAACGTCGTTTATGATTAACTCCGTATGAACTGTAAGTTAAGATTTAAGGTGAGTGTAAAGGGGTCAGGGGAGGTGAGTGGGTGGTCGGGTGGGTGGTTGGGTGGAGAACAAGGGCGGCAAGGTGTCTACGAGAACCCTGGACACGGGGACAAACTCCTCGTAACGGCGATGACAATGACGATGATGGTCGACGTTGAGGCAGCCTGGGTAAGAGGGAAGAGACTATCTACTCGTCGATGTCGGCCAATGGATTCTGAGTCAGGGAGTGCTAGCAAGCAGCCAGCCAACATTCACTGGTATAAGGACTATGCTGTGGGAACTGGATCGATAGCAAGCCTGCCCTACGCTGGCTCGAGCATGGGACGGTTCACTTGTGTGGGAGAGGGGTGACTGAAACCTGCTCTATACACCGCTCTACTGATAAGGCACAATTCCCAATCAAACTATTGTCTTGAGACGGCTAGCCAGTAGTGGGGGGGAGGTTGGGGGAGGGGATGGCGGGAGAATATTAAGCAACATGTAAAAAGAAATATGAGACTTATAAAAAAATCGATTTTTCTTGATTGGTCAATATTTTTTTTTGCGTGAGTAGTGGAGATTTTTTTCCCGTAATCAATTTCGAAACCCTTTAAAAGATGTTGTCTTAGTCGTAGCACCAATACTTGCCTTCGACTGTTACTTATACCTATACATTATTCCCATGTGGCCATCATATCATTTGAAATTGTCCGCCTTAGTTCAATCTAATACAATCATCTCTAGTGACTTTCAAGAAATATAAAAAAATAAAACATCTCAAACCTATAGATTTCTATCTATGTATTTGTGAATTCCGTTCCGATTATACTTACTTCCCCCCCCCCCCCTCTTCCTCTACACAGAATTCTAGTAAACAAGGGATTTGATTGACGTGGGTAGGTGTTCTATAAACAGACGAGATATTCTATATAGGTAGATTATTTCTCTCTCAGGGATGAATGAGGGATTTAATTATATCCACGCAATGGTTGATTTGCCATGTACTCGTCTTGATAGAGAATAAAATACTATTTCATAATCACTAAAAAGGCACGGACGTACGTCATAAAGCTCTGAGAGTATGATATCTAATCGAAATGTAAAGCCTGCGGTCGCAATCACGGCGGCCGCGGCGTTCTGCATGAATGTTTCCGAACACTTGGGATAGACACGTCACTCCAGACCAATAAGATGGACTACTGACGTTCACTGCCTCAAGGAGACCGTTTCTCATCGGTGATTGGAACAGATCAATGCGAACGTTAGTTTCCTTTTTTTATTAGGAAATGAGTTTTCTTATTCTATTTCCGAACTCTTAAGTGCTATTAGGTTAATCAGCGGCCGGATTTTACAAGGAAATTAGAGTCAGGAAGATTCATTGCGGGAATTGAATCATGGGGTACTATACCGGTAATAAGTGTAAGGATAAAAAATAGTGATACAATCTGTATCAGCCAACAGAATCTGCCTGCTGGATTCCTATAGGTTGATAACAATTTTCTCACTTTTTTTCTCATACTCACTGTCACGCTTTTTTCAGGAACATGACCTAAGTGCTTATAATATCATGCGTCCTAAACAGATTTTTTAAAAATTGTTTTTATGTAAAAAATGTTATTCTCAACAAATTTCGCGGCAATATGAGAGATTGAGATGTAAAATCTAATGTTTCATTCCTGAGGCTAGTGAGACGATGTACTGACAGGCTGTTGACAGTTGACGTTCGTTGTAAAAATAGACATTTAGCCGGCAAGCATCAGAACAGTATTGACAAAGTAACTTTTCTTCCGAGAACTGCTTAAAAAACAAATTAGGAAACAGAGAAGTGTTTTTATAAAATACGCTTTAGTTAAATTGTATTTTGTTTTACTATCTAGTAATTTTTACTGCTTGCTGTCAATTACTGTCTTACTGTGTTTTTACTGTCTTTATTTGTAAGAGAAAGAAATTACATTTCAAAATTAAAATTTACTTTCGCATTTCGTCATTTTGGAAATCTATGTCCTCAAATCAAATCCATCAATTTACAGAAGGAAATTGCACTACGATCTGAATTTTGCAACATTTTAAAATCATAAAAGATGCATTTCAATTGCGCAACAATTTTTAAACGAAAATTATCTTTGACTCCGGGTAAACAAATTAATTTTACATAAATATCGTAGAAATCACAAAACTTGGGTTAGATAAACTAAAACGTCAGCACACAAACTATAAACGGACAGTGTATTTATATAACTTGTCTACACATCTACATAATTATTTTAGCTTCCTCTGTTAAATAGTCCAATTATTTGCTATGGCTCCCCCCCCCCCCTCCCCCGCCGCTCCCCGCACGGCGGTTTCATCCCAGTTGACGCGGTCCGCCACTGGAGCGTCGGTCCTACTCATGACACAGGCGAAGCTGTGACGTCACTACTGGAAATGACGTCACTGTAAGGCCAGGATCCTTTGCATTATCTCGCAATATTTGTCCCGGGACTTGTATAAAAAAAAGTAGAACCCTTAATGGCGTCTACCTTTTATTAACATTCTAGAATGACAAAGAAGACTATATAATTTTTTTCAATAATTAATTTCATTATCGCGAGTGTTTTAAGAGTATATTTAGTTACCAGAGGGCGTTGGTTTTGTACTATGCCGTGTTCGAATCGAAGTGAATTACTTACGGAATCGATGACCACATTATGTGGTCTCTTTAATTTTCAAGTGCGAAATTGTCACATTAGCATCTTGAGCGCTTGTTCTATCGAGTCAAAGGTGAATTGTTCTGTCATGATGGGATGGGGATGCGATGGTGGTTTTAGAGGGTGGGTGAGGGGGGGGGGGGGGGGCGGGGGGCCCCCGATGCCTGGCGCCAGTCCCGGGGAGCCGCGCGCTAGTGACGTAACAAGTACAGTTCTTCCCATCCGAGCCAGCTAGCAGTCGACACAAAATCGTTACCCAGAGAGAGAGGCAATGGCGAGAAAACCAGAATCTAAGTACCTTGACAAGGAGTACCGATCGTTTCGATTGAGTTGGAAAGTTCTCTTTCTTAGTCAGTCACTTTGTAAGTTGAAAGCAATGATTTTAGAAGAGGCTACTTCTTAAAATAAATTATTAAAATAGGAAATCGGTATATATACAGACACCGATATTTTCTACTTGTTAATAAAATTGATAAAAGTTGCGATGATAAAAATGGTTGACCTTCAAAAAGTTCCTACTAGTGATTCCCTTTGATACCAGTTGCCTTGAGTATAGCAGTTGCATGTTTCTTCACAGAATCTTAGCAAATGATTTCCTTTCCGCCGGTTCAAATTAAGCGTTTTGTAAAACCACTTCTGAATATTAACTAAACTCATGCGAGTTTTAATTGAGTTACTCAATTTAGATAAATCATATTTAAAATATGTCCACCCACCCAAGAACCAATAGGCTGTATAGAATATTTGTTAATCCAATTATAGAAGTGAGTCGAACTCTAAATTCTACCTCCCAGGATGACTGGGGATAAAAACATCGATAGATTCAGTTTACAGAATAAACCGCGAGCTAAAAGAGTTTCTAAATCCTTAGCTTAAACTCGATCAAGATGTTTATAGTTTACATGCAACTCAGTAAAAAAGAGCGCGGCTATTGGTTCGCCTGGTCCAATCATTGTGATGTGATCTTCGAATAGCGTATACAGCATCCCAGTACGCTTTTCCCCTCTCGAAACAACATTGCATTTGCCGCGGGAGTTCAGGTCAAATGTTCAAATCTGATCAAATCGATTTTTTGCCAAATGAAAAGCAACGTGCACCAATTCTATTATAAAAATATCGACTCTCATGGAGTCTGCAATAATATTGACAGAAGTGTCAAAGGTTGGTGACCCAAGTGCTTAGGTGATTAATAATGTGTCAGTTAAGTAATTCTATGTTTTCCTATTAATTGAAAGCTCTTG
>OW203763.1:24264001-24337827 GCA_934045905.1 Leuctra nigra | reverse complement strand
GATTACCCCAGATGCATTGTCTGCTATGCTGCTATGCATCACATCGTAATTCATAATCGACCCTATTAGACTTCATTAAAATAGAACATTTCAATTCGAGTAGAAATAAGAGATACTGAGTTCATTTTCTGTGGCTTAATTTGAATATAGGTAGATGTGGTGAGGATGTTTTAATCGCAAGGGAACACAAGTCTAGTGTGGCCGTGTCTTGAGTCCGCTCTCGCAATACTCCAAGCCGATGAATAATTCATCACACCATTTCTATCATAAGTTTCGGAAATTGTGTTCTTTAAATTTTAATTTCGAACGTGGATTCTGTATTCCATGTCGTCACAATACGGTCTCGCCAACCTTTCACCAATTTGTTTCACTCGTATAATTTATTCCTTCTCAGTTAAATTCCCCAAAGAAAGAAAGCATGTTTTAAGTGAGCATATTACCCTTGTCACGGGGCTTCGGGTAAACCGAGTTTTAAAAAGTGAAACGAAACTCGGTTTGTTCTTGGCAGAAAACTTGTCGGGGGGGGGGGGGGGGGGGGGGGGGGGGAATAAAATCCGTAAATAAAATAACGGCTCGCGAGGAAAAGCCGGTATCGAGAAGAGTTTTCCGGCAAGACGCAAGACTGTATATATTTCTCGCAAGATTTTGTTTCGACAGGGAAACGGCGTGTTGGTTGATGTATTGTTAGTTCTATAGTCACCGCCCGCGAAAAAAGGAAAGAATATTGATCGTCGGTAATCGAACCCGTGTGCTTCAAAGTGCAAAGATCCCCACGGGATATCACGATGCCAACAGCGGTGCTATCTTAGAAAATCAAACTAAAACTTGCCTCCTTCGATAGAAGAGTTTACAGTTTGATAAAGAAAAAATTCTCGTCCGGAGGTTTATGTAGAGTGACGTTTAGGAATTTTCCAAGAGGAATGAGAGGAAAAATAGAAACTTTCACAGTTTATTAAGTGCAATCTGTTACTGTGACATTTTAATTTTAGCGGGAATGTTGGGCTTTTGTGGTGGTTGGTTTGTGATGTATGCTGAAGGGTTGATAGTGGTTTGGAAGGGGGGGGGGGGGCAACGGGATGAGGGAGAATTAAATAAATGTTGGATGCTGAGTTATCAACCGTCCCACTCGTGCTCTGATATTGGCGCGGCTCTCTTTGAGCGCGGCAATCTCTGGCTCCTGTCAGATGCTGGGCGCTGGGTGATGGTACTGACCTCCGTGTGGTGCCGGCTTTGTGGATGTCTCGGTTGTACATGGTGTTCGAAGGCGTGTAATCCTCTGCGTTCTGTGCCAGCAGCTTTGGGAACACGATGTGGCGCTCGTATCTGCAATTCAATTCCGTCAGATCTAGAGTTGCCGGCCAGACTAGTGCGATATTCGATCAGTTGGCAGTTTTCTCTCGGGAAAGTTTTCACATGTAAGAACAAAATAGAAAAGCTCATGGAGACGTTTGATTCGATTATTTGATTTTTTTGGTTCACACTTCTTCAAATTGACGAAATTGTACACGTGTCGTGTACCAACCAAGCGTCCCAGCCAATTCCCCCTCTGCTATACCATATTTTTAAAATATATTTATAGCTTTCCTGGATCCCGTTATTTTCACACTAACAATCCACAAGTGAACATACTGCTTCATCGAATCCATTCTGAGAATCAGGATAGTTAAGAGAGAACTTATTGAACCGGTCGGGAAACGGATTTGCTTTATCCGCCGATATCATTTGGTCCTGACAGTCGGCCTACGCACGTAACTAAAAGAAACCTCTCGACCCCCGACCATGTGTTGGCCACCTGTGAAAACGTGATAAAAACCAACCTGCTAAATGGAGCAGTGTCAAAGAACGCTGAAGTATTCTAATATGTAATCGAAATTCTTTCGGTTGATCAGCCACGGGCTGGTTGGCGAAGTTGCGTCACAATTTCCACGTGCACTTGATACGTTTGTTCAATGTGACTGAATTTAAATGCGATGCTAAGGGTTCAATCAAATAACATTAATTCTTAACGAAAAAGAATAACTTTCGTTGCTTCATGTCGAACTATAAGCATTTTATGTAATAATAGAACTGCGGTTGACATTTCCAATTGCTTGACACCTGTTTCTATGAGATGATGTAACTCGGAAGAATCCAGATCTGCCAAATCTCAACTGCTGTTCAATTAAATTTATCTAATTAATTATATATTGAATGATATAACTATTGTATAATTATTATTGTATAATTGTATGGGCCGCTGACAGATATGAACGTCAAGCTGTTCCGCGTCTCGAAAAATATGTCCGATTACAATTCAGAAAAAAAAATCTTCATTGAACCCTCAAAAAATAATTTGAATTACTTTCTATATCTTGTCTAAATTGTGACCCTATCCAGACTTGAACAATGTAATTAATAACGGTTCCGACCACCTGGCCAGCGTCGGTCCAGCCCGAAGTGACCAGCATCCCGTGGCTCTGTCTCCGGCGTCATCAATCTCCCCGGTCACAGGTGGTTCCGATGGTACATTGATTTGACGAGCAGCGGCGGCGTCTGCCAAAGTCTTCCCCCATCCATCGCCGAGATATTGTGGCCATGCAGCGACATGCGACCCGCGTCGGAAGCAGGCTGAATGATTGAACTGTCCTCCAGCATCCTCTCACCTGTACACATCGTCGTATGTATTCCCGTAGACAAACACTCCTTGGAGACTCGAGTGTGCGTGGATGTCCAGGACAAAGTCGAGCTCGAAATCCTGGAAATAAGAGCAAGAGACGTATAAAAGGGTAAATCAGTTTTATCGTACGCTAAAAAAAAGGTGACTTCTTGAAAAGTCTTTTCACAGTTTCCTTCAATAAGGTATATTGGTTTTGTTAGAGCCGTCCAAGATCGTTCTTATATAGAAAATAACGTAAAGTCAATGATTATTCTTTAATAGAAAGGAATTCACGTTGAAATCGGTACAAAAGGATTCGAATCGATAAACGCAGTCTTTTGAGAGGAGAATCTTATTCCTTCGCCTCTTTTATTGTTGCTGAATGCTGCTAGCACGTTACACATCTTTTGTATTATTATCAAGAAAAGATAGTCGTTGAATTACTGTAAACAATTTACTCTACGAAGATAAATTGCAGTTGGGGAGTCCCCCCCCCCCCCCCCCGCAGCGATCACTGGATGAAGAAAGGCATGGATATTCAATTAGAAATATCATCCTTGAAAATGGTTGAGGCAATGAAAGAAAATCCAAGGAGATGAAAGACAAGGTTACATCGCTCTCATCTGTCTACACAGGTCTATCCTAATCTGAGTAGTAGAGGATTTGCTGATGCTCTCATAATTGAATTACTTACCTACGTATATATTCTCGAGTGGATTTAGGACCTCCGAATACGCCCACCTAATTGACTACTGTGTGATAATCAGTTTAACTAAACAAAGTCTCGGCAACTCGCTCGTCGTTCTGAAATATCAATTCAAAATATCGTCGAGTAATAAGGGTACGGACGAAGAACGAAATCTTGGTCTAATGAAATAAAATCTCCTGTCAGCACTACTGTTGTCTAATAAGAATGAGACTTGAAATAATGATCACGACTGTGATCAAGTAGAGTCTAGAGTTTGTCGTGACCCATGCCGAAGACGGCTAGAAGCTGACTTGATCCGATTTGAGCAATTAAATGGCGGCGTACAACAGAGCAAACGAACGCGAAGCGTACATCAAATTTGCTGCCCATTTAGAATGGAAAGTTCCCCGTCTAGAGTGTATTATTAAAGCTATAAATTGCGTTCAAGTAAAAAGCCCAAGCCCGAAAAAACAAGATTTACAAGTTTCAATCTGACAATTAAGTCTTCAAAACAAACAAAAATAAATTAGTTCTTTTTTTGTTCTCTCTCCCGACAGTTGATTCAATTGCTCTCTTTATTGCCAACCATTATGAACATTCTTTCTGTTAATGAAGAGCTGGAGTTTTCCAACAATCGATCTTGCGTTTTCATACGCCATTCTACAAAATAATAATGACGCATGAAGCCATTGATCGAGAACTAACATGTTGCACCAACTTTACAGTTTCTGCTAATTTACAATACCTACTTCTATTCGAACTGATTTCCACGGCAACGATTCGTGCAAATTACGGCCCGTAGCTCTACACATTCGCAATGAAGTTCAATTCCAACCTTCTTCAATACCTGGGAAGTCTCTGAAACATGGTAATTACTGCGACTCGAACGTGAAGAGCAATACGGAGCAATATCCTCTTTGCAGACACCCAAGAGCCAAATGCTAATTGCACTAAATGCGCGATGTAGAGATCAGAGTGGGTAGAGCATGTGTTATTTTTCACGAGACGGAAATTTCAATTAGATGTTTCTGCTAGATAAACTCTGGTGATATTGTTTTGGACATAAACAATGTGGTATTTGATCGTTTATAAATTAATACAGATTTCTATGCGCATTCACGTTGCTATGCTTTTATTACTTGTTATAATATTTTTCAAAATAAGGATAACTGCAGAAAGTGAATATTTAAGACACTCGTAGAAACGTAGAAAACATCATTTTATAAAAACAACTTATTCTTACACATAGATAAACGATGCTTCAGTACGAAACTCCATTTAAAGAACACTCTGCACCTTTATCTTGACCAATATATTTTATTTTTGTGTAATTTATCAACGCCAGCTACCAAAAGAATATTTTATCTCCTGAATACACCCAGTTTTAAATACTGGATTTTGTAGCTTGACGGGGCGAAATCACGGATCCTTTTCCTCCTCGGCCAATATGGCACGATCACGTGAATATGGGCGAAATGAAGTCGATTGAGTTGTCAAAGTAGAGAGTGTTCGACAATACTCATCATTTAACAGTTCAATATCAGCAATCACACCTACACGGTATTGACAACGAAATTGACAAATACATATTCAATATTCGTAATACAGACGGATTATAGCCACTGAAAAAAGGAAAGGTTACGGGGCGAAGTTGATAACATGGCACTCGAAACGAATTCTTCCACTAATGATCTGATGATGAAATATTTGTGTTAGTGAGTAATTAGAGTATATTCAAAAATTATGTGTCTTTCAATAAAAAAAAAACGGACGGAAAAAAGCTAATTAGTTATATTCAATAGGACTTACAATCAGTCAATAAGTCTAATATCAACATACATTTTCTTTTCAATATTTTCCATGAAAAAGAATGCCTACGGGAAATCTCCATTGAGTAAGAGTTTAAAATTATATCTAAAATATATTGAAAAGTCTTATAAGGTAGCTTTACCAAATGTGTAACCTAACCTACTGTAATAAAACGAAGATGTCTCTTTAAAAATGTGTTTGTGTAATTTTAAATTGATTCTAAATAAAAACCGTTCCGAATACACTGTTACCTTTACCACACTAAAATCTTCTAGAGAATTACTTGATGCTGTTTTCTTACATTCCCTAGTTCCCTAATACACTCTAAACGGATTGTATACGCTGTGCCTGGGGGGGGGGGGGGGGGGGGGGGGGCCGCATTTAGCAATGCGTGGTAGGATTTACCCGATTGAAATTATACTAATGTCTCTTGAATTTACAGAGAGCCGTTTACATTATTCAGGTGATGCAGGGGTTTTCGGTATAAAAAATAGAAAAACCTTATTTACAGTCTCATTTCTTTAAATACATTTGATTCCACTGATGTGCACAGAACAAACTTAAGGAGCACAGTAATGCCATTCATAAAGTTATGAAATTATTATATGGACTCGCAGATAGCGAATTGCATCAAACTCCGTTCGTATGAGAACAAGAAACTGTGCATCGAGACTGGAGAGCATATTCAAGAGACAAACAAGGGAGGGAAGTTGAGCAGATAGAGCCAGCTTTGACGTCAGTCTCTGCTTCACCAAATAGCTCATAATGCAAGACACGTTTTGCACCATTTTTGTTTCTACGATATCTTGATCAGTCTATAAAACTATTGTTTGGTGCATGATATTGCTGTGATTTTAACAGATCTAGCAAATTAAATATTCGTGAAACGCTTTTGCTCTTTTCAGGCGATGGTTATAAGTATTATGCACTTTTAAAAGTATCTAAAAATTGATATTTATTCTAGTCATTGAGCATTTCCGATTGGCTAAGAGAATGGTTGCCAGCATCTAGAGAAGATATAAAGTACTTCACATTGCCAGCATGCAGATAGTGTGTGCAAGATTGCGACAATGTATAATTCTTGTTTTTACTTCCGCTCTCGGTTCTTCTCCGTGTTTTCTACCACATCTTACATCACTCCCCCTCCCCCCCCCCCCCATCCCCCACCGCTAGGTTTATTACCAAGATTTCGCGTGTGTTACCGTTACATTGCTTGCATTTTCTGCCTAGGGTTGCGTGGGGGGGGGGGGGGGGGGAGTACAACACATAGAATGAATCGATATTCACACCACTGTGGAAGTTAACTTTGTTTTGCTCTGTCCTCTATCCACCCACACGATTGAGTTGAGTACAGTTTGTAAAAAAAAGGTTGTGGCAGTAATGCACGCATACTACTACTAGAATATCTACTTTGGCTAACCAGGAGGTAGGCATTGCATATTATGCGGTGGATGATAAGGTATCCACTGGCAAGGGTAAGGAATGTTGCCTAGAATTAGATTCGCTACCGTGCTTAGGTCAGGAGTTCAATTCTATAAATCAAATGCTGATTATACAGCTTCTCTATTATCTAGTTTCTGGATTCATATCTGTCTAATCTGTTCTATTGAGGACATCTATCATGATCTTTGTTACCTAATGCACATCATGTTTACAATTTCTTTTAGGTTTATCTCTGAAATCCATTAATTATAGAGATATTAATGGGTGTGAAAGTAAAACGCGTATTTTTTGTATTGCAATACCAATGATTTCGTTAACTTTCCTACCTTGAAATTATTATTTATGTAATCAATATTAAATTACAGCTGCTATTATCTCATTTCATAACTTTTCAGGTAATACCGCAATTTTAATATAATTGCAGTATTACCGTCATGAAGTCCTTTCTTTTCCACATTATTTACAAAAGTTTAGTTCTAAAGTTAATCTCTATGAATATAATAAGTGTGTTCTATAAGAAATAAAGAAGTTCGTTTTTCTATCTCCTACACAATGTTCCTCTGTTATCTTGGCCCACGGCAACGCGGGAGGGGCGAGAGGGGGGGGGCTAAATCACAACTTAAGCGAACATTTATCTCCCGTTGGCCCTGGCGCTATTCAAATTAAGTTTCACCCGTAGTAGAAAACGCATAAATAGCGGGCGTCAGTGTGTGCAACAGACATTTCTAAATAATAAATACGTAGCGTAGCCCTCTAAACAACCGCTATGGTGTGTTCGCTTTGGTTTTGAGGGTGTGGAGAGAGAGAGGTACATGGCTATTCGAAACGAACTAGCAACTCTGCGCTCAACGGACGACAGTTACCAAAGTAGGATTCATGTAAAACGTTGGAATAGATCGATCTGAGGAAATACAACAGTGTGCATTGTGTGTGTGTGTGGGTGGGTGTGTGTGCCATAGTAGCAAATTATTCGACTATCGTTTGAAACATACGATGGGCCTGACTTGGGTTACGCCCACTTCCGGTTCTATGCAAATTTTCGGCTCTGTGGAAATTCGGCCGGAATATGAAGTAATGCTGGGGACTCGGCAACGGTGTGGTGCTTTTTTGTAAAGTGTCAAATTTCTGTCAACCCCGGCGAAATACATATCGTAGCGAAATGCTCTTAAGCCTCACACAAAATAGAAGATGCGATAATAAATGTGTTTATGGTAATACTTGATTATGTTTTAAAGGGAAAAGCGATACACTCATTTTGAACTGAAAACCCTTGCGAATTATGTGTAAATCGTGTTAATATCTGTCCTAAAGGCACACAAAGACTTTGAGAATTTAATATCAAATTATTTGACAGTTTTTCTATGCATTTCTTTCAAAATACAGAATGTTTTATGTTTTCCTGAAGACCGTCTCTTTTACCTAACCGAGCATCCCCGGAATAAAGAATATCCGAGTTTCATTGCATAATGAATATTTAAACTGTCCTAAAAACATTCTATTGTCTTCTCTCTTCCCAAACTGAACACCGTGAAATCCTGAACGAAACGATCTCCTGTCCATCCACCTGCCTAAGAGTCGAGATCTCTGGACTTGCGTCATCCTGCTTCTGCGGAACAGAACGCGGGCGGCGAGTTGAGCGCGCGAGGTCCCGGCTAGTCTGGGCCTAGGCCCCGGGTATGCTTGCACATTCCCGTGGGCATCGTATGTTCCTATAGAACGCAGCCACTGCACCAGCCCCGATCGGCTACGCTAGTCGACCTGCTGGATGAATACGCGATGCTCCACACACAGACTGCCCGCATTTCAGGGGGGTGGGGGGGTGTACACACATACACACAATTCGTTGATTACATTAATATGGCTGATATGACGTCTGTCATTTGTATGCGGAAGGGTTAATAGTAGATATATGTGGAGATACTTTTTTTATTGCGTGATTTTCTTTGAACATGAGCGTAATTTTAGAGGCTGTGTACATAAATCTGTGGTTGTGGTTGGTAGTCACGTGCTTGTCGGTTTTACATTATTTGATTTCGAAATAAACACATTCGAATAGCAAGTGCTCCTTTTTTTCATTTATGTTGAATTGCGAAACACTGGTGATGGCACCAGGGCATCAATATTAATAAGCACAATAGCTCTCGCATCAAAAAATGCTTGTAGTTTGTAATTTTTTTTGCGCGAAGCTAACTTGACAAATCATGTTTTGCTCCGTGTACAAACGCATTGTACTTACTGTATTTTTATGTATGCTTTTAGAGGGAACTAAATCGTTTTGTCCAAGTGTGCAGTGTTTCTGGCGATGAATTCGAACGGATTTTACGAGTTTCCAATGTAGATTTCAAAGAATGATACTTTTGGTGTACACACTACAACATAAAAGCGAGTGGGTTTACGATGTATAGTTGAATTGCCCATTTCCAGAACGTTTAAACCGCTAATGTTTTATATACACATTTTACTCTCATACATAAACAATGAGAAATTGTCGTAAGTGCAAAATCTTTAAAGCTTGTGATTCATTTTGAAGCCACCTGCACCGTTTTATACTTGTATACTTTATACTATGGATGGTTAGCTTTGTAACAAAATTGTTTTATATCACAGCTAAATTCTGATTGTATAATATATCACTTTACATCTAACAGATAATATTAACAATTATGTTCAATTTCTTTGCCATTTAAAAAAAAACATATTAGAAATATGGTTCTTTGGAAAGTTCAAAAACGCAAGTCTACAAAATGATTCGTTTAGGTTATAGGTAACATAAGTAAGTTTTAAATATTAAAAAAGCTATGCGGTTAATTCCTTTTAGAAATAGTTCTAAAATATACCAAAGCAGATATGGGAACGAAGAAACGTATCAACAAAGTAGTCTACATAATGACTCATAAAATAAAGAATATTATGATAATTTACAACAAAAATATATTATCTAAAATTTTTAGGTTTTAAAACTTGAGTACGTTTTAAATTTTAAAAATGTTATTCGGCCAATTCCATTCAGAAAAAGTTCTACAATTCACCAACGCTGTTACATAAAGAAAGGTAGTGCTTTGACGTTACATGATTTCCCTTGAATGAGTTCGACATTGTGAAGATGGTTTTAAAGAATTACGAATATGAATGATTCAAAGCCAGACGTCGTGCCTTATCTCCACTGCACCGAAGTTTGTTCGAATTGAGTTCCCAATTCGTGCGCCAGCCCTTACGCACACTCGCCCATCCACCCGCATAAGAAGTCGTATATAGGTATCATCTACTGCCAGTTCAGAGGCCACGTTTGATAAAAGTATTGAAGATGTTAAAAAAAGATGGAAAGATATATGTATACCTATGATGTGCGTGTGTGTGTGTATATATATATGTATATAGAGAGAGATACGCACATCCTGAATTATTCATTTCTGAAGTCTAAAAGTCGTATATGCAAAGCCTTAGGACAATATTGTCCCGATGCCATTCCAGTAATCCTGCATAAACGATATTTTACCCCTGTTTTATTTTGCTGAGCGAATTTTGTACGCATTTTTGTGTGTATTGGTGTGGGCTGGGGTGTGGGTGAGGGAGGGGGGAGGGGGGAGGAAGAGAGAGCATAAGACATTTTGAGACATATCGTTATGTAGTTTTCACATAAAAAAAGTTTTTGTTGGTTTGGTGTGAAATTGATATGTGGGTGAGGTATTCGTTGTGACATGTGAGGGAATGTACGGTGCCAATGTATGGTACACAATGTTGTAATTTGTAATTGACACTTACGATATCAAACATCTAATACTCGGCTGGTAACCAAACAACATTGATATTTTCATAGACATCAGTTGGAAAAAATCTATAATAATATCGCCATGCACTCGAAATGCGTATGTTTGCGACACAACTTTGGGTTAAATGTAATTATGGCAACGATAAGAAAATAATTTTCAAATGTATAAATCACCAATAAAATCAAACCATTTTGTTCGTTACTCATCGCGGGGTAATTTTGAAGTCCCACGCACAAAATATAAAAGTGTCCTGTTTCTGCCACCATTTGTGAATTCCACAATATTCGTTAAAATGTTGGATTGCGGTTGGAAGCTGCTACATCACAATTAACCAAACGCATTGCAACATAATTAGTGCGTGATACGCGTGAAATAAAACATTCTTGCTGGCAATCTGTCAGCATTCACGAATTGTACCATAGTTATTAAGTGCGGTAAATTGAGTTGAGGAAATACAGTTTTAGAAGTCAATTGCCACTGTTACGGATTTATTCAATATATTTGTAGTATTGACGAAAGGAAATAAGTAAATAAAAAAACATTTAATAAACTACCTACCTCTGCCACCATTTGTAAAATCGTTTTAAGTTGTTTCCACAATTCTATAATGATTAATGTAATGAATCGTTATTGACTCTACATAATGTAGCGTTAATATAAGTAACGATTCTGACAAAATATAGTTCATCCCACTCATGTCACCATTTTGTAAAATGAAATAAATTTTTGATAAGCATTTTTAATATTTTATCGTGGAGTTTTGTTGTCGCAAAACACAGCCAGCACTTGTGCATTTGGGCATAATTAATTACCAACACCCATATAGTAAAAAAACATGTCCCACCGCTGACACCATTTGTTAAATTTTGTGATGTACACATTTTCTGTGGCTGATGGTGTCATCTAGTTGTTTCACTATCATCATTACCTGTTGTAAATCATTAGTTACACACACGCACAAACTTCAAACTCCCCCTCCCCCCTCCCTCACCCCACCTCTGTCACAGTAATGGTGATTGCTTGGAAATTTTGGATTACCGTGATAAATATAGTAATAAAACTACACTATTAGTACCACATTTTAAAACGAACTCACTGACATACGAATATATGAGAATCATACTTGATTGCTGTTAACATTGTAAAATTTACTACAGTGTGTTAATGGTGGGCTGTTAGGGTTCTGTAAATGGTGTAAAAAAGATTGTGTTACTTGTGTAGTCCCGCAAATTATATAGAAGTTGTCCTAAAGAGGAAAATATCAATGGTTTTTCGTAGTAATGACAATATTAGGATATTAAAGTATTTTGTGAAGCGGGTAATTTTAATATTTTCATTTTTCATTTAATAAAGTGAGGTGACAATCTTCTTCTCAAATTAAGTCCTGGATTAAAATCTACTTTTTTGCGGACGTTTTCCAGGCTTTTTCATTATCGCATTGTATTTTTGAATTTTCGTATTACAATCTCTATCATTTCAGCAAATAATTCTATTAATATTTATTAAAAAAATATCTCTGCACTCAATTGAAAAGTTTAAAGTTAAAAGCTCAGTGGGTTTCTATCAAGTTTGCCACACTTCTGTTCGAAACCGCAGAGCACTAGGTAGGGGGATATATTCCATACAACGGAGCTATACGAAACCTGCTTGCTACTAAGCCGATTAGAAAACTAAAGTGCCACAGCCAAGCTTATATATACGCTTAACAATTTCTCATATTTGCACTCGGTAGGTCCAATTTTCAGATTATTACTTACAGTAGCAAGCCAGAAGGTTTGGGCTAGACGTATGTACGGTGGTGTGTGGGAGGGGGGGGGGGGGTACACGCATTCTACTGTTCACTTTTAGAGGTCTATTTATGCCCTCCCTTTCAGAACTTATAATCTCATAAAAGTGTTTGTTTACTTTTGTTGTTCCGTGTTATTTGTCGGTCTTTATGGTGTTAGTCATGGTAGACAATAATTTAATTTCGGAAACAACGATGATATTATGAACTTCATTATCAGTTTGGAATGTTGGAGTTAATTGACTTTATAAATATATGTTAACCCTTTTTTTCAAATGAGAAGATTGTCAATTGTCAAATTCCAGGACGCTTGAAAGTTCCATTTCTTAACGGCCTAGGCTCTGCTGCTAGGCGATGAAAGTACGCAATTAAATTAATCGCCCTGGTTTAATTAAACAATGTAAGTAATGTAATGTAATTAGATGGGGGCGGAGGGGTGCATCGGGCCTCTTCGCCACGGTTCCTGGTGAAATAACGTGCGTCAATGGACTCCAGCTCTGCCGGTGTGTTCGGGAGGGATAATATTGTCCCGCCATCAGCGTCCCGACGCCAACTGCCGAGGCGCCGTCAAGGAGGCGGGAGGCAGTCGCAAGAGCACGGAATTTGCCCACGGAGATGCCCGTTTAGATTTGCATAGAGTTTGTTAAGGTTATTGAAATTCGGGAGTGTTTTCAAGAGCTCCGTTTTGTTAGTGGATGGAGTTTATGCGAATACTTAGTAGGTATTATTTTAGGTGTTTCTTAGGGTTAATTCGTGCTCTTAAGGATGTAGTAGATTGTAAGGCTCAGTCATGGAAATAGGCTCGGTTTTAATTTCACATAAACGACCCATTACAAGGTTACAGGTTCTCTTTTCCACCACTGTACATTCTGTAGTAGATTGCATCAGATAGTTGACAATTTAAGTTTTTGGAAATGTTAGGAAGTGATAGATAATTTTTTGATTATGACTTGTCGTGTAAATGGGTTGTATTGGCACATTTTATGTGTCAAACACATATAATTAGACTAGATTGACACGTCTAATTGACATTGCACTATTACATTCATTAACGTAACCTGAGCATGATCCTTAAATATTTAAAATTCGTTAATTTAATAGTTGTGCGTTGTAATAATGACTTTTTAAAATATTCGTCAGATATTGTGGAATGCATTTGTTTAGTATTTTAGTCGAATCGATTAGTTAGTTGATGTGTAGTAAGTCATGATTTGTATCGAATAAAATAACAGTGTTCATGCAAATACAATCAGGAATTCTAATATCCACTTTCGCTCACAAATTGACGGATTTGTGGAGTGGTTTCGGGTGGAATGACGGGGTGTATCGAGTATCGAATTCCTCAGTAGAAGCGTTTAGTCCTATTGTATTACACGTTAATTAATTGATAGGCCACCAATTAAAGACAGAAGGGGGTGTTGAAGAGAAAAAAAGCGATCGAAATTGATTACCTTGTTTTGGTCCAGCTCCATTAACATGGTGTGAACAGCATCCAAAGTGGGATGAGCCCATCGGGATATCTGACGCCAGGTACGATTTAAATCGAAGCCCATCAGTGTCGATCTGTTGGCAGAGGGGAAGCAATCTGGTCAAGCTATTATGCTGGCAATCGGCTGGAAAATTGTGAACAACTTGTGTAAAGAATGAGCAGAGAGATAGGGAGCGAATGATTCGTTTGACATTTTGCAAAGTGATGCTGATGCAATCCGGGCAGTTAGTTACCATGGGAAAGGGTTTGCCGAAGGCGAGCGACGCTGGATACTGGGAACGAAATGTTTAAATAAGAGGGAGGGAATTAGGTGAAATGGTCTAGTTTCACACATCAGCGGGTGTGGAATATAGCATGCCATCTATGGGAAACTTTGCCTATTATTTATACTCAACTACGACTTGATATGATCTATAATTGCGTGCTGTAGCCTCCCCCAGTTGCGGCGTCACGGCGTTTACTTGACTTTTGCACAACTTCTTCCCGCCAACATCATAATTCTACGCCGGTAATTAATTTATTTTAATCACACTTCTTCAGTAAGAGTAGCACGAATTTCTTCGCCTAGTTAGTTCCTCCCTCGGAGTTATTGGTTGTTATTATTCCACTTTGTTTCTGCAGAACGTAGATAGTACGCTTTGGCCTGAATCCTTTATACAAATTGTTGAAATAACGGAAAACACAGCTTGTTGTGTTCCGCGCTGAACATGCTCTAATGTCATGTTTCAAGTGGGCTGTGAACTGACAGGCACGCTGATGTACGAGGTATGGAAATCAGGGGATCCGTCGAGCTCGGCGCCTCTCCCAAAGACGAAACCATTGTTCCCGCAGCGGGATTCTATTGGCATGGCAATAATCTCTGCCAATATTAACATAAGCTGGCATAAGCCAAGCTGGGAACAATATCTTCTTCATAATCTTGAAGCGTTCCAAGGCGGCCCCTCCACAGACTGTTTAACTACAAAGAAATTAATGATTTATATAAACTGACTCGTCTCTTGTACCAAATGGCGACAGTTTTGGCGAGTCTCCACTCTGCCACTACCAAGAGAAACACATTTTGGGGACAGACAGTAACTCAAAATGCGAATGGATAAATGAAAGAAAGCGTGAAAAGAGAAAATTGAGTTAGAGGGTGAATGAGATTGGTGGTAGGAAGGGGGTGGTAGGCGGGGGGGAGGGAGGAATGAGATTGAATTCTCTAAAGAAAATCGCCTGTGATAAACGAATATAGGTGTAATATTATGAGAGAAGAGTCATTACGATTATTATTCACTGTTTGATTAGTTTTCGCGTACCGATAAATCAGCATTAATTCACTACATCAGACTAGTCAAGTAATAATGGCTATCATCACTTAAACTTATCGGTCCTCGTCCAAGCAGTTAATCATTCATAAGACAAGCGCACTTTGATTAATAGCCCTAAGGTAATATCTACAAACGTATATTTTATTCATATCAAAGCAGATTTGAAATATTTGAAATTTCATTTTCGTATAGAATGTCGAGCTACTCTAAGCTTCTTATAACTCTTTGCGGCTGCCACAATTTATCAAGCCCAGTCTACGTATCAACATATACAAGAATATAGAAAATAGAAGGGCAAAGAAGAGAAAAGAAAAATCTACGAGATGAATCCCCGCATTTATTACTGGTTTAAATCTTGTCTCTCTATTCGTTAATCGAACTTCAAGGCAGACTTACACAATTATCAATTAAATCATTGGCAGCGGAGTAGTGCTGGAGTCTTGGCTTGTTTATGGTCGGTCTGCGGTGCTTTATTGCCAGCAGAACTTGTGGCCCACAGCCGATTACAAAGAAAATACTAGAAGAAGAGAGATGGTGGATGTGGATGGAATGAGAAGGAGGAGGAGGAGGGTAAAAAAAGAAAAATCGGAAACTCTTCGGGGGAAATGAACAAGAATGGATAAAAGCTAGATAGATCGCGGAGCTCAGAACTTGCGCGACGAATGCAGGAAGCTTTTATAGAATTGGGCGGGAGGGGGTGGGGGGGGGGGGGGGTGTCGTTCTCTATACTTACATCTTAAATTGTTAACCGAGAAAAAGATCAGAATATTAATAATCTTTGTCGAGATTACAAATAAGTTATAATCGTTAATCAATGTAAAATCTATCAAAGTGAATACGAAATCCGGTCTCTGCTCTTTCTATGCGAGTTGCTTTTGCAGTTGGGAATTAGCATTATAAAGCACGAGAGTCATAATGGTGCCGCGGTACATGACAGCATTCGAAACCAGTGAAAAGTAATAGCAGAACTTGGAGTTAAGTAAAGCAATTAAACAAATCAAACCTTTGCCGTCACAGATAAGCCACAAAGCTAATTGTCACAAGTTAAAATAGAGAACATTATGATTGAATTTCTGCTACGAGATTTTACAAAATTAGATCCGAGCAAAGTATCATCTTGGAACTGTCTGGGAATTAGAAAATGATCTCGCTAATAACTTGAGCCAGTGCAATGCGAAATTAAATGCAAAGTAATTCTCTTAATTTCCCTCCCAAAGACCAACGGCGTTGTATTAATACAATAAAATACAAGTTGTATTATCTCCCCGTTCTCTCGAGATATAAGTCGAGATTTGCCGATAATGTGGGCGGCAACTTTACCGACGCTGATGCTACTGATAATTCATATAATTCCTCCGCAAAGTTCACGATAGGGTGTGTTAGGACTGGAAAGGGGGGGGGGGGGGGGGGGGGATCAAGAAAACTCTATTCTGCACGAAGCAGAGTACACGGCTAATCCGTAAACACGTGGTCAGTCGGGAAACCGTCATGTAGTGGTCATGTGATAAAACCACCGGCCGTCAAATGTCTTATAAAAAGATGTGTTATGTTAATCTCGGAGAGATAGTCTGTCATATGCAGAATTTGATCTGGAACAAATTTAATGGAACGTGTTCTGAACGAGCAATCGTCAAGAGAATGGGACAATTTTCAGTCAAACATTCTAAACATTTAATCAAACTGTCATAATGCATTGAATTATTTTATTTAAACTGTATTATCTTTTACTTCATCCACAATTTAAACATTTTCACAAATGCTAAAGTTGACAAATTTAAAAGTAGTACTTCAACGACGTTGATAAAAATTTATGAAATATTGAGATAACCATCTTTGTACTTATCTTACATCAGCTCTATGGCTTTGCCTGTAGCGTAGTGGTAAAAAACATATAAAAAAGAACGTGAAGGAAGGACCCAAATATGTGCCAAAATATGCCTGTAGTATACGAGCTTTACACGAACTTTACTTGTGAATCCTAAACGCAGACTTGTAAAAAGTTCTAGCTTTGAAAGCATAGGGTTTTCAAGTGTATGGATGGAGAAGGGAAAGGGGAAACCGTATTAAAAGATTAATATTTTCTTACTTTTTTTACGATTACGACAGTACTTGAACGAAAATATCGCTACATATACATAATCTCCTCCAAGATTGTAGTTTCGATTAAAACATGATGTCCTCGCTACACGTTCTGTAAAACACAGCATCTCTTACGTTTCGCTTCCAGAGCGTGATCCAGACCGGAGGCTGTGCTTGCTCTTTTTATTCGTCGTAAATGCCATCTATTCATTCCTTCTCAACTCCAACTCTGTTTAATTTCCACACAGGATTTAGTTTAATTGCTGGAAGTTAATTTTAAACAATTAGGTTTATAATGTCATTTTTTTTGCTATTGAAATTTTCATGCTTTTTTAATTCCTTCAATATTAATTACACAAATACAAAAATCTAAATTTCCACAAAGCTCAGGAAGCTCGGGAAGCGCATCTGTGGAATAAGTATTATACAAATTAAAAGAACGGGTATGTTTTAAGAGCGCTTTTTACATAAATAAATCATAATACTTAAAACTTATATTTAAAAAATGTGTATCTATACAGGAAACTAAGACAAAACCCTATTACTTTGGTGAACAACCATACAAAATATAAAATGGGAAGTAACTCAAGAAGAAGAAGAAGAAGAAGAAGAAGAAGAAGAAGAAGAAATACATGTGCAAACAAACATGAATAATCACAACATGGATAATCACTTAACATAATTTCTACCTTTTAGACAAAGTTGGGAGGAGCCAGTGTTTTAAAGCCATTTTAAGAATAGCAATTAGCAAGTCTTCGTTTACAATTATTTTTACGCCAAGGTGAAAAATTTACAATCTAGTTTTAACTGGATGATTTTGAAGAATTTTATGCTCATCAGATAAATTAAATATTAAAAATAATAGATAATTTTAAAGGGGTCTTGAAATGGTTTTGATTAACATTGCTTTATTCATTGTAAATTACAATGATGCGTGGAATATAAGTCTTTAGAGACAAAATAACCTAAAAATACCTCCAGATTGTCTTGAGAAGTGTGAAGAAAAAAGTGCACAAGAAATATAACAGAATCAAGAGAAATTGTATCTAAATAATTTTCCGATGGAATCGGATGAATGGTTCGTGAAAGAATGCAACAAGATTTATGATAAATATGCGAAGAATGTTATTCAAACAATCGATATTGAATTTGTATTGGTTTCCATGTCTACCTTTAAGTATTATTAGAATGATCAGTTCCGCTAACCTAATAGGACACGTTTCAATATGACAGAACGGCATAGTTTAAGATTGTGGGTGTACATTGAAACGAACTTGATATGAAACCGACGAAGCTGTACATCAATAGGAATGAGAAATGCAAACTTGGTAATGATACTAGAAAATGCCATTCTCTCTCTTTTCCATCTCTTTTTAGATTCTTGCATCCCTAGCACAATGACAGCAACTAACAAGCCCGACTTGACTGCTCATCCATCCATAGTACTTGGCGATAATGTGTCAATTAATTAGTAAACAAAATATTTACTTTATATCTAATCTAACTTAATGATTTGGTTTCTTGTTAGATCCAGTGTCCGAAGTACCAAGTCAAATATAGTTACTTCACAAGTGTAAAAAGTAGTAATTTCCCCTCTTTGCTTCCAATGTTCCTAAGTCTTAAAAGTTTGTGTGTACGTCACGTTAGACTGTAATTACCTGTAGTTGCCCAAGAAGACACCGTCGGGATTCATCATTGGAACTATCTTAAAGATCACATGGTCTCTTAAAGTCTGCGCTATCGGGTGACTGCTGACTAGGAAGTCGATCAGACCTGGAAACAGTTGGCAGAGTTTGTTGAAATAGCTCCAGTACGATCCCCTCGTCACGTAGCGGCGCTCTATAGTCTGCCCGCTCATGCCACGGCCCGTGGTCATGTCGAACTGCTGACTAAGAAGTCGATCAGACCTGGAAACAGTTGGCAGAGTTTGTTGAAATAGCTCCAGTACGATCCCCTCGTCACGTAGCGTCGCTCTATAGTCTGCCCGCTCATGCCACGGCCCGTGGTCATGTCGAACTGCTGACTAGGAAGTCGATCAGACCTGGAAACAGTTGGCAGAGTTTGTTGAAATAGCTCCAGTACGATCCCCTCGTCACGTAGAGGCGCTCTATAGTATGCCCGCTCATGCCACGGCCCGTGGTCATGTCGAACTGCTGACTAGGAAGTCGATCAGACCTGGAAACAGTTGGCAGAGTTTGTTGAAATAGCTCCAGTACGATCCCCTCGTGACGTAGCGGCGTTCTATAGTCTGCCCGCTCATGCCACGGCCCGTGGTCATGTCGAACTGCTGACTATGAAGTCGATCAGACCTGGAAACAGTTGGCAGAGTTTGTTGAAATAGCTCCAGTACGATCCCCTCGTCACGTAGCGGCGCTCTATAGTCTGCCCGCTTATGCCACGGCCCGTGGTCATGTCGAACTGCTGACTAGGAAGTCGATCAGACCTGGAAACAGTTGGCAGAGTTTGTTGAAATAGCTCCAGTACGATCCCCTCGTCACGTAGCGGCGCTCTATAGTCTGCCCGCTCATGCCACGGCCCGTGGTCATGTCGAACTGCTGACTAGGAAGTCGATCAGACCTGGAAACAGTTGGCAGAGTTTGTTGAAATAGCTCCAGTACGATCCCCTCGTCACGTAGCGGCGCTCTTTAGTCTGCCCGCTCATGCCACGGCCCGTGGTCATGTCGAACTGCTGACTAGGAAGTCGATCAGACCTGGAAACAGTTGGCAGAGTTTGTTGAAATAGCTCCAGTACGATCCCCTCGTCACGTAGCGGCGCTCTATAGTCTGCCCGCTCATGCCACGGCCCGTGGTCATGTCGAACTGCTGACTAGGAAGTCGATCAGACCTGGAAACAGTTGGCAGAGTGTGTTGAAATAGCTCCAGTACGATCCCCTCGTCACGTAGCGGCGCTCTATAGTCTGCCCGCTCATGCCACGGCACGTGGTCATGTCAAACTGCTGACTAGGAAGTCGATCTGACCTGGAAACAGTTGGCAGAGTTTGTTGAAATAGCTCCAGTACGATCCCCTCGTCACGTAGCGGCGCTCTATAGTGTGCCCGCTCATGCCACGGTCCGTGGTCATGTCGAACTGCTGACTAGGAAGTCGATCAGACCTGGAAACAGTTGGCAGAGTTTGTTGAAATAGCTCCAGTACGATCCCCTCGTGACGTAGCGGCGTTCTATAGTCTGCCCGCTCATGCCACGGCCCGTGGTCATGTCGAACTGCTGACTAGGAAGTCGATCAGACCTGGAAACAGTTGGCAGAGTTTGTTGAAATAGCTCCAGTACGATCCCCTCGTCACGTAGCGGCGCTCTATAGTCTGCCCGCTCATGCCACGGCCCGTGATCATGTCGAACTGCTGACTAGGAAGTCGATCAGACCTGGAAACAGTTGGCAGAGTTTGTTGAAATAGCTCCAGTACGATCCCCTCGTCACGTAGCGGCGCTCTATAGTCTGCCCGCTCATGCCACGGCCCGTGGTCATGTCGAACTGCTGACTAGGAATTCGATCAGACCTGGAAACAGTTGGCAGAGTGTGTTGAAATAGCTCCAGTACGATCCCCTCGTCACGTAGCGGCGCTCTATAGTCTGCCCGCTCATGCCACGGCCCGTGGTCATGTCAAACTGCTGACTAGGAAGTCGATCTGACCTGGAAACAGTTGGCAGAGTTTGTTGAAATAGCTCCAGTACGATCCCCTCGTCACGTAGCGGCGCTCTATAGTCTGCCCGCTCATGCCACGGCCCGTGGTCATGTCGAACTGCTGACTAGGAAGTCGATCAGACCTGGAAACAGTTGGCAGAGTTTGTTGAAATAGCTCCAGTACGATCCCCTCGTCACGTAGCGGCGCTCTATAGTCTGCCCGCTCATGCCACGGCCCGTGGTCATGTCGAACTGCTGACTAGGAAGTCGATCAGACCTGGAAACAGTTGGCAGAGTTTGTTGAAATAGCTCCAGTACGGTCCCCTCGTCACGTAGCGGCGCTCTATAGTCTGCCCGCTCATGCCACGGTCCGTGGTCATGTCGAACTGCTGACTAGGAAGTCGATCAGACCTGGAAATAGTTGGCAGAGTTTGTTGAAATAGCTCCAGTACGATCCCCTCGTGACGTAGCGGCGTTCTATAGTCTGCCCGCTCATGCCACGGCCCGTGGTCATGTCGAACTGCTGACTAGGAAGTCGATCAGACCTGGAAACAGTTGGCAGAGTTTGTTGAAATAGCTCCAGTACGATCCCCGCGTCACGTAGCGGCGCTCTATAGTCTGCCCGCTCATGCCACGGCCCGTGGTCATGTCGAACTGCTGACTAGGAAGTCGATCAGACCTGGAAACAGTTGGCAGAGTTTGTTGAAATAGCTCCAGTACGATCCCCTCGTCACGTAGCGGCGCTCTATAGTCTGCCCGCTCATGCCACGGCCCGTGGTCATGTCGAACTGCTGACTAGGAAGTCGATCAGACCTGGAAACAGTTGGCAGAGTTTGTTAAAATAGCTCCAGTACGATCCCCTCGTCACGTAGCGGCGCTCTATAGTCTGCCCGCTCATGCCACGGCCCGTGGTCATGTCGAACTGCTGACTAGGAAGTCGATCAGACCTGGAAACAGTTGGCAGAGTTTGTTGAAATAGCTCCAGTACGATCCCCTCGTCACGTAGCGGCGCTCTATAGTCTGCCCGCTCATGCCACGGCCCGTGGTCATGTCGAACTGCTGACTAGGAAGTCGATCAGACCTGGAAACAGTTGGCAGAGTTTGTTGAAATAGCTCCAGTACGATCCCCTCGTCACGTAGCGGCGCTCTATAGTCTGCCGGCTCATACCACGGCCCGTGGTCATGTCGAACTGCTGACTAGGAAGTCGATCAGACTTGGAAACAGTTGGCAGAGTTTGTTGAAATAGCTCCAGTACGATCCCCTCGTCACGTAGCGGCGCTCTATAGTCTGCCCGCTCATGCCACGGCCCGTGGTCATGTCGAACTGCTGACTAGGAATTCGATCAGACCTGGAAACAGTTGGCAGAGTTTGTTGAAATAGCTCCAGTACGATCCCCTCGTCACGTAGCGGCGCTCTATAGTCTGCCCGCTCATGCCACGGCCCGTGGTCATGTCGAACTGCTGACTAGGAATTCGATCAGACCTGGAAACAGTTGGCAGAGTGTGTTGAAATAGCTCCAGTACGATCCCCTCGTCACGTAGCGGCGCTCTATAGTCTGCCCGCTCATGCCACGGCCCGTGGTCATGTCAAACTGCTGACTAGGAAGTCGATCTGACCTGGAAACAGTTGGCAGAGTTTGTTGAAATAGCTCCAGTACGATCCCCTCGTCACGTAGCGGCGCTCTATAGTCTGCCCGCTCATGCCACGGCCCGTGGTCATGTCGAACTGCTGACTAGGAAGTCGATCAGACCTGGAAACAGTTGGCAGAGTTTGTTGAAATAGCTCCAGTACGATCCCCTCGTCACGTAGCGGCGCTCTATAGTCTGCCCGCTCATGCCACGGCCCGTGGTCATGTCGAACTGCTGACTAGGAAGTCGATCAGACCTGGAAACAGTTGGCAGAGTTTGTTGAAATAGCTCCAGTACGGTCCCCTCGTCACGTAGCGGCGCTCTATAGTCTGCCCGCTCATGCCACGGTCCGTGGTCATGTCGAACTGCTGACTAGGAAGTCGATCAGACCTGCAAATAGTTGGCAGAGTTTGTTGAAATAGCTCCAGTACGATCCCCTCGTGACGTAGCGGCGTTCTATAGTCTGCCCGCTCATGCCACGGCCCGTGGTCATGTCGAACTGCTGACTAGGAAGTCGATCAGACTGGAAACAGTTGGCAGAGTTTGTTGAAATAGCTCCAGTACGATCCCCGCGTCACGTAGCGGCGCTCTATAGTCTGCCCGCTCATGCCACGGCCCGTGGTCATGTCGAACTGCTGACTAGGAAGTCGATCAGACCTGGAAACAGTTGGCAGAGTTTGTTGAAATAGCTCCAGTACGATCCCCTCGTGACGTAGCGGCGCTCTATAGTCTGCCCGCTCATGCCACGGCCCGTGGTCATGTCGAACTGCTGACTAGGAAGTCGATCAGACCTGGAAACAGTTGGCAGAGTTTGTTGAAATAGCTCCAATACGATCCCCTCGTCACGTAGCGGCGCTCTATAGTCTGCCCGCTCATGCCACGGCCCGTGGTCATGTCAAACTGCTGACTAGGAAGTCGATCAGACCTGGAAACAGTTGGCAGAGTTTGTTGAAATAGCTCCAGTACGATCCCCTCGTCACGTAGCGGCGCTCTATAGTCTGCCCGCTCATGCCACGGCCCGTGGTCATGTCGAACTGCTGACTAGGAAGTCGATCAGACCTGGAAACAGTTGGCAGAGTTTGTTGAAATAGCTCCAGTACGATCCCCTCGTCACGTAGCGGCGCTCTATAGTCTGCCCGCTCATGCCACGGCCCGTGGTCATGTCGAACTGCTGACTAGGAAGTCGATCAGACCTGGAAACAGTTGGCAGAGTTTGTTGAAATAGCTCCAGTACGATCCCCTCGTCACGTAGCGGCGCTCTATAGTCTGCCCGCTCATGCCACGGCCCGTGGTCATGTCGAACTGCTGACTAGGAAGTCGATCAGACCTGGAAACAGTTGGCAGAGTTTGTTGAAATAGCTCCAGTACGATCCCCTCGTCACGTAGCGGCGCTCTATAGTCTGCCCGCTCATACCACGGCCCGTGGTCATGTCGAACTGCTGACTAGGAAGTCGATCAGACTTGGAAACAGTTGGCAGAGTTTGTTGAAATAGCTCCAGTACGATCCCCTCGTCACGTAGCGGCGCTCTATAGTCTGCCCGCTCATGCCACGGCCCGTGGTCATGTCGAACTGCTGACTAGGAAGTCGATCAGACCTGGAAACAGTTGGCAGAGTTTGTTGAAATAGCTCCAGTACGATCCCCGCGTCACGTAGCGGCGCTCTATAGTCTGCCCGCTCATGCCACGGCCCGTGGTCATGTCGAACTGCTGACTAGGAAGTCGATCAGACCTGGAAACAGTTGGCAGAGTTTGTTGAAATAGCTCCAGTACGATCCCCTCGTCACGTAGCGGCGCTCTATAGTCTGCCCGCTCATGCCACGGCCCGTGGTCATGTCGAACTGCTGACTAGGAAGTCGATCAGACCTGGAAACAGTTGGCAGAGTTTGTTAAAATAGCTCCAGTACGATCCCCTCGTCACGTAGCGGCGCTCTATAGTCTGCCCGCTCATGCCACGGCCCGTGGTCATGTCGAACTGCTGACTAGGAAGTCGATCAGACCTGGAAACAGTTGGCAGAGTTTGTTGAAATAGCTCCAGTACGATCCCCTCGTCACGTAGCGGCGCTCTATAGTCTGCCCGCTCATGCCACGGCCCGTGGTCATGTCGAACTGCTGACTAGGAAGTCGATCAGACCTGGAAACAGTTGGCAGAGTTTGTTGAAATAGCTCCAGTACGATCCCCTCGTCACGTAGCGGCGCTCTATAGTCTGCCGGCTCATACCACGGCCCGTGGTCATGTCGAACTGCTGACTAGGAAGTCGATCAGACTTGGAAACAGTTGGCAGAGTTTGTTGAAATAGCTCCAGTACGATCCCCTCGTCACGTAGCGGCGCTCTATAGTCTGCCCGCTCATGCCACGGCCCGTGGTCATGTCGAACTGCTGACTAGGAATTCGATCAGACCTGGAAACAGTTGGCAGAGTTTGTTGAAATAGCTCCAGTACGATCCCCTCGTCACGTAGCGGCGCTCTATAGTCTGCCCGCTCATGCCACGGCCCGTGGTCATGTCGAACTGCTGACTAGGAATTCGATCAGACCTGGAAACAGTTGGCAGAGTGTGTTGAAATAGCTCCAGTACGATCCCCTCGTCACGTAGCGGCGCTCTATAGTCTGCCCGCTCATGCCACGGCCCGTGGTCATGTCAAACTGCTGACTAGGAAGTCGATCTGACCTGGAAACAGTTGGCAGAGTTTGTTGAAATAGCTCCAGTACGATCCCCTCGTCACGTAGCGGCGCTCTATAGTCTGCCCGCTCATGCCACGGCCCGTGGTCATGTCGAACTGCTGACTAGGAAGTCGATCAGACCTGGAAACAGTTGGCAGAGTTTGTTGAAATAGCTCCAGTACGATCCCCTCGTCACGTAGCGGCGCTCTATAGTCTGCCCGCTCATGCCACGGCCCGTGGTCATGTCGAACTGCTGACTAGGAAGTCGATCAGACCTGGAAACAGTTGGCAGAGTTTGTTGAAATAGCTCCAGTACGGTCCCCTCGTCACGTAGCGGCGCTCTATAGTCTGCCCGCTCATGCCACGGTCCGTGGTCATGTCGAACTGCTGACTAGGAAGTCGATCAGACCTGCAAATAGTTGGCAGAGTTTGTTGAAATAGCTCCAGTACGATCCCCTCGTGACGTAGCGGCGTTCTATAGTCTGCCCGCTCATGCCACGGCCCGTGGTCATGTCGAACTGCTGACTAGGAAGTCGATCAGACTGGAAACAGTTGGCAGAGTTTGTTGAAATAGCTCCAGTACGATCCCCGCGTCACGTAGCGGCGCTCTATAGTCTGCCCGCTCATGCCACGGCCCGTGGTCATGTCGAACTGCTGACTAGGAAGTCGATCAGACCTGGAAACAGTTGGCAGAGTTTGTTGAAATAGCTCCAGTACGATCCCCTCGTGACGTAGCGGCGCTCTATAGTCTGCCCGCTCATGCCACGGCCCGTGGTCATGTCGAACTGCTGACTAGGAAGTCGATCAGACCTGGAAACAGTTGGCAGAGTTTGTTGAAATAGCTCCAATACGATCCCCTCGTCACGTAGCGGCGCTCTATAGTCTGCCCGCTCATGCCACGGCCCGTGGTCATGTCAAACTGCTGACTAGGAAGTCGATCAGACCTGGAAACAGTTGGCAGAGTTTGTTGAAATAGCTCCAGTACGATCCCCTCGTCACGTAGCGGCGCTCTATAGTCTGCCCGCTCATGCCACGGCCCGTGGTCATGTCGAACTGCTGACTAGGAAGTCGATCAGACCTGGAAACAGTTGGCAGAGTTTGTTGAAATAGCTCCAGTACGATCCCCTCGTCACGTAGCGGCGCTCTATAGTCTGCCCGCTCATGCCACGGCCCGTGGTCATGTCGAACTGCTGACTAGGAAGTCGATCAGACCTGGAAACAGTTGGCAGAGTTTGTTGAAATAGCTCCAGTACGATCCCCTCGTCACGTAGCGGCGCTCTATAGTCTGCCCGCTCATGCCACGGCCCGTGGTCATGTCGAACTGCTGACTAGGAAGTCGATCAGACCTGGAAACAGTTGGCAGAGTTTGTTGAAATAGCTCCAGTACGATCCCCTCGTCACGTAGCGGCGCTCTATAGTCTGCCCGCTCATACCACGGCCCGTGGTCATGTCGAACTGCTGACTAGGAAGTCGATCAGACTTGGAAACAGTTGGCAGAGTTTGTTGAAATAGCTCCAGTACGATCCCCTCGTCACGTAGCGGCGCTCTATAGTCTGCCCGCTCATGCCACGGCCCGTGGTCATGTCGAACTGCTGACTAGGAATTCGATCAGACCTGGAAACAGTTGGCAGAGTTTGTTGAAATAGCTCCAGTACGATCCCCTCGTCACGTAGCGGCGCTCTATAGTCTGCCCGCTCATGCCACGGCCCGTGGTCATGTCGAACTTCTGACTAGGAAGTCGATCAGACCTGGAAACAGTTGGCAGAGTTTGTTGAAATAGCTCCAGTACGATCCCCTCGTCACGTAGCGGCGCTCTATAGTATGCCCGCTCATGCCACGGCCCGTGGTCATGTCGAACTGCTGACTAGGAAGTCGATCAGACCTGGAAACAGTTGGCAGAGTTTGTTGAAATAGCTCCAGTACGATCCCCTCGTCACGTAGCGGCGCTCTATAGTCTGCCCGCTCATGCCACGGCCCGTGGTCATGTCGAACTGCTGACTAGGAAGTCGATCAGACCTGGAAACAGTTGGCAGAGTTTGTTGAAATAGCTTTAGTACGATCCCCTCGTCACGTAGCGGCGCTCTATAGTCTGCCCGCTCATGCCACGGCCCGTGGTCATGTCGAACTGCTGACTAGGAAGTCGATCAGACCTGGAAACAGTTGGCAGAGTTTTTTGAAATAGCTCCAGTACGATCCCCTCGTCACGTAGCGGCGCTCTATAGTCTGCCCGCTCATGCCACGGCCCGTGGTCATGTCGAACTGCTGACTAGGATGTCGATCAGACCTGGAAACAGTTGGCAGAGTTTGTTGAAATAGCTCCAGTACGATCCCCTCGTCACGTAGCGGCGCTCTATAGTCTGCCCGCTCATGCCACGGCCCGTGGTCATGTCGAACTGCTGACTAGGAAGTCGATCAGACCTGGAAACAGTTGGCAGAGTTTGTTGAAATAGCTCCAGTACGATCCCCTCGTCACGTAGCGTCGCTCTATAGTCTGCCCGCTCATGCCACGGTCCGTGGTCATGTCGAACTGCTGACAAGGAAGTCGATCAGACCTGGAAACAGTTGGCAGAGTTTGTTGAAATAGCTCCAGTACGATCCCCTCGTCACGTAGCGGCGCTCTATAGTCTGCCCGCTCATGCCACGGCCTGTGGTCATGTCGAACTGCTGACTAGGAAGTCGATCAGACCTGGAAACAGTTGGCAGAGTTTGTTGAAATAGCTCCAGTACGATCCCCTCGTCACGTAGCGGCGCTCTATAGTCTGCCCGCTCATGCCACGGCCCGTGGTCATGTCGAACTGCTGACTAGGAAGTCGATCAGACCTGGAAACAGTTGGCAGAGTTTGTTGAAATAGCTCCAGTACGATCCCCTCGTCACGTAGCGGCGCTCTATAGTCTGCCCGCTCATGCCACGGCCCGTGGTCACGTCGAACTGCTGACTAGGAAGTCGATCAGACCTGGAAACAGTTGGCAGAGTTTGTTGAAATAGCTCCAGTACGATCCCCTCGTCACGTAGCGGCGCTCTATAGTCTGCCCGCTCATGCCACGGCCCGTGGTCATGTCGAACTGCTGACTAGGAAGTCGATCAGACCTGGAAACAGTTGGCAGAGTTTGTTGAAATAGCTCCAGTACGATCCCCTCGTCACGTAGCGGCGCTCTATAGTCTGCCCGCTCATGCCACGGCCCGTGGTCATGTCGAACTGCTGACTAGGAAGTCGATCAGACCTGGAAACAGTTGGCAGAGTTTGTTGAAATAGCTTTAGTACGATCCCCTCGTCACGTAGCGGCGCTCTATAGTCTGCCCGCTCATGCCACGGCCCGTGGTCATGTCGAACTGCTGACTAGGAAGTCGATCAGACCTGGAAACAGTTGGCAGAGTTTTTTGAAATAGCTCCAGTACGATCCCCTCGTCACGTAGCGGCGCTCTATAGTCTGCCCGCTCATGCCACGGCCCGTGGTCATGTCGAACTGCTGACTAGGATGTCGATCAGACCTGGAAACAGTTGGCAGAGTTTGTTGAAATAGCTCCAGTACGATCCCCTCGTCACGTAGCGGCGCTCTATAGTCTGCCCGCTCATGCCACGGCCCGTGGTCATGTCGAACTGCTGACTAGGAAGTCGATCAGACCTGGAAACAGTTGGCAGAGTTTGTTGAAATAGCTCCAGTACGATCCCCTCGTCACGTAGCGTCGCTCTATAGTCTGCCCGCTCATGCCACGGTCCGTGGTCATGTCGAACTGCTGACAAGGAAGTCGATCAGACCTGGAAACAGTTGGCAGAGTTTGTTGAAATAGCTCCAGTACGATCCCCTCGTCACGTAGCGGCGCTCTATAGTCTGCCCGCTCATGCCACGGCCTGTGGTCATGTCGAACTGCTGACTAGGAAGTCGATCAGACCTGGAAACAGTTGGCAGAGTTTGTTGAAATAGCTCCAGTACGATCCCCTCGTCACGTAGCGGCGCTCTATAGTCTGCCCGCTCATGCCACGGCCCGTGGTCATGTCGAACTGCTGACTAGGAAGTCGATCAGACCTGGAAACAGTTGGCAGAGTTTGTTGAAATAGCTCCAGTACGATCCCCTCGTCACGTAGCGGCGCTCTATAGTCTGCCCGCTCATGCCACGGCCCGTGGTCACGTCGAACTGCTGACTAGGAAGTCGATCAGACCTGGAAACAGTTGGCAGAGTTTGTTGAAATAGCTCCAGTACGATCCCCTCGTCACGTAGCGGCGCTCTATAGTCTGCCCGCTCATGCCACGGCCCGTGGTCATGTCGAACTGCTGACTAGGAAGTCGATCAGACCTGGAAACAGTTGGCAGAGTTTGTTGAAATAGCTCCAGTACGATCCCCTCGTCACGTAGCGGCGCTCTATAGTCTGCCCGCTCATGCCACGGCCCGTGGTCATGTCGAACTGCTGACTAGGAAGTCGATCAGACCTGGAAACAGTTGGCAGAGTTTGATGAAATAGCTCCAGTACGATCCCCTCGTCACGTAGCGGCGCTCTATAGTCTGCCCGCTCATGCCACGGCCCGTGGTCATGTCGAACTGCTGACTAGGAAGTCGATCAGACCTGGAAACAGTTGGCAGAGTTTGTTGAAATAGCTCCAGTACGATCCCCTCGTCACGTAGCGTCGCTCTATAGTCTGCCCGCTCATACCACGGTCCGTGGTCATGTCGAACTGCTGACTAGGAAGTCGATCAGACCTGGAAACAGTTGGCATGAGTTTGTTGAAATAGCTCCAGTACGATCCCCTCGTCACGTAGCGGCGCTCTATAGTCTGCCCGCTCATGCCACGGCCTGTGGTCATGTCGAACTGCTGACTAGGAAGTCGATCAGACCTGGAAACAGTTGGCAGAGTTTGTTGAAATAGCTCCAATACGATCCCCTCGTCACGTAGCGGCGCTCTATAGTCTGCCCGCTCATGCCACGGCCCGTGGTCATGTCAAACTGCTGACTAGGAAGTCGATCAGACCTGGAAACAGTTGGCAGAGTTTGTTGAAATAGCTCCAGTACGATCCCCTCGTCACGTAGCGTCGCTCTATAGTCTGCCCGCTCATGCCACGGCCCGTGGTCATGTCGAACTGCTGACTAGGAAGTCGATCAGACCTGGAAACAGTTGGCAGAGTTTGTTGAAATAGCTCCAATACGATCCCCTCGTCACGTAGCGGCGCTCTATAGTCTGCCCGCTCATGCCACGGCCCGTGGTCATGTCGAACTGCTGACTAGGAAGTCGATCAGACCTGGAAACAGTTGGCATGAGTTTGTTAAAATAGCTCCAGTACGATCCCCTCGTCACGTAGCGTCGCTCTATAGTCTGCCCGCTCATGCCACGGCCCGTGGTCATGTCGAACTGCTGACTAGGAAGTCGATCAGACCTGGAAACAGTTGGCAGAGTTTGTTGAAATAGCTCTAGTACGATCCCCTCGTGACGTAGCGGCGCTCTATAGTATGCCCGCTCATGCCACGGCCCGTGGTCATGTCGAACTGCTGACTAGGAAGTCGATCAGACCTGGAAACAGTTGGCAGAGTTTGTTGAAATAGCTCCAGTACGATCCCCTCATCACGTAGCGGCGCTCTATAGTCTGCCCGCTCATGCCACGGCTTGTGGTCATGTCGAACTGCTGACTAGGAAGTCGATCAGACCTGGAAACAGTTGGCAGAGTTTGTTGAAATAGCTCCAGTACGTTCCCCTCATCACGTAGCGGCGCTCTATAGTCTGCCCGCTCATGCCACGGCCTGTGGTCATGTCGAACTGCTGACTAGGAAGTCGATCAGACCTGGAAACATTTGGCAGAGTTTGTTGAAATAGCTCCAGTACGATCCCCTCGTCACGTAGCGGCGCTCTATAGTCTGCCCGCTCATGCCACGGCCCGTGGTCATGTCGAACTGCTGACTATGAAGTCGATCAGACCTGGAAACAGTTGGCAGAGTTTGTTGAAATAGCTCCAGTACGATCCCGTCGTCACGTAGCGGCGCTCTATAGTCTGCCCGCTCATGCCACGGCCCGTGGTCATGTCGAACTGCTGACTAGGAAGTCGATCAGACCTGGAAACAGTTGGCATGAGTTTGTTGAAATAGCTCCAGTACGATCCCCTCGTCACGTAGCGGCGCTCTATAGTCTGCCCGCTCATGCCACGGCCCGTGGTCATGTCGAACTGCTGACTAGGAAGTCGATCAGACCTGGAAACAGTTGGCAGAGTTTGTTGAAATAGCTCCAGTACGATCCCCTCGTCACGTAGCGGCGCTCTATAGTCTGCCCGCTCATGCCACGGCCCGTGGTCATGTCGAACTGCTGACTAGGAAGTCGATCAGACCTGGAAACAGTTGGCAGAGTTTGTTGAAATAGCTCCAGTACGATCCCCTCGTCACGTAGCGTCGCTCTATAGTCTGCCCGCTCATGCCACGGCCCGTGGTCATGTCGAACTGCTGACTAGGAAGTCGATCATACCTGGAAACAGTTGGCAGAGACTCAGAGTGTGTTGAACAATAAAACTCATCACAGTTAACGATGGCTGTCAATAGCCGGACGCCATTAGCCAAGGTGTCTCTTTGGTGCGGATGTAGTAACTCCTTCCAACAGTAAAAACAAATCGACACGACGGGTTTATATGTTGTGATACGATGCAAGCTTGATATCGGCTAGATATATTGATTCGTCTAATTAAAGCACATACCAAAGTGACTTAACCTCTTTTCCTACATGTTAAGGGGGTAGTGTTCGTTGATACTGGTGAGATTTGTCCATACAATTAGACCTGTAAATAATCAATATGTATTTCCTACGAGCCAAAAGGAAATACATAATAGAATATATATGAAGATATGAAGATTTGTTAGAAGGCATCCTTAAAAGAGATACACTTAATCAAACTAAAAACGGTATTCGAAAGGAACGGATTGGCTGATGATTTGATGGCATCATCAAATAAAGTCAATACTATCGCGTCATCTAATTCTAGTAGGTGAACTCTGATTTCAATGATAACAACAAGGATTCATCGACAAGAAACCTGAGCAGCAGCCAATCCGTTTCGTTCAAATACAGTTTTTACTTTGGCTAAGTGTACATAAGTGGCATTTTCACACGACACAAAGCATGTAAACGCACTATGGACGACATGCGTTTTCATGAGGTGTGTATAAAGAACCTCTACCCAAAGCTCCAGTCAACGCATTATAGACAACGTGCGTTGTATTCGCACGGGCCAAAGCTCGAGTTAACGCATTATAGACGACTTGGCCAAAGCTCGACTTAGCGCACTATAGATGGACATGCGTCGCGAATTTGAACTGCGAGTTCACCGGAAGGGCAATTTCACAACCCGGTTTGCGATTAATGTGGGCCGACGGTCTCTCCCGTGGCGGTAATTTCTGTTGGACGAGATGGTATTCACTTTTCTGCGCTGATTGCCGTCTGTTGGCGCCACGAAATGATCATTCTTATCACGATTTTCAGAATTAATTATAATCAGGCGCATTGAGGTTGAGTCATTTTTTTTGTTTGCTTTTGGAACTGTATTCTGAGTAAGCAATCGTTCTGGGTATTTCGATATTCTGCACAGGTTTAGTCCCAAATAGACAAAATTATATACACAAAATAATATATAATTTCTTAATTTGATTTTCTTATACCGCATTTTTTTGGCAAATTACAGAAACCATAGCCTTTTAGGGCAGGGGAATAAAATGGGTGGATATTAATTCTGATAGAATTGTATAATTCGATAGATTTATTAGTTTTATTTCCCATTAGCATTGCTAATTTGTTTTGTGCAGATTATAGATAACTAATATTGCAATTACCCAGTCGGGGTCAATAAATTATAATCTTTACGTGTAACTTTTTTCAAAAATTATAATTCAATTACCGAACGTATTATCTTCATCCTGTAAACGGATATGTTGGTGTTATTATGAGAGATAATCCCTGGTCCTGAAGATAACTAATGTGTTCATAATGTTGGTCATAACTGATCCATGACATTGGAGGGGGGGGGGGGGGGGGGGGATGACAGAGCAAAAGCGGTACATTACACATAGCATCATCAGACCCGTACCGGGTATTAACGCAATAGATTTTTTTAATCCTGTTATTTTAAATCCCATATAACGAGTGAGCATTCTTAACAAATCTCCACTCCGAACAGATTTATATTAAAACGGCATTATGATGATTTTTTTTTCCGAAATGCCATCTGGACACTTTTCCACTTTCGTATATGTAAAGATTTGCATATTAGCCTATCTTGGCGAGATATTGCGCTATGTATGCCGTGCTATATACCCGTGCACATTAGCGATGTCTCCATTTATCAAAGGCTTTTTTTTGCAGACGAGTTTGAAGTTCAATGATGTGAAAGGAGCCGTGGGGCGTTTGTTGCTGTCTATAGTCCGTCCCGAGTTAAGAGTTCAGGCGGGGTTACACATCGTGAAATACTATTTGAAACAATTAATACATTCGCATTTATCTGTGATGTACTGTAAATACAGTGTATACTGGAGATATTTTTAGCGTAAGCTTTTAAAGTGCAAAGGCAGCGAATATAGTAATTATTATTTTTCTGTTTAGCGCATTTAGTAAACTATAGTAAAAAAAATGGTACCTAAATAGCATTATGGTCACGTGGGATAAATTACCCTTAAAGTAGGTTACTAATTTATTTGATACAATTAAGTTCATAGTTTCGTTCCTTTTACCATGATGTAATTGGACTTGAGGAACGAAGAGCAAACGTCGATGATAGATATGAACCCTTGTAGCTACTACTTTGGAAAGCGTTGAAGATGGGGGTGTGTTTCAATCATCGCCATGAATACTAGGTGATTATTTCCAGGAACGTCTCGATGTGGGTGAGAGTGTGCAGAAACAGAAACAACCCACACGTCTGTGCGACATTTCTTTCGCCCCCGCTGACGTCATCGCCTTGCGAGTGTCACGTGACCGTCCTGCTCTCATCAGAACCCGAGCCGCCGATGTTTTGATCCAGACGAACTTTTACGTTTCCACTTTCCTCCCGCGTATGTCGTTCGCGCTTTTCCGTTTATTTTCCTTTTGTTGTATTTTTTTTCCGGCCCGTTCTTATATATATTTTCGGAGGGGGTGGGGGGGGGCAAGAGCGGGGGAAGGGGGTAGGAAGGGATTACCAGATTAGTTCTCGTCTGGGCCTGACAGTTCATATTGAGCAAAGAGAAGACATACGTCCCACAGGAGAAACAGCCAGCACGTATGGAATGACAACGTTATTTACAACTTATTTCTACAAAATTGATGTAAGCCTTTAATTTTCTGTCACTAAGAGATGAAGAAGGGCGAAGTTGTAAAGTGAAGTGTGCTCTGGGTACTGATAAAAAAAGACAGAAGGAAAAAGTCAGCGAGCGTCTTATAACAAAAGGCGAAATTTCATCTTACGTAAGAGGGCAAACCAGATGTGGCTTCCGACCTTTTTGTTTTGTCAATCAACTAAATGGCTGGCCAATTGTCTTGAGTATATCCCAAGTTGAACGCTTGGACTTCGGTTCACTTTAGTTGAAGGAGCGTCCAGTGTGATCGCCGTTCCCTAGCGTCGTTGGCGCCTCTCGAGTTTCCTGGAGGGGGTCACGACTCTGGTTCAGCGGTGGCAAGAGGCTGCGGAGGCTGGATAATTGTGGCGGTGGACCACACGGAGGCTGTGACGGCATCTCTGTAATGAGACGCCCGAGCACGGCCATGCCAGGCGCTATACTTTACACTCGCCAACTCCAGCACAAGTTCGGGTCAGCGAATCGGGTTCAGAAGTTCAACACTTTAGTGCTCGTCATCAGATTTAGATTTACGGGTATTTGAAGTGTCGAATGGTGGAGGTCCTATGATTATGTATAACGTAAACTAGTAGACAAACAAATAAACATTGTGGTGTCGAGCCTTGGAGTCAATATCTGTATATCAGAGGTAGAAGGGGGGAAGTCCACTTCAATGTATCTTGAGGGGAGCTCATAATTTCATTAAGTATTTAAGGGTTCGTCGAATCAGATTTTAATGGGGGCATGAGTCATTGTGTAAGATAATATACTTTAATATAATTGTATTAGTTAAAATCAGTCAAAAAGCAATTAATAGTGCTTGATTACATCAATCGAAAAGTTTACAACGGAAAACGAGAAAATAAATGTCTGCCCTTCCACCTCGTACCTTTGAGGTACAGATATGATTGATTGAGTAGTTATGCTTGGAAGATCGCATAATAGCTACTCTGCACCTAAGTACATGAAAACACTCGGCTTATTTTAGAAAACATAGTTTATACTTAAACTAAGAATAATTAATTGTCATATTATAGAAAATTATAATCTTATGATATGGACAAGGTGAGAGCGTTAGAAAATGAAGTAGGTACATTAGGTGAAAATATTTTGTGCACATTTGCAGCGTTCAAATTCTTGTCGCGTGGGGGGAGGGGGGGCTACTCTAAAACAATTTCACTGGCGATCCATATCCCTGTAATTTTTGTCTTTTATAAGCGCCGTTTAAGCGTCTCCGATTAGTTTCTAAAGCGTCAAAAATAATTCCTCGTGTTCTTATCCGGGATTTACCCCCCCCCCCCCCCCTTCCAAAGATCCCCTTCAGGGCTAAGTAAATCACAATTCAACTCTCACTATAAGACACATTGGACATCCCTGACGATGTTATCACGCGGAATACATTATCAGACTTCACCTGTTTTCTTTCGGTGAATGCCACAAAAATGTAATTAAATAACACCTAAAACACTTGCTCAAGTATAAGTCGTTCCAAAGGACGTTATGGAAATCTTTGCGAAATAATCTATCGCACATAAAAGTAACTCGAATGTAACTTTACCCAACTCTAAGATTTCCACTTTCGTGCGGCATGCTCAATGCACAACAGTGTTTTCTACTTTATATTCGTAATCTTGCTATTAATCTTCGAAATCCTTCCACAAAGTGTGGGCGCGAAAAGATCTCCGGCGAAAAGTCTGCGACGGATGATCGGCCACTGAGTTAACGTTCTCCTCGAATGTTTCGTCCCAAAAGCGACCCACTCAAGTGCCCCTTGGGCTTGAGTGAGGCTACGCACACCATAACCATATCGTAACCCTTCTGCGAGAGTGTTTGGGGCTGGCGTGGGAGTGTGTGCGGGGGAGGGGGGGGGGGGGGGGGGGGGGGGCGGGGGTGCTGAAATAATAATCTACTTAGCAGTAAAGATATTCCGCCTAACGTCGACACGTCCAACACACGTGGAATTCGTTGCGCCACATTGGGCTCCGAGGGAATGGGGTTGCCGTCAGCGACGACTTCTTGCGACACCGCGGTCTGTCTTGCCCGTGCGAGGTGTCGGGAAGCAAGCATCGGCAACAGCCATTCCGTCAGTGGCGGGGGTGTTTGTTAAAAAGGCGGGGCCAGATGTCCCTTGGCGAACATCAAATGGGGAGGCGTGGCGGTATAAACCTCTGTTTTTTTTCCTTCTTCTTTCTTCCTTCTTCTTCTTCGTCTTCTTCTTCTCAACTCACCATGCATCTAATTTTCAACAAGTTTTTGTTTTTTATTGAAGGGTAGAAGGGCACCGGGCATGTGTTCACACTGAAGTTCGCTTCACCCCTCCCCCCTCCCCCCTCCCCCGCCCCCGCGAGTCTGCCACGAGTTTGCAAACAATGATAAATAATGAAATGAGAACAACGTGGCGGTAGGTATAAGAAACGCGACGAGTCCTGGAGACAAAAACGATAATAACTTAATTATAATTCAGAGTTCAAATAGAACGTCTTCTGCGAAAGCCACAACTATTGTGAATGAGTTGTGTTTTTTTGTTTGGGGAGGGGGGGAGGGGGGGGGGGGGCTGCCAGGGAGGATTAACCAATTGACGGATAATATTCGAATATTTGTTAAGAAGATGCGGAGAAATTCTGGATTATATACCTGGTCTGATTAACGTGATCATTTCATCCCCCCCCCCCCCCCCCCCCAAATTTTAGTAAGTAGTCCTACTGAAACTCATTTTCGCCATGGATGTATAGAACTTTCTCAACTTGCGTTAACGAACGTAACTTTGTACAAATATTCTAAACCGTATCGCTGCATAGTAATTATATAGTACATCAAAATATTAAACTCGCAGATAAACTAATTTATTTCATCGTAGTGCTCCTCTCGCAGCATCCCTCTCTCTCCATCTCTCTCTCTCTCTATCTCTCTCTCTCTCTCTCCACTTCAGCGACTGATCACCAAGTCATCCTGAAGCCAGTTGCCTCTCAATCAATTTCAGTACGAAATTTGTCATTTCTGCCAAATAATACGATTATGAAAACCTATCGCAATTACGTATGTTCCCAATACCATGCAAATCATGTACGCATATTGCATACTAATAAAGTATTATAGTGGGGGAGGGGGATGATTCGCATATACCAAAAACAGTATGTGGTATAGATTAGTGCAGTCATGTGCAGTTTTGCTAATGTGATCACAATACATAATGCTATTATTGACACCTATCAGCCAGTGTGCATACACTCAATTGTCACGAGTACATTTTTTTGCACATCGAGTCCGCATTGTATAATCGACACGGCTGTATACTATAAAATAAATGTAACTTGCAAGAGTACACCTCGATTTGATCCCAATTCATTGCTACTCTACATTTTTATAGTCTTAAATAAAGAGTACCGGAGCAAGGAAAATAAAACTGCGCAAGTTTCTGTATAAACGTTATACAGCTCTTGGTCGTTGGAGCTGAGAACAGTATAACAACAAGATCCCGAAGACAATATTTTCAACAGCAACAATTGCCAGTAAAAAAAAATTACTTCGGATAATTTAGAAACACACTCAGTTATTTTGTTATATAACAGGATATTCCAATGAGATCTTTGGTAAAAATAATCCCCGAAGTGCCTAAAGTTTGTCTAAATGTAAGAGTAAGTGAACAATGATCAAGCTAAGCTCTTACGGGTTTCTTCGAGCAGCTTTTTACACTGCGTTTGTGTTTTCACAAGTCTGTGCGGTCTGTGCACTTTCTGATATCGTGTTAACTAGTTGCTCGGAAAATGGTTCTTTGCAAAGTTTACGACCAAGATTGATTTCATTGTCGATAAAGCGCCGCTTTTTTAGTACCTCGCATGCGTGTAAGGAAGCGTTTTCTTCCAGACGATTTGACGATGATTGGATAGTCATATTCGAAACACACTCGCTTGATATTGACAATTGAGGTGTCACAATTAAACAAACCGATTCATTTCTCATTGTGTTGACAAGGGTGGTACAATGACGGGATTAAGCTATTTTGGTGGGATGTTTTCTACACACTTTAGCGCCCCTTTCATAAGAATACGAAGCTCAAAGAGATGAAAACAATACTGCTCTCAAAGGACTAAAGCGACGGTGGTTACCATAATGATATATGGAGGATGACGGTGATCGTAGTCGCAAGATGGTATAACTGAACTTGCGTCTATAGATCCGAACTATCCCACCTACAACTTCGACGTGGAAAAGTAATTCTGACTGAAATCGTAGCAAAACGAACAAAATTAATTCCAAAATTATCCTTCTGGTAATTAATTTCTCAAAGTCGGCAACGCAACAAAAAATTGCTCCAACCAACAACGTCCCGATAGGATTTATATACCTTGGCATATGAACGACGACAGCGACTCTCCCGGATGAATGCGGCCTCTAGGATGACGACGACGCCCAACTTCTTGCCGTGGCCGGGCTTCAGGTTGGGGTGAGGAAGACACGTCCAACTGTGTGTATGGATTTACCTTGGCATATGAACGAGGACGGCGACTCTCCCGGATGAATGCGGCCTCTAGGATGGGCTTCAGGTTGGCGGGGTTGGTGAGGAACACACGTCCAACTGTGTGCATGGATTTACCTTGGCATATGAACGAGGACGGCGACTCTCCCGGATGAATGCGGCCTCTAGGATGGGCTTCAGGTTGGCGGGGTTGGTGAGGAACACACGTCCAACTGTGTGCATGGATTTACCTTGGCATATGAACGACGACGGCGACTCTCCCGGATGAATGCGGCCTAGGATGACGACGACGCGCAACTTCTTGCCGTTGCCAGGCTTGAGGTTGGCGGGGTTGGTGAGGAAGACACGTCCAACTGTGTGCATGGATTTACCTTGGCATATGAACGACGACGGCGACTCTCCCGGATGAATGCGGCCTCTAGGATGACGACGACACGCAACTTCTTGCCGTGGCCGGGCTTCAGGTTGGCGGGGTTGGTGATGAAGACACGTCCAACTGTGTGCATGGATTTACCTTGGCATATAAACGACGACGGCGACTCTCCCGGATGAATGCGGCCTAGGATGACGACGACGCGCAACTTCTTGCCGTGGCCGGGCTTCAGATTGGCGGGGTTGGTGATGGTGACCACGTCTAGGCGACGTTGTTGCTGTGAACAAGGAAAATACCGCTATTAAACCCACTCTCATACATAATTAACTTTCATTTCCTTTTTATTTATATTAACTTTTCAATTTTGGCCTACTGACTTGAACGAACGATTTTTTTGCACTTTGAACTCATAATTATATAATTCACCTTATACATTTAAGATTATTTTTTAACTAGGAAAACGCTCTGAGTAACGCGTTGATGAGCGAGCACGGATACGCGCAACACCTCGAACCGAAATTATGTTTATCGAAAATGTCCTTAAAAGCCAATAATTCTAGAATTTCGTCACAGACTTGTATGAAAATCTCCAACGATTCCTAAAATATTGGTCCCAATAACCACGCAAAGTTTTAAGTTGATCGATTGAACCTTTACGATTGAACGATTCCTTGTTAATTTCCAAAAATCACAGGATATCGCTCAAAAAAATGTTCAACGGTCATATCAGTTTCATAATACGTTTGAAAGTTTCTGCTCTCTTGAAGTGAAGATTCGAAGATTCCGTGAAATATGAAATTCGAGAAATATGATAGCCAACACGCAAAATATCCGTAAACTGTCGATAACTTTTGAATGTAAACACAGTTTAGTCTGAAAATTGTCAAAAATACAGATAATGTTGGACCCGATGACCATACAAAATTTTAAGTTGATCGGTCAAACGGTTCTGGATTAAATTTCAAAAAGCACATGAAATATTTTTTTAAATTTTAACCAATGGGAGGATTTGGCTGAAAATTTGTAAAATAAGAGACAATGTTGGTCCTAATGACCATGCAAAATATAAGGTCGATCACATTTGTCGAAGTCCATTTTCATTTTTCAGCCTATCAGGAGATGTTTATTTAAATTTCAACCAATGAATGGATTTCAAAAAATTTAGGGTCTGCAAACAGAGAAGGTTGGTTTTACATGTGTGCAAAATTTCAGATCGATCGGTGAAACGGTGCGACCTGTGTATCGGCTATTAGCAGCCAAAAACAAAAAAAAAAAAAAAAAACAGAGGTCCGTGCCAAAAGAGCCAAAAGGAGACGCTCGCTTCGCTCGCTCAATTATATCGTGGCGTATTTGCTTATACATGATTTTCGTCTCTTTGTTTTAATTATTTATTTGAGTAATATGTTTTTATTTTTACTGTAGGTATTTCAAAATATTAAATTTTTAGATTTTGAAATACCATGGCGTGGTATTGTATTTCATAAACTAGATACTTTAATTCACTGATTTTATTCGTGTTTACTGTGCGTTTTCTGTACCATTTTCTTTTTCTGCTAAATTTTGAAGTACCGAAATTGTATATTTATAAAAGCAAAAAATTCAGTAACTTAATAGCAGTACCTATACTGATGAACAATACTTATGTCTTGTGTAGAATGTGTACGAGAAAATGTATGCAAATTGTTTTTTTAATTGTATTCTTTCACATAAGAAATTGTCACTATAAGCAAACAAAAATATTAGAAAGTTCAATAACGTTAGTCACATTTTTCATGTCTTGTAGTAAAACATTCCATATTTCAAATTTCCCTCTCAAAAGTAAATGTTTTTGGAAAAAGTAGTCAACCGAGTCCAAATCGCCAATGCCTTATTTTCCATAAGATCTTTCGATTGGGTGTTCACCGGTATACCGTTCGTCGCGTCGGTGTATGGACGCTCGGGTGTCCGAAGTCACTGCCTCCTCTAAAAGTCTACATATGGTGCGTGATCAGCTACAACCATGCCGTGACATTGCGTTACCACGCCGTGCTGAGCCGAGCCTGACAGTAGAGTAACCTACAAGGCCGTGCTTGAGAGACTGCGGTCAGGCGCTCAGCGTGAGTGAACTTTGAAGTGAAGGTCAAGGAATCAAGATGGTTGACATGACGGTATTGTAAACAATTTGTGTGAGTAAACTGCCATATTTTGACCGAAATAAGAAGAAACAATTCTATTTTGAGGAGTGGTAAGTGAAAGCAATATCTTTTGAAACTCAAATAATATGCAAGTACCTACGTAATTATCTCTCTCTCGATATGGTTACTTTGTGAAGTTATGATACCAGCGTGTCTTCACGTGGCTTGAATGACAAGTCACGAGTTTTGTTCTTGTTGCTCTTCTACCATATTTCTCGTGTGTTAGCTAATAAATGCGCTATACTCGGCTATGCGAATGATTATGTTATTCAAATCCGCTTTATGGAGTATTATTTAATATGTCTGTGATAAAATAGATACTGCGGTATTTCGACAGCTCACTATAGTTCATTTTATTCACAGAACAGTGTTAATTTGGATTAAAACACATAATGAGCAATGTTTATTGCAACATCATTTGTTTCACCTCTACCTACAGATGTCACAAAAGTGCTTAAAATTACATTAATTGCAAAATTAAACGCGACAATGAAACTTGTAGAATTCTGAGACGCATATCCATCTTGGCTGGCTAAAAGCTGTGGAATAGCACGTACTCGGTGTCAAGTTCAAGATAGTCGAGTAGTGATGACTGAGAAATGTGTAGGCGAAATGTGTAATGAGCACCACAGAACCTTTCAGACAAATGAAGAGTTCGATAATTGTATTGCATAAGGTGGGAATTCACGTTTGACTTTGGCCTATTTCTTAAAAGGCTCGCTGAAATAGCTGGCGTGCGAAATCACCCCCCACTCCCAAGTGCGACATGTGAAACGCTGGAGGAGGTCATAAATTTTAACGGCTAGCCAGATTAGATTTCATTCATTCCAGACGTGTTTACTTCCTAGAAAATGAATGCGATAACATTTGGTGGATATGAGCGTTTGCACTTGTTTATTGTTTTTCAATGTATTCACAATGTTGTAATTGTTCATTTCATTAATAATTATGGACGTAATAATTATAGTTCATTATTATTGGACTATAATTTATTATTTATACTTAGAGAATGTGTTTATTTATTTGGTTATTGATTTTCAATGCAATTATAACCATTTATTTCACAATATTGTAATTATTTTATACTTTTATTTAATAATTCTTGAACTTTATAAGGGTATTTAAAGCAATGGGTATTTAGTATTTAAATAAATATTAATCTCCCCAATTTGAATTCACAAAGAGAATGCGTAGCATGTAATTTTACGCAAACATCACTAACCTATAAAGACCAACAAGAATCTACCTTTTTTCCGCTTTTTTCTACGAAACTTTATAAATCAAATAAATCGAGTTTGAAAAAGATTTACAGACAGCAGCGAGCGAACTGATGCTTTGTTCTTTTGAACTAGGTGCTACCATAGACATTGTATAGCCTCCAAGCCGAAAGCTCTTCAATGTCTATGGTACTACTGTTTTGACAGAAATATTTTGTGATCAGATCAGAATATAAAAGGATCGGTACCTAATTTTAAAGTAAAACATAGTTCAAATGTATTGTTTTCTCGCAAAGTAAGGTCAATGAGTGGTCACCCCACCTGGACAGTTAATGTATACTTGTAGTCCACTCAAACAGCCACCTGGGGGGCCAGGGCTCGATTCCTGCCATGGCATTCTATCCTGAGACATTTTACACAATTTGAAACTACCTAGTCTGAGATGAATGCTAGAATCAGGGGCGCCGACTTTTGCAAAATCCAATGGGTGCCCGACAGAGGAACGGTTTTCCATCATGATCATGGGGGGGGGGGGGGGGGGGACTGCTATATCCGGATGATGGTCATAGAGACCCCAGTTCTAGGCCCCGAAGAGCGTTACTTAGAATTTAAACAAATTATAAGTGATTCTGGGACGCTATAAACTTTATTTTTTATGCGTTCATACTGTTTGAGTGACCTTCCTACGAACTTAGTGCCCGAAAAATAATGTATTACAATTAATTGTGTGTGGTTGAAGGGAGGAAGATGACATGCAGGCAGGTCCGGGGCGCACAGCCCTGTTTTTTGTATATCATCCCTAATTTTAGTATTTTTTTTATGCGTTTTGAGTGCAGTTTCAACAATGTTATCAATAGTTATCATTTTCAAATTACAACAGTAGTCAATACTTCAACATTTAATAACAATACCCAAATTAAAAATTTATCAAAAAGAGGGAATATTAACATAATTATAAATTAATTATGTATCAATTATAGAAAAAACTATATTCTCTCTGAATTCTAAAGATTACTAATAAATCGATTCATATTTTAAGTGGGAAATAAATAATTTAATTTGATGATTTGATTTCTTAAAATTATTTTTATGGGTCATCGAACCTCGGAGCACCCACGTAGTCGGCGCCACTGGCTAGAATAGTATCAACCTAATAACAATATAAGCATTATCAAAAGTAATATCACATTGAAATATAATATGACATTTTGGACTGCCTGGTGATGTCATTTTCTAAGACCACAACAATGTGTTACCATGGTGAAGACTTTGTTGTCATGGCAACCTCTTTTCTATATCAATTACTTCAAAACTAGTCATCCTACCATCCCACAATAATAATTTTTGTTTGTCTACATCCTAAACATGTATACTTTCAATAATTGTTAGTTTTGACTGTTCTGAACTCAATCGGAGTAAAATTTGTAAAATCCATCCATCATTTTTCTTCAAACTAATCGAGTAGGTTGGAAGATCTCGCTACAAATCATGGACCAAAAAATAAGTAGGTAAATAATTGATCCCATTCCCAACTATGATGATGTTTACATCATTATTTGAAGACAAATAGACCGAGTATTCAGGGTAAATATAAAATATTTCCCAAAATATCTATGGAAAATACTGATTTATATCTTTCCGCGCTATTGTAGGATATTGACTCTTCTAAATTACAAGCGATTGAATTACTACAAACGGTCAACTTACAGATCATTGGAAGGAAGGCAAACTGTTGCTTATGAACTTAATATTCGTAAGCTTTTTCACAATAATCGAACGAAGCCTAAAAATGTAGTTGCAATCTTCATTTTGTTATGAATAATTGAATAATTGAATAATATTGTTCATGTTCAGAGATATGAAAATGTTACTAATATCAAAAAAGGCAAGAAAATACACTTTCATGGGCGTCCACAGGGAGGGGCAAGGGGGGCGCTTGCCCCCCCCCCCCCCCCCCCTCCCCCCCTGGATGTCAGGAAAACATTAAAATGTTCTGGGGTTTTACGTATAGTCTCATTTTGTAGCCAAAAAAACTAAAGAAAATTGATTTCAAAGTGTCAAGAAACCAAAAATTGCCCTGCGGGGCAGGTTTGAACATTCCCCCCCCCCCCCCCCCCCCAAAGTGCAATATTTAAAAATATTGAATATTTCAACAAAATACACATCATAACGTCTCAAAATTGATTTCAAAGTGTCCAAAATCCAAAACACGCCTTGCGGGGCAGGGTGGGGGGCGCGTCCCCCACACCCCCCTTAACCCGTAAAATATTATTTCCTTGCCCTGCCCCCACCTGGCATAAATGCTGCGGACGCCCATGTACACTTTGTATAATAGGAAGTAGGTACACTCCCCCAAATAATAAACGGTACTCGAAAGAAAATGAATTGACTGATTAATGTTTGATGGCATCATCTCATGAAGTCAGTCAGTGCTAACGCATTATCTAACTCTTTTAGGTGAGCTCTGATTTCATTGATAACAACAAGGATTGATTGCCAAGGAACCGGCCCAGCAGCCAATACGTTTTGTACCAAGTACCGTTTATTATTTGGGGGAGTGTACCTACACTTCTAACAAAAAGAAACTATAGAAATTGAGATGTTCGGTCGAGCTCTTTAGCAATCATCTCCTTAGATGTAACAATCGGTGCAAATTCAGTGCATTTCATCAATGTATACAGCATCCACATTCATTGCAATCGGCACAATAGAAACAATAAAGTGTCTCCAGCTAACTGAATATAATAATACATTTCCAAATCATGTTGCGCAAGCTAATTACTGTTCAAATATTTTTGGGTAGGTATTCCATAATTTGTATTTCATTTTATTTAATTTTTGATAATTATTGAATATATTTAATGCAATTCTAATTGGGCATTGACTTCGCATTGACACATCGAGTAAATTTATTCCCTTGAGTTAGTGAAAGATGCAGAGCACATGTGTTTATCAACACAATGAATGACGTCATTCTACCCACAGGGTGAAACTGATCCGCTCTCGACTCTCCAGTCGTGTTATCGCTGCGTTGACAGTTAAATTAATGTCTTGTACGTGACAAGAAGGAGGGGAAATATTCGCTGCAAATGTGGACTAGAAAATGAGCTGGAAAATTATCATTTGAAGGTTTTAGTACATTTTTAATTCCCGTTTGAACAGCAAGCCGATTGACCGATTAATTTCAAATTTTCAGCATGTGTTACCAATATATGCACATTGTTGCTGGACATTTTACTTTTACGATATAACAATAATTACGTGAGTTGTGATAGCCTGAAGTTGACAAAAAAATTAAAAGTTTCAAAAATTTTCATGCGCTTTTCCAGTTCAAAAATTTAAAAAACAAAATGTCCAGCAACAACTCAAATCTGTTATAAGCATGAGAAAAAAAAATTGGAGTGCTCCTGTCAACCGTTCTCCCGGCACAGAAGCATTAAAAAAGGTCCACCAAAATGCGATGTGAATGCCCACCATAAGTGGTAAATATAACGCATGTCATTAATTAACTCTGCCGGCAATTATTTAATAGGTACACTGATTGTGATGGATAATGTGATCATACTTATTATAGTTGAATGTACACTTTCCAAATTAATCGGTGATAGCCTCCGATTTGATTACTTTAGTACGGTACTAAATATCGTGTAGCTTTCTCAATGTTAAATTAGAGCCCGGGATTATTTTTAAGATTATAGGATATACCACCATGGTATAGGTAGATATATTTACATTTTCTTTTCAATTAGTCCAATTTCAAACAAATATCTTCTTTTATAGCGCCTCAGGAATTTTTGTCAACTTTTAAAGTTCAAAGGTTAAAGAAGCCAATTATCTTGTACTGCATTTTTATCATTTTTTGAACTTCGTATAATGGATGAGTCAACGCAAGTAAGTACTACGCCAACAAACTATTAGTTGGGTGGTCAAAGTAATGAATTAAAATATGAATAACACAAGCTTCAGTGTTTTCCGTATCGTAACCTGGTGTTAAACAATATTTAATGTTTCTTTGTAAAGGAGTTTTCATCCCGAATCCTGATGATAAATCATTGGTCATTTGGCTCATTTGTGTTTCTGTTCTGTGCATAATCATGCAACAAGAAAACTGAATCACAATTTGACATGTTGACAAAGGCCCAAATATTCAGTTATTCTTTTCAATAAAAAAATGAACAATTCATTTTGCGGAATGGAGGAACAAATAAGTGTTTCACTGGATTAAAATCTGTATGATTCAATACTGGTTCATATGCTTTGATCCTATACTCATTTGTTTCCTAAACAGTCGAGGTGTTCACGAATCATGATTTTACCTTGTATTTTTTTTATTAATAGGTAATTACAATTTTTGTTTCAAGTTTAATATTACCTTTTTGACTATCTGTCATGACTCATAATGCCAATAAATAAGACTTACGCAAACAATTACTGCTTTATTCTAAATGATATTCAGGATTTAGTATTTAATAATCAAAACGATTTTGTTTGTTGACCGCGAATTTTGTAGAGCCAAAAGGTGAAATTTGTAGGTACTTAAAATTATGTGCCATTCTCAATTCAGTTTTTAGCCTTTATTGAAGAGTAGGTATCACTCCAGGATATTTAACTCATTTGCGTATGAAATGTATATAATTTATGTAGAGTGGATGATTTTATTTCATTATTTATAGGTAGGTACTATTATTGTGATTTTTATGGTCAAAACTTGGAAACAATTCTTGTTTATAACCAATGACATTAAGGGAGCGGTGGAAGTGAGGCTGAATTAAGAGATATTATTCAATTTTTCATGGACTTTAATCCATTTTCAAACGATTTTTTTCAACAAAGCAACAATATTAAGTAAGAGTAGAAGTATACCAGGTATATATTATGGATTAAATGATACTCGTACAAACTACCTACACTTTGTGAAATACGTACTACCTAACTTGAACTTTTTTGCCAGTGAATAGCCGAAAAAACGTTTACATTTAGTCGATTAATACACTTTTACATTATTTTTTTCCCTACGAAACTACTTGAATAAAGTAAAAAACTTGTCTTCGTTATCAGTCTAGCCTTAGGTAAACTGCAAGGCGTTGCAGGAGCTTTAAGTTGTAACTTTTAGCTTTATCTCTAACTCTGAGCTTTGTTTGTAAGCTCTGGCATGTAAATCTTTATGGCCATATTTGTACAAAACTTTGTTTTATTAACGGAAAATATTAAAGCTATAAGGTTTAGGGTGGCTATTAATTCGTAACAGCAGTTTCTTTATTCTATGCCTAACAGTTTTGCTGGACTGGGACAAAACACATCGGTTACTTTGTGTGTTAGAATTGCATCGGCCGTATAGAGAGCGAAGTAGAAAAGATGTTTTTGGAATACGTTATAAATAGATCATACGCTATAACATTTTTTTATATTACCATCATTTTAAAAAGCTAGTAATAGGAACTGAAAAGTCACGCAAATTTAATTATTTGTTTAATTAAGCTAATTGGTCTCAAAATTTTGAAGTTTAAATCTCGAAATTTAAGTGGCAATTCTTTCAAGCTTTTTCCAGTAAAATTGCCTTTTTTTATTGGTAAGAACTAATAATTATACATACCTAGTACACAGAAATAATAAACACACTATACAACAACATGCCTCATAGCCAAAAGCGAGGCCAAAAGGCTAGTCTAAGTACATAATAATATAATACAAAAATGTCATCTCCTAATCAAAAAGAAACAAAAAATAGGCAGTTAGTTTGAAAAGCGAATCAATAACAAAATATCAGTAGGTATGATACCAAATACACTTAATACCAACTACCTATCTATACATGAAATGCATAAGAAAATTAGGTTAAATGTAATATATATGGTATCATTTTGTTAATTCGAGATTAATCGAAAATGAAAAGTATTTCTCATTATTTCTTCATTAAGTCATGATAGTTTTCATGGAAAATATTCCAGCTTTGGCGATTGGGACGCAATAAAAAGGACAATTTAAAAATGTAATCTTTTTGAGTTCCAGTATGAATAAAACTAGACTTTTGAAAAGATTATGTAAACAGTTCGGCTATGATGACCATCTTTTACGTGGGTGGTAAAAAGTTTGAATGAACCTTCGACACCTCTATAGTGTGCTAAATGGGAAAGACGACGGGGGTATGAAATATTCCCGGAGAGTCACCCCACCAATACAATGCATGCTGGTATTTATGACACACGGTAAACGACGAGATATAACCGGGTGACGCGAAAGACAAGACCAATGGCCGAGTCTAGCTAAACATCAGGCTGACAAGTTCAAACCCTATTACCACGGAGTGTGCAAATTACAAAACATTCGAAATATTACGGCGAAAGTTATGGTATCTTGAAATTAAGCTTTTACGAAAAATTTCACAAGTTTCGATGAAATGTTAAATCTGTGCTCAGATTTCTAATTCCACAGTTCCTAAACGATGCTACAAGGACGAAATTGATATCGGAATTTGTTTGTCCTGATTGCTGGATCCTTGCCCGTATATTACAACTTGACAATATGGGACATTTTCAATTCAATGTGCGATCACATCCATTACGTGTATTCTTTTTTTCCCGAACCACCCGGTATACATACAATCTAATGTCACAGGACGCTTTGCTCGATTTCATTATACCTATATACGTGCGACATTTGCAAAATGGAATGCCATTTTGCCGAAGCAATATTTTCCAAGCGCCATCCACCGAAATGCAATTCACATTGGATGTCTCGCTCACGGTATGGTTAGATCAGTACGATAAGCATTCTCCTACTATGTCTTCATTAAATGCATGATAGGTGTATTATATATTGGTACGTGAAATTATTTTCGCTTCCATGCAGAGGTGATAGTTCAACTGGTAATAAATATAACGTTGCTACCCCATATAGAGAACAAAAGCACATTTTATGTGCGACACAAATTCGCTTTTATATATACCGATATACCAGCGAATGCCTCTCTATATATGCTCTCCATAGGCGTGGATGTTTGGAAATGTGTGCTGGAATAGGGCTAAATTTAGGCCGATTACCCGATTAACGTCCCGAAGGGGGATGTAAATTATACAAAATCCGACTCGATGGGTACAAATAAAATAGGAGTTAAAATATGTTGATCCTGCATATAAATATGGTAAGTTTTGTGTCTAAATGGGACGCGTCTATTTTTATAACCCTTTTTATTATCGGCTTAAGGACGCACGGGGACGACGTTAAAGTGTCGGTTAATGATTATGAGGATGTCGGAGAAGAGGAGACGATCGTGCTCTAACGTTGTAATCATGGCTGAACGCAATCAGGACAGCCGGTCACTGAGCTCGAACTCGAAGCACGGCCTCCCGCACGAGAATGTCGGAGACGAGATCGGGCGAAGAGGAGACGATCGTGCTCTAACGTTGTAATCATGGCTGAACGCAATCAGGACAGCCGGTCACTGAGCTCGAACTCGAAGCACGGCCTCCCGGATATCGGAGACGAGATCGGGCGAAGAGGAGACGATCGTGCTCTAACGTTGTAATCATGGCTGAACGCAATCAGGACAACCGGTCACTGAGCTCGAACTCGAAGCACGGCCTCCCGGATGTCGGAGACGAGATCGGGCGAAGAGGAGACGATCGTGCTCTAACGTTGTAATCATGGCTGGACGCAATCAGGACAGCCGGTCACTGAGCTCGAACTCGAAAAACGGCCTCCCGCACGAGGATGTAGGTGACGAGATCGGGCGAAGAGGAGACGATCGTGCTCTAACGTTGTAATCATGGCTGAACGCAATCAGGACAGCCGCTCACTGAGCTCGAACTCGAAGCACGGCCTCCCGGATGTCGGAGACGAGATCGGGCGAAGAGGAGACGATCGTGCTCTAACGTTGTAATCATGGCTGGACGCAATCAGGACAGCCGGTCACTGAGCTCGAACTCGAAACCCGGCCTCCCGGATGTCGGAGACGAGATCGGGCGAAGAGGAGACGATCGTGCTCTAACGTTGTAATCATGGCTGAACGCAATCAGGACAGCCGGTCACTGAGCTCGAACTCGAAGCACGGCCTCCCGCACGGGGATGTCGGAGACGAGATCGGGCGAAGAGGAGACGATCGTGCTCTAACGTTGTAATCATGGCTGAACGCAATCAGGACAGCCGGTCACTGAGCTCGAACTCGAAGCACGGCCTCCCGCACGAGGATGTAGGTGACGAGATCGGGCGAAGAGGAGATGATCGTGCTCTAACGTTGTAATCATGGCTGAACGCAATCAGGACAGCCGGTCACTGAGCTCGAACTCGAAGCACGGCCTCCCGCACGAGGATGTAGGTGACGAGATCGGGCGAAGAGGAGACGATCGTGCTCTAACGTTGTAATCATGGCTGAACGCAATCAGGACAGCCGGTCACTGAGCTCGAACTCGAAGCACGGCCTCCCGCACGAGGATGTAGGTGACGAGATCGGGCGAAGAGGAGACGATCGTGCTCTAACGTTGTAATCATGGCTGAACGCAATCAGGACAGCCGGTCACTGAGCTCGAACTCGAAGCACGGCCTCCCGCACGAGGATGTAGGTGACGAGATCGGGCGAAGAGGAGACGATCGTGCTCTAACGTTGTAATCATGGCTGAACGCAATCAGGACAGCCGGTCACTGAGCTCGAACTCGAAGCACGGCCTCCCGCACGAGGATGTAGGTGACGAGATCGGGCGAAGAGGAGACGATCGTGCTCTAACGTTGTAATCATGGCTGAACGCAATCAGGACAGCCGGTCACTGAGCTCGAACTCGAAGCACGGCCTCCCGCACGAGGATGTCGGAGACGAGATCGGGCGAAGAGGAGACGATCGTGCTCTAACGTTGTAATCATGGCTGAACGCAATCAGGACAGCCGGTCACTGAGCTCGAACTCGAAGCACGGCCTCCCGCACGAGGATGTAGGTGACGAGATCGGGCGAAGAGGAGACGATCGTGCTCTAACGTTGTAATCATGGCTGAACGCAATCAGGACAGCCGGTCACTGAGCTCGAACTCGAAGCACGGCCTCCCGCACGATCATGTTGAGCCAATTAACTGGCGTCTACATATTTCATAATCATTAATATTATAATTCAATTAATCCTTGTGATAATTGTGATTTATTTAGTGTTTCCTATACAGATTGGAGCCCCGCTGTTTGTTTAGAGCTCGGAGAAAAGTGTGTTACTGGTTGCTTGGCTGCTTGTTTCGGTGTTGTTGGTTGTATCGCGTGTAGAGCGCGGTAATAATGGTAGCAGAAAGGAAGGTTTGAACAGAGGAAGGCACACAGCCAACTTACCAAGCCGCAACAATACTATGTCATTTTAATGTTGCGCTTTAACAATTACTTTGTCCCCAGTTCGGCGATCGCGGGGGATGGTATATGCGAAAACCACCGCCATCGATTTGTGCCATTAGCGCATATATTCCATTCCCCATCTACTCTACATTATGGCCCTCATGCACTGTTGCTGTGCAATGAAGATAGAACATCTACCGGCCCTCCCCGACACATTTATCAATCACAAAGTTGAAACAAATTCCAATTTTGTACCTAATTCGTTTGTCCTCCGCCGCTAATGCAGATTGCCTGTGAATCTATATATATGCAGACGTATGAAAGCATCGATTTTGTTCCATGTAACAAAAAGCATTATTTTGCAGCAACGACATTGGCACCCGTTCACTTAACTACCACTAATTACAGTGATTATGGTTGTAAACTAAAGTGGCAACCGGATCGAAACTTGGCATGAGATTGCTAAAGCTGGGAAGAATAAAACACAAAAAGCAAATTCGGGAATGTTGGTTTGAAATCATGGAAATCGTGCTGATTATGCATAACTAACGATCAAACTTTGTCTGGAATGAGATGCTGGAATGGAGACCCCACTTCAGTGCACCTCTCCTTTAGGTACCTCCACTTCAGTTCACCTCTCCTTTAGGCACCTCCACTTCTGTGCAACTCTTCTTTAGGCACCTCCACTTCAGTGCACCTCTCCTTTAGGCACCTCCACTTCAGTGCACCTCTCCTTTAGGCACCTCCACTTCTGTGCAACTATTCTTTAGGCACCTCCACTTCACAGATCCTCTCCTTTAGGCACCTCCACTTCTGTGCAACTATTCTTTAGGCACCTCCACATCACAGCACCTCCACATCACAGCACCTCCACATCACAGCACCTCTCCTTTAGGCACCTCCACTTCTGTGCACCTCTACTTTAGGCACCTCCACTTCACCGCACCTCTCCTTTACGCCCCTCCACATCACAGCACCTCCACATCACAGCACCTCTCCTTTAGGCACCTCCACTTCACAGCACCTCTCCTTTAGGCACCTCCACTTCAGTGCACCTCTCCTTTAGGCACCTCCACCTCACCGCACCTCTACTTTAGGCACCTCCACTTCAGTGCATCTCTCCTTTAGGCACCTTCACTTCGAGTCACCTCTCCTTTAGCCACCTCCACTTAAGTGCACCTTTCCTTTTGGCACCTCCACATCACAGCACATCTCCTTTAGGCACTTCCACTTCACAGCACCTCTCCTTTAGGCACCACCACTTCACCGCACCTCTCCTTTAGGCACCACCACTTCACCGCACCTCTCCTTTAGGCACCACCACTTCACAGCACCTCTACTTTAGACACCTCCACTTCCCAGCACCTCTCATTTAGGTACCTCCACTTCACCGCACCTCTTCTTTAGGCACCTCCACTTCACACTCACCTCTTTTTTGGCACCTACACTCCACCACACCTCAACCACAGGCCTCCACTTATCAGCACCTCTCCTTTTGGTAAATCCACTTCAGTGCAACTCTTTTTTAGGCACCTCCACTTCTCCACACCTCTCCTTTAGGCACCTCCACTTTACCATACCTCTACTTCAGGCACCTCTACTTATCAGCACCTCCTTAAGGTTCCTTCAATTAATGGCAGCTCCACTTTGCAACTCTCCTTAAGGCACTTTTAATTCATGCACCTCCACTTAAGTGCTTCTCACCTTCATGTCATGGCACCTCCACTTCATTGAACCTATATCTATGACATTCTTCCTTACCTCCGGTACATGGCACCTCCACTTCGTCATCTCTCTATAAGCATAGAGGTAAGAACTTCTTACCTCTATGCTATAAGGAAGCTTTATAGCACCTTCAATTATATTTAAAGAAGTGTAGTGTGGTGTCTGTATATCTTTGTAGATATTCTTAAGAAATTCATATTTCCGTTTTATAAAGAGACGAGATTTCTTTTTAAATCCTCCTATATTTTAACTTAAGTGCGTTTATGATGGCAACAGACGTTCTTTCGAGCAATTTGAAACAGAAGTATACTTTTTTAAAGGCATTACCAATTTCCATCCAACTTTTGTCCGTCGGAAAATAAAATGTATTCAACTTTCTACAAACTCATTTTGAATAGCTTCAATTTTCAAATATATATATACTTTTTGTCCTGTACAATTTCAAAGTGGCAAACTTTCGTCGATCGTCCAAGAATGTTATTAACTTGAGGCACACAAAGGTTCAAAGATGCACATTTGTCTAAAGCGAGCGAAATCGAGAGAGAGCGAGAGAGAGAGAGAGAGAGAGAGAGAGAGAGAGAGAGAGAGTGAGAGAGGGAGAGAGAGAGAGAGAGAGAGAGAGAGAGATTGCATAAATGCAACTGCAACGTAGGGAGTTCAACATGCGTCTCCGCTCCATAACATTCTTGTCATCACTTCAGCTTGATTACCGGACATTTTCTATCGCCTTGCGAAGTAACAAATCTACAAGACTCCGCATTTGTCATTGCTAGACTACACTCAAGAATCAAGATAAACATCGGAAATAATATGTACTCAATATCGTCAAAGCAGTTCAACCATTTAAATTACCGATGTTAAATGGGAAAAATAATTAACTTAGATAATTTATTCGTTGGCCGTATCAACATAAACACCAAATTACACAAAATTTGTGCCCAAACTCGACTCAAGATGAAAAAAATACAGAAAAAAGGGAAGGCTAGTTTGGGCATAAATATTGTAGCTGGTGTATTTATGTACCTATACTACAAGGTCGACTAAAAATTTAGCTGTAAATTGTATTTCACATGTATCATAATTTTGATGGGTCAAAGGTTGAAGTTGAAGTATCTTCAAAATCTTCGAAATCTTCGAAGTGTGTATGTAATGTCCTAGTAACCAAAAAAGATACATTCCCTATATCAGGGACCCGAACCTTTATTAATAAAGGTTCCGGTTCCGGTTCCACAATTTTACTTTATAAAGGTTCGGTATCCGGTTCCGGTTCTTAAACAAATAATCTTAAAGGTTCGGTTCCGGTTCCTGCATAAAGGTTCCGGGTTCCGGTTCCGGTTCTCAAATTTTAAATCAAACTAGATTATAACACTTCAGTATTATGTCAAATTTAATGGAATTTTTGAATTTGGATTTTGTCATATGAATGAAGCACTGGTGTAGTGTCTGTAATATGCGTACAGAAGTCACAGGATGGTACGCAGACTAAATCTCAGAGTCAGAAGAGACAATGGCGGCAATTTTCTCCATAAGACGACGTAAACATCAATTATGCCAGAGCTATCATATTCATAATTGTCAGCAAAGCAGTTCTCATCGCAAAAAAATTTAAAACTCGAGCACAATTTAAAAATGAAGGATTTTCAAGAATTAAAAAAGTCTACAAAAAATACTAATAGAAATGTTATCAAAAAATATTTTTTTTACAACTTTGCGAAAAATATTCTTTGAAAATATCATAATATTAAAATCCAAAAGTTAAAAAATTAAATCGTACATGTTTCTTTTATTAAAAGAAGGAACCTTAAAGAACCTTTAAGAACCTAATTGATTATAAAGGTTCGGGTTCCGGTTCCGGTTCTTGGGGAAAAAAGTATAACGGTTCCGGTTCTGGTTCCAAAATTATAAAGGTTCATACCGGTTCTAGGTTCCGGTTCCGGTTCCGGTTCGGGTCCCTAACCTATATACAACTGATAGTAAATGTACAGAATGGGTCTCGAAAACACGAGGATCCAGTAAAATAGCGCAACATTTAATCGCTTGCGAAATCCAGAATAAATCATTAATTAGGTATTATTGTGGATTCAAATAATAAAACTTAAACACTTGACAACAAGCTTTGAACATTAGCAAACGTTTTTTACGCGCTCGTTTTAATGTGCTTGCCGTGGATGACAAAATTCACACAAACAAAAAACCATTAGCATAGAATATCTTAGTGCTTTCTTCAAATAAAATATGAAATGGCTACTCCATGATCTGGGGAACTTAAAAATCTACAAAATAGTCGTATGATGAAACTCTGTTTTTCCCTAAATCAATCATTTTTAACAACATGACTAAAAATAAACAAAAAATCGCGCAGGGTTTTTAACATTAATATTCTCTCAGCATTCCACGTTTCACAGATTTCAGTTTCCTGCTCTATTTTTAATCGCAACCTTTACCTCCACCACAACAAGATATTAATGAATTCCCCTCGCCTCGGTGATGGACGGAGCTAGTTGGCTCAGGCAGTAACGCGCTGGACTTTCACTCGGGCGACCCGGGTTCAATCCCCCTCGCCTCGGTGATGGACAGAGCTAGTTGGCTCAGGCAGAACGCGCTGGACTCTCACTCGGGCGACCCGGGTTTAATTCCCCTCGCCTCGGTGATGGACGGAGCTATAGTTGGCTCAGGCAGTAACGCGCTGGACTTTCACTCGGGCGACCCGGGTTCAATTCCCCTCGCCTCGGTGATGGACGGAGCTAGTTGGCTCAGGCAGTAACGCGCTGGACTTTCACTCGGGCGACCCGGGTTCAATTCCCCTCGCCTCGGTGATGGACGGAGCTAGTTGGCTCAGGCAGTAACGCGCTGGACTTTCACTCTGGCGACCCGGGTTCAATTCCCGTCGCCTCGGTGATGGACGGAACTAGTTGGCTCAGGCAGTAACGCGCTAGACTTTCACTCGGGCGACTCGGGTTCAATTCCCGTCGCCTCGGTGATGGACGGAGCTAGTTGGCTCAGGCAGTAACGCGCTGGACTTTCACTCGGGCGACCCGGGTTCAATTCCCGTCGCCTCGGTGATGGACGGAGCTAGTTGGCTCAGGCAGTAACGTGCTGGACTTTCACTCGGGCGACCCGGATTCAATTCCCCTCGCCTCGGTGATGGACGGAGCTAGTTGGCTTAGGCAGTAACGCGCTGGACTTTCACTCGGGCGACCCGGGTTCAATTCCCGTCACCTCGGTGATGGACGGAGCTAGTTGGCTCAGGCAGTAACGCGCTGGACTCTCACTCGGGCGACCCGGGTTCAATCCCCCTCGCCTCGGTGATGGACGGAGCTGGTTGGCTCAGGCAGTAACGCGCTGGACTTTCACTCGGGCGACCCGGGTTCAATTCCCGTCGCCTCGGTGATGGACGGAGCTAGTTGGCTCAGGCAGTAACGCGCTAGACTTTCACTCGGGCGACTCGGGTTCAATTCCCGTCGCCTCGGTGATGGACGGAGCTAGTTGGCTCAGGCAGTAACGCGCTGGACTTTCACTCGGGCGACCCGGGTTCAATTCCCGTGGCCTCGGTGCTGGACGGAGCTAGTTGGCTCAGGCAGTAACGCGCTGGACTTTCACTCGGGCGACCCGGGTTCAATTCCCCTCGCCTCGGTGATGGACGGAGCTAGTTGGCTCAGGCAGTAACGCGCTGGACTTTCACTCGGGCGACCCGGGTTCAATCCCCCTCGCCTCGGTGATGGACGGAGCTAGTTGGCTCAGGCAGTAACGCGCTGGACTTTCACTCGGGCGAACCGGGTTCAATCCCCCTCGCCTCAGTGATGGACGGAGCTAGTTGGCTCAGGCAGTAACGCGCAGGACTTTCACTCGGGCGACCCGGGTTCAATCCCCCTCGCCTCGGTGATGGACGGAGCTCGTTGGCTCAGGCAGTAACGCGCTGGACTTTCACTCGGGCGACCTGGGTTCAATTCCCGTGGCTTCGGTGATGGACGGAGCTAGTTGGCTCAGGCAGTAACGCGCTGGACTTTCACTCGGGCGACCCGGGTTCAATTCCCCTCGCCTCGGTGATGGACGGAGCTCGTTGGCTCAGGCAGTAACGCGCTGGACTTTCACTTGGGCGACCCGGGTTCAATTCCCGTGGCTTCGGTGATGGACGGAGCTAGTTGGCTCAGGCAGTAACGCGCTGGACTTTCACTCGGGCGACCCGAGTTCAATTCCCGCGGCCGTACTTCATTAAAAAGGCGCCAATGGCACAAAACTAAAAATACGTCCGTCTGGTACACTTTGTTGAATTTGACAAACGAACCAGATACTGGCAATTCAAGTTTTAAATTGTTAAAATGTCAAATTATGAAAATAAGCGTAAATGTTTTCTCAAAACAACACCAACGTTACCAATACATCTATAAATGATAATTTTCTTCAAAACTCCTTCGTAGAAAAGCAATTTTCACTTTGCCAAAGCAAAAACAGTATTCGAAAGATACGGATTGTCTGATCAGTATTTCCCATGATGTCGATGCTAGCTCGTCATCTAACTCTTCTTAGTAGATGAGCTCTGATTTCATTGATAATAGCATTCAATGATTGATTGTCAAAGAACCTGACCAATCCGTTATGTTCAAATACCGTTTTTACTTTGGCCACGTGTACCGAAGTGAAAATTCATTGGACTTCCCATTTAGTGTTTGAATTCGGTGATGTTTATTTTTACACAACATTTATGTGAAATATTTAGTGAAAAGTAGATGGAGTGATAAATGAATAATTAATCGATGAGTATTGAAACAATCGAGGTATAGACTTGATGGAATCTCCATTGAGTAGTCGCGTGCAGACGGCGCCGCGTCACCCCACAGTAAACGCAGCTTAAACTGTCACGTGACTGTGTGTAGCACTGACTGTGTGTAGCACTGACTGTGTGTAGCACTGACTGTGTGTAGCACTGACTGTGTGTAGCGGCGACTGTGTGTAGCACTGACTGTGTGTAGCACTGACTGTGTGTAGCACTGACTGTGTGTAGCGGTGACTGTGTGTAGCACTAACTGTGTGTAGCGGTGACTGTGTGTAGCACTGACTGTGTGTAGCGGTGACTGTGTGTAGCACAACTGTGTGTAGCGGTGACTGTGTGTAGCACTAACTGTGTGTAGCACTGACTGTGTGTAGCACAACTGTGTGTAGCGGTGACTGTGTGTAGCACTAACTGTGTGTAGCACAGTCTAAGGTAGCACTAACTGTGTGTAGCGGCGACTGTGTGTAGCACTGACTGTGTGTAGCACTAACTGTGTGTAGCGGCGACTGTGTGTAGCACAGTCTAAGGTAGCACTAACTGTGTGTAGCGGTGACTGTGTGTAGCACAGTCTAAGGTAGCACAAACTGTGTGTAGCGGCGACTGTGTGTAGCACTGACTGTGTGTAGCGGCGACTGTGTGTAGCACTGACTGTGTGTAGCACTGACTGTGTGTAGCACTAACTGTGTGTAGCGGCGGCTGTGTGTAGCACAGTCTAAGGTAGCACTAACTGTGTGTAGCGGTGACTGTGTGTAGCACAGTCTAAGGTAGCACAAACTGTGTGTAGCGGCGACTGTGTGTAGCACTGACTGTGTGTAGCGGCGACTGTGTGTAGCACTGACTGTGTGTAGCACTGACTGTGTGTAGCACTAACTGTGTGTAGCGGCGGCTGTGTGTAGCACAGTCTAAGGTAGCACTAACTGTGTGTAGCGGTGACTGTGTAGCACAGTCTAAGGTAGCACTAACTGTGTGTAGCGGCGACTGTGTGTAGCACTGACTGTGTGTAGCACTAACTGTGTGTAGCGGCGACTGTGAGTAGCACTGACTGTGTGTAGCACTGACTGTGTGTAGCAGTAACTGTGTGTAGCGGCGACTGTGTGTAGCACTGACTGTGTGTAGCACTAACTGTGTGTAGCGGCGACTGTGTGTAGCACTGACTGTGTGTAGCACTGACTGTGTGTAGCACTGACTGTGTGTAGCACTGACTGTGTGTAGCACTGACTGTGTGTAGCACTGACTGTGTGTAGCACTAACTGTGTGTAGCGGCGACTGTGTGTAGCACTAACTGTGTGTAGCGGCGACTGTGTGTAGCACTGACTGTGTGTAGCACTGACTGTGTGTAGCACTAACTGTGTGTAGCGGCGACTGTGTGTAGCACTGCCTCGATTGAGGAGTCAACGCTATTATGCAAATCAGTCTATTTCGCTCACTTCACGATTACGTTACTCAGAATACAATACAATGGAGAAAATAGATCTGCATTAGATCTACTAAATTGACAGGAAAACATATTTTTTATATATTTTTTAGGAGAGTCTCCTTTTCGTTATTTTGGCAGGAATGTCTGTTTTTCGTTCTATTACTGCCGCTATACAGGTCATACCGTTTCTCCGATTAAGCTAAAATTTGTCTAACATGTAAAGACCAACTAGATGATGGTTAGTAGACTTAAATTTTTACAATCCTCTTATAGTTTGAAAATTAAAAATAGGACAGTTCGTCCGATGTACTTCAAATTTTGCACGATCATTGGATTTTAAGAGGTTTTGACAATTTTCAAAAGAAACTCGAGCAAGAACTTCAAGAGCTACTGACAATTTATGTTTTTTTTTAAATATTTGTCAAATGTCTTCAAACGGAACAGGTTGGCTGAGTGGTAACGCTCTAAACTTGTATTCCGGAGGCCCGGGTTCGATTCCCGCGGTCGTCTTTCATGACTGTTTTTTTTCGTGGTATTCCCTCAGTCGACAGGCAAATGCTGGGATGGTATCCTACTAGTAGGCCACGACCGCCTCCTGCCCACCTTCCATCCTTGCCTACTCTTCACCATCATCTCCCAATCATCATCATAATCAATTCATACGTCGCCATTAGTCTCGCTGCAGAACAGTGCGCCGTTATGCCCCAGACAAAAAAAATAAAAAATGTCTTCAACAGAATTTCAAAGAAATTATCACTGCTTCTTTGCCGTATTTCATTAAATTGGCTTCATTTCTAAGGTTTGTAGAGCAGCAATATTAATTCACATGCAATACGAATGCTCGCTTATCAACGCGTTCCACGGAGCGTTTTCCTAGTGTACACGTTTATCATTTTTATTAAATCTAACTAGAAAGATGTATATTTGCACTGACGTAATATGGTGTTACATTACATACAGCTCATAAGTACGTTTTAACAAGTGTAGGTACAGCTACTTTTTACAGTGCACAATACGATCTATCATATTTTTCATTCTACCTCATTACGCTAGCGTATCTAAATGTAGTTACTTCTTTTGTGTCATTATAAATCTGCATAAGTACTCAATGTTGACATTTCTTAGAAATCTCATTGAAAGCAAAATAATTCTAACAAGATTTAACATCGTCTCAGTTCGTCATCGTCTCGCAATGCATCTCAACTGATATGCATCAATGCCAAATGCATTTATCAGTCTCCCCTTTTTTCTTTTATTCGACTTCGCTCGATCGCCGGATGAATGACGTCACTGAATGATTATCTGTATGATCAGGAAGGAAAGACACTGGCATTGGCAAACCCCGCCATTACTGGAACAAATCCCAGCGCTTATCGGCTCTAACTGATCGACGAAATCATGGCAATCTACTATCAGGATTGCCAATCAATGGAGTCGAACCCGGAGAGCTTGAGTTGATTGCACTAACTTTTCACTTGTAAAAAAGCGATGAGCATCATTTTGGATTGGCGAGATCGTGGGGGGTAATTTCACGAGCATTCAGCTTGTCCGAAGTGCATGGCGGGAATCCAGTGTGCAGTCACGTTATGCCATGGACTTGGCCTTAACCTTGGGGTGAAAAAATCAATTGTAATAAATGTTTTAATATTAATGGAAGGATACCGTGATAACTTCTATACAAGTAGAAACAATACATCTTTCACCACAGAGCAAGCGCATAGATAAATGCTCGGCTTTGAGCGCTGGATACCCGGGTTCGGATCTCGTCGCCGACTATCCTGACAGCTTCTGATCGTGATTAGGCTGACTTTCATGCAGTTGCTAACTGATCTCTTTCCACATTCAATCATTCCCCTTCCTTCCTAATCATCTCCCAATTATCATTATAATCATGATTATAAAAAAATCAACGTATGTTGAAACTTTATAGCCATGTTTTTTTGACTGGCTACACGTTTGCTTGATTCGACCATTACTTTGTGTTTGTTATCTCAATTACTGGACATGAACCATCGAAAGCACGTTGGGCAAAGGTCCACCGAAACGCGTGTATGCCTCGGTAAACGGGGGGCCTGGGGGCCTGGAGGGCCTGGGGGGCCAAGGGGGGTGTATGCTTTGTGAGCTGCATGCATGTATAGATTCTCTGATTAGAACAATACTATAGCCATTGGATTAGTTGTGGCAAGTGTATGAAGTCGCCTGCATTACGGAACACACGCTAACCATCCGTGGTCTTTAAAGGCACACACACATACATAAGAGTACGTGTCGTTTTTTATTCTGATAATAACATCAACGCCGACATTATAGCGCCATAGGTTGGTTCGGTGTCGTATCCCCTTCAGATATCTTGAACGGTGATTTGGGGGTGGGTTGTGTTTTGAGCATTGCGTATATTTGCGATAGTTGTCCTGTAGAATGGCAATTGTGATGCATATGTTGGGACTTGGCAGGGGGGGGGGGGGGGGGGGGTAGAGTACGGGCAGACAAGTCTCTCGGGATAATTCGGCTCTGAGATTCAAATACTGTCGGCCCAGACCAGACTCCAAAGTTTGAATAGATAATGCTCATGGTTCGAGTTTCAGGAATACAGTTTCACCTTCTATTCGGAGAAACACGCGGTAAAAAATGTAAATCTACTAAATATTATGTAGGAGACTCCGATGTTATTTATGTTTTAGTAAAATCACAATTTTCTTGTTATTAATATTAATACAGGAGTTGAATTAAAAAAAAAATATTTACGGAAATATTTCAAAATTGTATTTTTTACTAACAAATAAATGCTTCCCTTATTTGCCCAAGTTTTTGGCAGCTTTATGGTAGTGCATGGAAGCATAAGTTGTCAGCAATTCTCTAGTTGCCATGGCAACCTATAACAGCCAATTACCGCATGGCGTCTTTCATGTTAAGCCACAAGCGAACTTATCCTGCCAATAAGTTGCTGGAATATTTTACTTAAACCGTGCCTATTTATGTTTTAGTGCTCCTGAAGGGAAACACATTTATAATTTGCTCAGGATTTAATCTGACGCATGACACCAGGGATTTATCTTGAAAAAAAAGTAATTTACTAAGTGTCAACGGTGTTTTTTTACCTTCCAATCTTATAAATATCGATGTCGGAATGTTGATATTCCTGATGTTCGGGGACCGGGAAATAGATGAAAATATCCATATGATTGAGCGATATTTATCCAGCAAATCATATTTAGAATTCCCGTCTTGGCCCCCAGGACTCTGTCTGCCTCTAACCCTGCGCTAAGTCACCTGGCTCTCTCTCTCTCTCTCTCTCTCTCTCTCGCTCTCTCGCTTGCTCTCTCTTGAGATCGGCCGCCTACAGCCAACTGTCACCTGAGCTGTCACCTCGCCTGTCACGAACTAATGTGACAGTCAGTTACAGTTGACAGTCGGTGAGCTGGGGCGGTTTTGATGCCAGTACATCGTTCACCATTCCATCAAATCCTCGGCAAGAGAGTGTGGGGCAAGGAGGGGGGAGGGGGGAGGGGGGACGCCATCAAACGGAATACACCTTCAGGAGAAATGTGATGGGATATTGGAGGAATGAGGATGAGGGTGGGAGGGAGGGAGGAAAGTCAATCCTGGAAAAAGAATCCCCCGATCTCACCTTCTCCGTTAAATAAATTACACCCGTGCATAATCTATCGCTCCATCACCGGGAGTCGATCGCGGGCCTATCGATCGCAATGAGGCGACGACGATGACGATGACGATTGCGAACACGTGACACGTGACGCGACGTCGCGGCGGAGGTGTATGCGTCGCGACGCCAACACGGATTCGAAGGAATGCAATATTCCGTCCTAAGAAACGTGCCGGTATTTTCTACTCTTGAATTCTGTCCATTTTTTACCCCTCCTTGTCTTTCTCTCCTCTCTCTCTCTCTCTCTCTATCTCTCGTTCTCTCTCGCGGTTATAAGCACAACTGGCATGCGAATATTTCGGTTTTTCCACCATATATACTGTCTGGTTTTCGGCATCAGACTTCTTGCGAGGCGTGCACATTGGCATTGTCTGCTGTGTCTGCACTCCGCTTGTTTTCCTCGCTAAATTCGACGTCCCTTCCATCCTACTGGCAACAACAAACCCCCAACAGAATAAACTTTTTACTCTTCTTCCTAAATCCCTCCGCCCCCGGATTTCTTTCTCTTATTCTCCGTGTGTTCTAAAGCCTCCTACATATCGTTGCTCGGCGTTGTCAGTACGTCAGCGCAAGAGACAGATAAGTAGAAGGAATACGGACGTCGATACACGAAGATTGGTATTTTTCAATTTCAACCGTCGCATCGACATTCGGTCATTGTCGACTTTCTGGCGCAGTTTGATCAGGTTATGGGAGCTCTGTTGCTATCGCGCATTACAGAGTTATTGCCATATCACACGGTCTAGTAGGGTCAATCGAATCGATACGAATCATTCTGAAATGAGCTGAAATGTTCGCCCCGCAGCTCTTGCCAATGTTTTCGATTCAAGTTGACTCAAAAGCAAGTCGTGTATAGGATCTGCAACTCTCTCCCTTTGTTGGAGGAATTCAGTGGAAAGGAAAGTCTCCTTTTTCTTTGGGTTTAGAGTTTAAAGGAGGGCAGATTATATATTCAAAGTGAGTCGCATTTCTTGACGACATGCAATTAAGGTGTCTAATAATTGGATTTAGACTCTGGAGTATAAGGAATATATTCCTTTGTTTGTTTCTTATAAGCATTGCAAATTCTCTTCTTTGCCATTGAGTTACGAAAACTACGACAGTTTGTGGAATGACAAACTAATAAAGAAAAAAAAACTCATAACAAAGAGGAAGAAGGATGGAAGAAGCTTTTCTATCCAATCTCTTTCGCTGATTCTATTCCCCCCCTTCCGTTCTCACCGAAGTTTCGTCACACTTTCCAATAAGACAAACACTAAATATTACTTCTAACAACAGTGAATTGACTATTGAATGTTCCGCGGAGCGAATTGCGCGGGGACGGGGACGGGGACGGGGACGGGGACGGGGACGGGGACGGGAAGAGGGACGGGGACGGACCCAGATGCACAATATTGCTCCATCGTGTGCCGGAACGTCTTCGACATCCACGCGTGGAAATGAAGACAAACGGCACACATTATTTCATGGGCCAGTGGGGCACGTGTTGGGATAAAAAGAAAACTTCAAATTTTATCAAATCCATCATTAATATCTAGATTGTTTTCGTTCTCCCCTGGCCCCGCTTCGGACTTGGGATTGTTTCGGGTGGCCGGCACTTGGGCGAGGAAATCCGCCACTCCGTGCTAACCTGTGATGCCCTATCACTCGCGAGAGGGGGGTGGGGGGGGGGGGGGGGGGGGAACACGTCTGCACGCAACCCCCACAGGAATATTATTATTATAAGAGATAGATAGATGGCCACTAAAATTGAGCCATCAATCTTCAGATATGAAATAATGTTCGGGATGAAGGGGATGAGACAAGTGGGAAGGGGATGGGATTCCACCGCGCTTCGTCTTAGTCCTGCCAACCCCTTCACTCCCTACCACCCCCCACTCTACCTACCAATAAAACGCTTAGATCTGCCACATCTCGGAGAGGCAAAATAAATTAAGAAGCTATACCCAAGCTGTAATGACTTTGACCGTAATGGTGAACGGGATTCTTTATTAAATTCTAATTTCTAGTCTCGAAGGTTATGAGAGCCATGGCACTTGCTAATGAGTCGAGAGGGTGTGAGTGGGAGAATCAAATGATTTTCCTATAATGTGTGCAGTGAATAATCCAGGGCGCATGGCGGCTGTTGATAATCCATGCCTCCGCAAAGAAAGAAACACACTCAGAGCAAGACTCGGTTTTATGGAACTACCAATGTACTACTCGGAATTGATTACGGTCTTATCTTGCAGAAGGCATCGGCATTGTGTGTAAGCCTAATGAACATTCGGGCGAAATATCCCCCGGCCTCTGTGGCCTCTTGTTTGTTTCTCTGTTCGCAAAGACATTAGGTGCGAGAGGCTCGTTGAGATTTACTTAGCGTCTGGGCCGGGCATGGTAAGCCCTGCTTGGCCCGCTTGCTCACTTCACCGGGTACTTTTATTTATGCAAATATGTGTGAACTACGCGTCTGCAGAAAGTTTAATCGAGTAGAAATAGGATTAAAGCGAGAAGTTTTCTTCCATCGCGAGGAAAGTTTCATTGGAAGACTGATTGCCATGTAAAGTTATAGTCTAATCTGTTTTCTATGCCTTGATATTTGGCAGTGTGTATTTGAGGCATTTGTTTCGTTGAATTTGTCCTGCCTGCTCGGATGGAATTCTCTACTCTCATTAGTTGTGGAGAAAATTCACTTGAATATCTCGGAATTATATAAAAAAACTCTCAAACTCTATTATCTCCAAATGAAAAGTGAATATATGCATCGCAATTGATTGATTCTTGACACCTGTATACAAGTATTGACAATCAATAACATTCATTTTGCCCTTTTTGCAAGCTGCCATTACCTCTGTCAAAAGTACATTTCTCAATGGAAGGATTTCACAGAAACTGCATGGCAAATTAGCATACTTTTTATGATCCTAATGGCGAAATTAAAGAAACATTTCATGCACATTAGAATTAGTTTAATGTCTAAAATAAATAACTTTGGCGTGTATACGCTAAATATAGACATTCGAGCCCACAGTAAATCTGAAAACTCCCGCTAATCTCTTGGCCTTAACTTGGCATGGCAAAATAACTCGATTTGCCAGCCGAAATATAACCCCTAATGAACACGACATGATGTGATTGGCCATGCTATGGACCTGAGTTTATGAATTTCACCTTGTTCTCTATAGATTGAAGATCAAGATGCTTAGTTACATCACAAGGGAGCTTCTTCGCGAAATCAAGTCCGTTATTTTCAATTTCCATTTCTTCCATATTATAATAAGAACAGCTTATCATAATACCTCTTCTCTATATTCTGACTTTTTCAAAAACAAAGTACGCTCCGTATAATAAGCTGGCTTATGGCGATGGTTTGCCATTTAATATTTTTACGGTTTTTACGGTTTTATTATCTATCTCACTTTTTAATTATCTCTGTGCAATGGTGCTACAGAGTGCATTATTGCACACCACGCGTCATCGTTGGAGTAGCATTTGGCAGGCTATTTATTCATGTGCAGATATTGCATTGTTAACGGAAGTGACAAAACGTCAACCGTATGTTTTCAAATGCGTTTTATGGTTGAAAATCTCGTGCTGTATTTGCTGGCCGCGCAATTTTTTAATGTATTTCCAAAGTACTTAATGACTATAAAGGTCCATTGATGTCGGCGTATTAATATTGATGATGGAAATGAGATGGCAAACTCTACATGTGGCATGCGTATAGTGTTACGCACAAAGCGGCAATATAATCAGACGTATAGTGACAAATAGAAAGTTTCCGTACAACAAGGGTGTTTAGTTGAATCAATATGGGGTGAAGTTGTGTTTAAGGTAGAACCACCATAACCTCAATGTTTCCGATTTACTTGAAATTTTGATGACTTATTGATAATCATGCAATACATCAATCCATGAAAAAATGAAACACTTCTCGTGTCCAGTTTCTGAGATAAATTGATTTGTCTCCCCCATGTTATCTTATGGCGGAAAAAGAAAATCGTGTCATTTTTAAGCTAAAATGAAGATCTATTTTTTTTGTCTCGATAGATTTGAGCAAAAAACTTTTTTATGGTAGACATATGGACATACTATCAGGAAAAAAACTGAAAACAATACCAACGTGTGCTATTTTAAAAGTTATATACCAAATTCGAAATGATTTTCCTATACCTCCCATGTTAAGTTTTGTTCATCCTCTGATAACATAAAATTGAAAACTCATTGTTGGACTGGAGTTGCAAACTACAGAACATTAAATGAGTCTGTTGTACTTAAATATAGTTGAAATGTAGGGAAACGTTTTTTGAACTTGTAATTTCAAGAATATTTTTTTTTTGTATATGTCGATCGATTGCTCTACCTTAAGAAGACATCATTTTCGTCCTGATTTTTTTACTAGAAACTTCTATACACGACGTATTTCTTACACACCTTTTAACAAAATATTAATACAATTACTTGTTGCTTGAAATCCAATAGACTCAGGAGACCCGTTTTCTCCTCGTTTTCATGTTTTCGTTTTGGTGATCACGACTAAGGTTCTTTGAGTTTTTTAAAATAAATAGTACATACTAATCGTCCAGAAGCGTCCAGTTATATAATGGATCAAATGTAATAAAAATTAATTATTTATTGAGAAATGTGTTTTATTTGATAATTCAAATGCACAACTCCAAATTTATATTAACAAAACAAAACTTATATTGATCAATAAGTTCAATTAATATTTTACGATTATGCGTTTTTCATTGGCTGTGCTTGTTCCGCAAACAAATGATTTTGAACGAATAGAAAAATCAAGAATTGCGGACAGAAAACGTTTAATATCTTTGATTTACACGAAAAATGACAAAACGTCATGAAAACTTTGGAAACCCATCAGAGAAAACGGCCATTAAATCAAAATAAGTCAAAGTAAACTAAATCGTTTAGCCGAACTAATTTATGAATATTTATGGAATTTGTTGTCAGAATTAGAAATTGACATATGTCATAAACTTCCTAGTACCTACTAATTTTATATTATAGTGTAATGAATGTCGTGGGAATAGTTCGTGTTCACTGAATTGGAAAAAGCATTACAAATTACCAACGAAAACAGAACGTCCGACTATTTGAAACTATGCGTAGCGAAAATCAACTCTAAAATGTATTAAATTTCCAAATTGCGTTAGCTGCACGGAAGTTAATTGAATTATTTGGGAATTTGAACGTTGCCATTGCAATTGCCGGTGATGTTGTAAGTTTAATGGGATTGATTATCGGGCATGACCAGTCGCTGTGGCGATCAAGCAGAGAGAAGAGAGAGCCTGGAGAGAGACCAAAGAGAGAGAGAGGGGGGGGGGGCAAGTAGACGGGCGTGCTTGCTGGCATCGCTGAAATCTCTGCTGGTCACGATCAGGATAGCGCGGTGCGAGACTCGAACCTGGACTCGCCAGAACTATAGAGACACGATTCTGCTTGAAATTATGTGAAAAGGATATATCTATGTTAATAGAACATGTGCTCGAAACGCTAAAAGAATAGATCATTTAACAAAACGAATTGTGATTTTCTTTTTTCTTTTTATATGTTGGCTATGTTTTTGTGTACTTATTGTTGATTGTTTATAGAAAAAGTAATATCTTATATTAAGTCCCTGAAGGTGCTCTTTTCAATCACAGAAAAAGCGATCCGTAATTCTGATATGACTAGCAACGCTCTGTGTAACGCGTTGAAAAACATGCAACACCTCAAAACGAAATTTCTTTGTGATGATATATTAGGTTTAATATCATATTTTGACCAGTAATGTAGCATTTGCTTTGTCGATATATCAATTTTGACAACTATTTAAAAATGATGAAGCGATGTGCGAAGTGAAACATATCCGGTCGTACCGGTATCGAACCCGGAACCTTTCCCTTGCCGGGCGAGAGCTCTGCCAACTGAGCTACCGGAGAAGATTTCGATGCTACGATCTGATAAACTAAAAAAATAAATTTTCCGATTTAACTTATGGACCAATATTGCTAGAAATCAGTAGGAAACCGAACAGGATAGTAATGCATCTTTTATGAAAGAAATGGCTTGATCCGTTACCTCGTTTGACCTCTAATGCGAAAGGAACAGACAAACAAAGAAACAGACATACAGACAAATAGACAAAAAACAGCGATTCCAACCATCAGTTTCAAGTGGAGACGCTAATTGAATCAGTTATTCAAAGTCACAAAACTACGAAATCGACTTTAATGTGATAATCGCACTATTGAAGATAGACGCACATTTTCTGAAGAAAGGGCATCTGTCCGTAATCTACATGGGTTGGAAATTAATAATAAATATACTTAATACTAAAAATAATAAAAAAAATAATAAAATTAAAAAAAAATCTTTAAAAAACGATGCGCCAAGTCCTTTTTTAAAGATTTTCTCGATGTATATATATTATTTTATCTCAAAGATAAGATTAATGATTGGAAATGTCATTGACTTGGCTTCTTTATTGATATCACTCCTTTTCAGTATTGTTTTTTTTTTGTAAATAAAGAGACTTGGCTGCCTTTTTACACGGAGTGTTTTTTTCTGGGATAAAATATATTTGACCGAAAATATGTGATTAAGCATTATTTTGAACATTATTTAGTACATGTAGTTCTGGGAAAATGAACTTGTATTCAAGTAAGGGCATAAGTCCAGAGCAAAAAAGCCCTTAAATAGAGGCGTTGTAAGATTAAAAAAAATAATCTAACAAACAGGTTTAAAAGCTTATATTATTTAGTATTAGAATTTAGAATCAATACTGTTTAACATTTTTATTTTAACTAGAAAGTTTTACATAGTTTTTATCATTTATCTCAGAACTACTTACCAAGGACTATGCCCTTACTTGAAAATGTGATTCAAATTATGCGAGTTATCTTACCACTGTATTGGTGAGTAGTTCCCTGTGGAAGTGCGGGATCTGCCTCCTCTCTAGCAGGTCCAGATGGGCCTGGCATCTGGAGTAGGAGTACGGATAACTGAAGGCGAACTGGTAGACATCTTCTTCCCTGTCGAAGCCGAATGCGAAGGACAAGACGTAGTGGTTCTGATGTTCAGGCGACTTGTAGTAGTAGACGTGTTTGTTAGGCATCCGTTGCCTGAAAACACAAACACAAGACATGTTCAGGCGACTTGTAGTAGTAGACGTGTTTGTTGGGCATCCGTTGCCTGAAAACACAAACACAAGACATGTTCAGGCGACTTGTAGTAGTAGACGTGTTTGTTGGGCATCCGTTGCCTGAAAACACAAACACAAGACATGTTCAGGCGACTTGTAGTAGTAGACGTGTTTGTTGGGCATCCGTTGCCTGAAAACACAAACACAAGATATTCATGGAAACCTCCAGAGCAAGTTGGCTCAGGCAGTAAAGCTCGGTCTCGATTCTCCCGGCCGTCCTTCAAAAGTCCGTTTCAAGTCTGATCTTTCCGAGTGGTTGAGCTTATAAGCTTGTAAGTGGACTTTCGACAACTCACCTTTTGACGCGCTGTTGAAACTTATGAATATCCCAATTTTATCGAACCCTTTTATGTAGTCCTTTATGTGCCCTTCTCTCGTTGTATCGGATAGTTGAAATAATGCTGAGAAGAGAGGATAAGTGTACCTATCTGTCATTGTGATTGCAACTATCTAGATCTCGATCGAGGCCACTTCATCAGATTTCAACTGTGATCAATGTTTAGTGTTCCAAAATAGAAATATTCAAAACATTGATAGCGATCCAATATTCGAATTTTTCACCACCTGTCTCAATTGTACTCTCTTGTAAGCCACCACTAGGATCATTGAGTTTCAAAATGTACAAAAAAAAGTATTTAAAAAGAATGGCGCGCCTATATTCTTATTTTGTTCCCGACAACCTTGTTTTCTTGTCTCAGGGCCTTGATCACTGTGTATCAAAGTGACCAATGCTAAAATATTCCAATATACAATTAAAAGGAAATCCAATTGAAATTGTACGCGCCAATACCCAACCCGCCTTATTTGTATAGCCACGTTTTGTATTTGCTCCTTTCTTTCATCACCGAGTCAAAACAATACTAAAAACATTCCAATATTCGATAAGTATTCAAAACAAACTTCAATTCAATTTCGACGCGCCAATATTTGAATTTTGTTTACGACCCGCCTGATTTGCAGTCACATTTCTTGCCTCGGCGCCTCTATCACTGAATCAAAGCATCACTAAAAACATTCCAATATTTTATGTATTCAAAAAATCTTCAATTCAAATTGAACGCGCCAATATTCGAATGTTCCTAGCAGGTATTTCTCTCATCACAGCGCTTTGTTATCGCATACAGAATCTTAACTTGAATGAGTTCTATCTTTTGTAGCTATCTAATGATACGTTACGTTCAGATATACTGGAGATAGGACGTATATCTAATTAATTGCAACTCTGCGACGTATACTGATGAGTAAATAGAGACTGATTAGACAAGGGAATTAGAAGAGAAAGAATCTAGAGAACAATGTTTGTTCTAGTCGGCTGTTATTTACACACTTGTACAAACATTTCAATTAAATGATAAACATAATCAAACGGGTAGCTCGTTTGATGCAGTTAGAGCAGTAAAGATTTTCAATTGCCAAAAACGACTAAAAGAAGTGTTGTTTAATTTGTCACGTGAGTTCTTATAATAAATTTGAAAATGAAATATGAATAATAAGAATCTTTTGAAGTCTTGATTATAATTTAACTGAATTAAGTGAACGGAACCGATTTTCATACATAGTTTTTTTGTGTGGGAATTTGCTCTTCATCAAACCTTAATAATCTTCATACTTTCCAAGTTCCATCGTCAAGTGTCTTTGTTAAATTGCACTCCCACTCTCTGAAAATTTCAATAAATTCCTTTTATGCGGATGCTACTTCTTAAAAGCCTTCTCGATTTTTCCCCACCGCCAGCTCCCCCCCCCCCCCCCCACCCCGCACTCCACATCGCTCTCTGTCTATTGGAATGGCAAAATCTATCGGTATTGACGATTTCTTACTTGGAATCGAGATAAAAGGATGAAGTTCGCAAGACAGAGGCTATTATTAGAAGACTCCTATATAATTTCATCAGTGCAATAGGCTTACTCTGCAACGTGTTCAGAACGTGGCACAAACTCCCAAGAGTATTGAAATGAAATGAAGTGGACGCCAAGGCAAGAAAATGCAATTTTCTACCGAACAATATCGTAGTTGATGAGATCACTGTCAAGCCAATATGTGCAAACAAAGTCGACCTGCGGGGGGGGGGGGGGGGGGGGGGGGGGCAGCAACTATGGGAGAGGAAAAATACGTCGCTTATATCAGACAGTATTTCTACGCCTATGGGCATATCTAACGTTCTTGAGAGCCATCTTCTCGGCCCAAAGATGGACGTATCCTTTCATCTTGCGATATTTTGTTTGTGGCTTTTTGCTGAGAGGGAGTATTATGAAATTTAATGTCGGGGTGGGTCGTTCGTATTTTTTAGGTGAGTGCTTTCGTAGAGAAATGTGTCGTAAACTGTTGGGAAATTAGTGTAAACTATAAGTCGTAATTGTGATTCTTATGACTTGCGTTGCCTCTTCACAACATTGTGATGTATTATTTCTGCATTTGGCCATTCCTTTTCCTGTATTCGGGTCATTGGAAAATGTGCATTTCCAGAAGAGACAAGATGCCACTGTCACACTCTAACTTTCAACTTAGCACGAACGTTTTCTCGGAAATGCTCTTGGGAACTGAAAATGACAGTTTTGTAGCTTGGCAGTGAAACAATAATAACAATACATCCTGAACACCATGATTATGCAGTAGAACGTTTTGCTTTTCTAATTGGCATTTGAAACTTTCTTGAGGAAGAAGAACTAAACTGAATTATATATTTCTTGTGCATATCTCCTTTTTCTTGAAAATACCTTTTGAGGCAAAGTTGAAACGAACTTTCTTTGTAATATTCTTGGACCATTTCATTTTCTTTGTGGTGATATCATCCCAATTCAAGCGTAGGTTGTGGTCCAATTGCCCGCGCCGCAATATCATGATTTGGACCTTTAACTGTTCCATATAGGTATATAGCTGGAGGGGGTTGGAGGGCGCAGAAGAGGGGATAGGAAAAAACTCGCGGCTCCATTATAGAGAGATAGATATGCCCTTTGACCCCATATCGTAATATGGATCATGTGAATGTCTGCATAGATATGGGTGACTGAAGAGACGGGGTAGGGGGAGGGGGGGTGGGGGTGTACAATGCTTTTGCCGGCATCGGGCTTTATGGGAATCGATTATCCGTTATCTCTGATCAAACTAATGACCCTTGTCTTGCGATGAAAATAAACGACGAAACGTTAGGATAAAACAGAAGCCCCCCCTCTTCTTTCCCCCCTTACTCTAGTCGAGGATCTATGGGGGTAATAGTCACCTCCTCCTCTCTAATATAAGATATAATATACCGTTCCGTTGACACTTCACACTGACGGAGGTATTAGGATCGCGATTTGCCATTATTCACATTT
>OW203763.1:24148622-24263801 GCA_934045905.1 Leuctra nigra | reverse complement strand
AATCTCTTTGAAAGTTGTGAATGTCCTCGAAAAGAATTGTGTGTCCAATTCCTGTATCCCGTCAGATCGATATCGTCTGAACTAAACTTGATGTCACCTTCTTCTCCTCTATGTACGCGTGTTGTATTGTGGATGGGATAGGAGATAGGGCGTATTGTCGTTGCTATAGCCCCGGCATGTCTATTTCCCTCAGGGACCTAATGTAGTAAGCGACTGGAGGAGCAGACGTACAATAGTATCATCTTTATCCGCGAGTCGTCGGACGCTTTTCCAGGAGTGAAAGATGTGGGACGGAGAAGGCGGGGGTGGGGGTGAGGAGGGGGGTGAAAAGGGACGCGTTAGATATACAGTGTTACTGTTATGTGTTTGATGTGCTTGATATCATAGAATAGAGACAGATAGTGGTGCTTTTAATCTACAAGTCGATGGGTTGGGCGAGAGAGAAGACACAAGGAGAGAGCGAGAGAGAGCAAGCCGTCTGTTCTCCTGCTCCATTCTGTGACTGCTGCAGGTGCGACCAATTTTACTTTCATGCTTGAAATGCCGCGCGCGTTATAGCTGCTATACTTCTATATAGTCGAGATGAAGAACCCCCCCCCCCCCCCCCGCCCCGCGCACCTTACGAGCCGTGAAATCAAAACGGTCGTTTGGAAGAAAGCAAGTAAATCTTTCGGGAATGATTTGGCCCTCGGCGTGAAGCTGGAGCGTCTGATGTTTTGATGGGAAGAGATCTCTGAAGAAGCAGAAGCCCGCACACCGTGCACGCCTCCGCGTCTCGTGGCAAATAAACGAGACGCCAGGATGAGGGCACGCAACTCTAAGTTTATTAGACTAATATTCGCGAATGTGTGTTTGCCAAATGAGATTGTAAAATAGAGCATTGTGGGTGAAATGAGAACAAATTAACAAAACTGTTGTTTGAGTTAGCGAAAGTGAAGATTATACTGTTGCGAGTATAGTTTCTCTTGTGTAACTATACTACAAAGAGCCCCTCCAGTTTGTTGGGCCACTGTTGCCATGGTATCCCGTTCACCATCCGCATATATTCAGTAGCCATATCGAGTGTTATATCAACTAAACTCTGTCAATTTCAAGAGTCAATTCCATTTGATGTGTTCGCACGTCGCCAATACATGTCTCTATATCTATATCTGTATCTGTATCGACTAGCCCACTGGCAGCGGGGTTATTGGTAAACTAAGTCGAGTCAGACAACGCGTTCATGTGCACATTGTGAGCTCGTTTGTGGAGTGAGTAGTGAGTAGTGAGACACCGATGAGAGGCCGTGGTGGGTGGAAGGCGTTCTGATGCTTGTAAATCTACCTATATACTCCACCCGCGGCGTTTCCGAACCACCGACTTTATGTTACCCTCGGGGGTAATTATGGTAATGGTGATAGATTCGCCAAGTTTGAGGGAAGGTGAGATTCGATCAACGATGTGCCTAGCGTTTAGGTTCATCTAGTACAGTTTGCGTAGTTAACGTATGCCGGGGGACATTATAATAAAGATGCAATTCTGTTCAACTTCACCCGAAATGAATGTCAAAGCTTTCCCCCTTGATTACCAATTCGCTAATTCAGTAGTTAGCACGAAGGCTTGCGGAATCGAACCGCGTTTACGGCGCACGTTTTACGTGGTTCACGACAGCCGGAGTGTCGCCACGGTTACAAAATTGCTCCATAAGCGTCGCTGCATTAAAGCACCTCGTTAAAGTTCGTAATAAGACAAATTTGAATAAAAATGTTACCCCCACCCCCCCCCCCCCCCCCGACCGCGCGAATTTGTTAATTATTGATCCCCCCCCCCCCCCCCCCCCCGCCGACACCTCCCGCGAGGGTTCAGTCTCGAATTCACCGCAGGCGGATTAGTGTCTATCTATCACCTGCACGATGCCGGGATGGATGTCGGAGTCTGCGAAGGAAGAAGATGAAGAAACCATGACGCCCGAAGAGCACGGTGTATGTCGGGGGTAGTCGTTGAAATTCCACCCTCGTACGACGTTCTCTTTGCTGACACAGGCAACCACCCCCTGGAACTTGCTCATCATCCCCGGCACAGGCTTAGCAGCTGTGGGGTGGAGGGGGTGGACCGGCGGCGGCGGAGGCGGGTGGCGGGCGGGGGGGAGAGCGCGGGGACCTAGCTAAGGGAGCCGGCCCGGCAAATTTCAACGGCCACGTACAGAATACGAAATAAGTTTCGGCAACCAAAAGACCGAAGAAACGAGGGTGGAAAAGTGGCGATGAGAGCTATTGCTGGAGGTTGAGATATAGCCGGGTTTGACCAGTGGGTACGTTCGTTAGCTGCACCCCATCCACGTTGCTGATCAACCTTTTATAAGGTTACCCCGTAATTATGTCATTAAGGAAACGTACGAGAACCTCTATTTCGAAATACAATATGCAAGACAGCTCTCATTCGATCTCTTCTCATTGACGAAATTTAATTAATTACTAAACGAAATCTTAATCTGGCCGGAATTAAATTGGAAATTCTGCCGAACGCTCTTGTGAACAGCTTGAAGCTCTGTGAAATTGTTTCCTCCCGCTATAGTGCTTTCCATGCTACACTCTTCAATAATTGATATTTGTACTGTAATGACCTACCTCTGAACTGAATTACCTTGACGCATGTCTTTTCTCATCAGATTCGTGAAGAAGAACTTATTGGTGAACCCGAGGCCAAGGGTCATTCGATCACACAGAAGTATCATTTTCCTCGACAAGACAATAAGGTTTGACATTTACTCCAAACAATATTATTTCCTTTGATTCGAGTATTACATGAAATGACAATAGTTAACTACATTGAAGATTCTGACTTGTGATAGAGTGTCAACTTTATTTCGATGGTTTCAAAGTTGAACTTCAGCATTGAGTGCGAGCTTTGAACTGTCGTCAAAGAGACCGAAGAACTTTAGATGGGAAGGCAATACTATTTTATACGGACTCTGTTTAAAATAAAGCCATTTTCGCCGCTGAACGAGTATAAGTTAGCGTTAAAATTTGTTTCGTCGCTGATAAAAACTTATCGCAGTGTGACGGTGGGTAGTTTTGTATCTCAATCTCACGGAGTAAAACTGAATGGGTGGATATGATATTTGATACTTCCCATATTCTGGCCGTTCATATCGAATCTAAATTCTGGAAAGCAGTAGGTATAATATAAAATTGACGTCGTTTTCGGCTGGAGTGGTGTGGGGGTGGGGGAGGGTTTCCTTACCGCGACTAAGAAGTAAATGTTGGTCTTGATCGGGTTTGACGGTCGTCTTTTTCCCATAATGCGGGTTCCCTGTCGCAATATACCGCCCGATAACTTCGCGTCCAAATCATCGGGAAAAGATCGCGAACTTGCGCGCCCCAGTGCAGCTTATACACACCGGAGGAAATTTCATTTTGAAACTTTTTTTCGCGAGTTAAAAAAAATGTCTCACTGAAGTTATATACTTTTTTTCTGCAGTTCACAATAAGGCTAGTTGGAAGATGAAAAGTTTGTTGCTGGAAAAGCTCCGGCGTGTGCTGATTGGAGAACTGCAAACTGCTGTTCAATAACCGATAAACCAATCGGAATCCTCGAAACATGTTCTCTTTGAAAAGTGACAAGCTCAAAAGTTTGAAAATTACTTCTCTCTTTTCTTCTGCTCTGCACGGAATTTGTGTAAGTTGCGGGTGTGCGTTCGACGAATGTCAATGATGCGTTCTTCATATATCGACTTATCCCTTGACACTTTGTCAGTTCTATGGCATCAGCTATTTATCCGACATTCTGCACAATTGCAAAACATGGTGTAAAAGTACACCATGAAGAAAGTAGTGGGTATTGGCATGTCCTGATCGGCCAGGAATGCGTTGCAATGTCAAGAAAGAATGCATCGTGGTTCAATCAAGAATATACACAGCTTCTAAGAAGAAAATTCAATAAATAACTCCACTTGATTCGAACGATTTCCTCTCAATTATGTTGTGTTTTTGATAACACTCTGTAAACTCCTAGATTGTCAAGATATTCTATACTTACCTATTTCAAAAAGTGGTATGTATTTTGTTTAGCATTTAAAATTATTTTAATGCTGCAAAATTCCTCAAAACGAAACAATGGTAGTTCACTCATTTTTTTAAAACTAGTCGAAATACACATAGGTACAGTGATTACTTATTTACCAATACAGCTTAAAAGTTCAGTAGTATCTCTGTAGTATACAGAATAAATAATACACTTTCAAACAAATGAACTTGATCCCAAGCGGGAATCGACCCAGTACCATGTTCAGACCAATCCGGGGGTGCGTTTATAATCGGCAGTAAATTAAGGACTCATCCTGATGTTTCATCCAGGAGGATCCCAGTTCGATTATTGACTTGGCCAAAATATTCTTTATTTCGAAAGTAATAAGCATATTATTATGAACCATAATTTTGAAATGTCATTTTGAAATTATCTTTTGACCTTTGACATGCCTGACGATGGCTGATTTAAGTCAGTCGAGACGTTGCTTTTTATTAAATAATTCACACAGTAGGAACTGCATTTTATGAAATCGTACTTCACAAATGAAACCACTTCTTCAACATCTTCCAATATTCTTCGCAATTGTAATTTTGAGCTGTTTAAGAGAGAAATGTCATTCGTGCAGCAAACAGATGCAGTATATAAACGTTATTTTGTATTCCCAGTGCGCACTCTTGAATAATCGCCACTTCTTTGCCATGTGTTGGCCACTGCAACGATAACCGTCTTGTAAATCTGCCGGAGCTAACTGGGTTACAACGCTCTAGACGAACCTATTCGGAAAACATTTTCATACGCGAGCAAACGCCAAGGCGTTATTACAGTTTTTTCTATAAGCTGCATGGGTGGTATATAGCTAGCTAATTTGCGGGCAGTAAAGAGTTGCGAAAGTAAATCACGTGCGAAAAGTTTGCAAATTATCCCTCTATCACACCAATTAATTCCAGACGAAATATTTGTATGCGCAATATTAAAAATCTTTACGTAACTAAAATACAATTAAAACTTTTATAATTTGTAACGTAAAAAATGAGCGTTTCCTCGATGAAATGAAAAGGTTAAAGAATCGCAGAGCACACAACTGGCTTCCAAGAGGGCTCGGTCAAGGGTTGTTTATATTGACTTTCTTAGATGGTTTACTTCCCATTTATTTACTTAAGACCTATCTAATATTTTCATTTGCAAATTGTTTAACCGTTTCGAAGCTTTTAATTGAGACTCTTACAAACAAGACGCCCATTGAAGCTTTCGAAATCATTGGTAGTTGAGCACTTACGTTAGTATGATTACTTTGTGAACATACACATGAGCACACCCCGCAGACTGTGCACACCGTACACTGGATATATACACGACATCCTCTTTGTTGTCTACTTCGTATATTTGCTTTATTTTATCTCGATTGTTTTCGGTGCATATTATTTTTTAAAGAGTCACGGCTGCTGAGTTAACGTAATTTTTTAGACTTTTTGATCCGATTATTATTTAATCTTACACTTGAATACATGAGTTTATTTTATTTTTTTAAAGAATAATGACGACTTCCGTGTATCATAAAACTTAAAACGCCACCAAGCGGATTTCACCGCCCCTTTCAAATAGTGCAAAACAATATCTAAATTGTGGTGGGCGAAATGAGCCGAGAAGAACGTACGCTTCACGTGAACCAGAAGACATATGTCAAGTACTGATCAAACAAACAGCCCCCCTCCCCCACCCCTCTCGCCGCCCACTCCTCGGTAGGTATATTGGTCGCCTTCTGGGCCGGCCAGCATGGACGAATTTAACGAGGCCGTTTGTCCGGGTTACTTCCGCGCTCCGAAGCACGACTCGCGACGTCGAAAACCAAAGGTAATCCATTACTTAAAGCTCTGGAGTCGTCCGGCAGCGGCAGCGGCAGCACGGGGGATGCTGGCGAGAGGCGGGTGACGAGATGAATGGACCGACGGCGGGCGGCGGAGTAACGGAGTGGCAGTTTGAACAATGTCGAAGCAATAGGAACCCGGCAGTATGTCGGGCGGCGTGACAAATGCGAAACAAAATCAAACGCCATTGTGTTTGAGGAGTGTGGTTGATTCCTTTTGGGTTCGGTGGAAGCGATGAAATCTTTTTCTTTGCGGTGAATGCGAACTTGTGGGGATTTTCACATGTCGCTCTAATCGAATTAAAGCATTTCTTACCCTATTTTCCTTTCTCGGACGTTTAATGTAGCATTTTACTATATAGAAAAACGATACGGTAAAACGTTATTAAAGAAAAATAGCATTTCTGTATTGTTCTCAGTTTTGTTCAGTCGGAACTCGCCGAACATTTTTGTGCGTTGTTTGCAGTAGACAATTGCGCATCTGCGAATAATTATGATGATGAATGAAGGAGAAGGATAAGGATAACATCGTGGTCTAAGCGTAAGGCGCCTAACAAATATTTGCCTGTCGACTGAGGAAAACCACGAAAAAGCCCAGTGAAAAATGTCGGCCTCTGGAACCTAGCTCAAGCGCTAGTCGGAGCTTTACCACCCAGTTTATCTCGCTCAGTCATTTTATAACATATTTTGGTCACATCCTATTATTGTTATATTTTAAACTGAATGTAATTTTCTTGTAGCAGAATTTCAAGTCTAAACTGTTAATCCGATTTTACTCGGTATAACCATTCCCTTCCGTTCGTTAAAAGATTGCTGTAATGAACTGCGTGAACTTGATAGGTTTAGTGGTTAATCTATTGAGAGACGCGAATAGAATGAAAACAGAGGTGAAAGTGAAACCCAGTCATCGTCAAACCCCGCTTTGCCCACTCGAGCTGACAATGAAGCGATCACTTCATTGTTCAAAGAAATGATAATAACAATTACGGCGTGTAAATGAAGCAAAGGAACGTTCGAGAATTCAAATCGGAACATTCCGTAGGTTTTTTTTTATCCGCTTCGACGTTCTAACTTCAATGCTTAGTCCTTTTTCCTCTTTAAAGATGTCGTTTGATTCGATAGACTCTTATTATAAATCGAAATCGAAGAATTTCAATATGCGATCAGAATGCAGAACTCGAATCACAATTCTATAATCCTGAAAAAAAGAACGAGGGAATCGCTACAATCCAGCGGACAGCTAGAATGTTATGAAACTCAACTTTATATCTTCTCCCCCCCCCTGCCACCCCCCCCCCCCCCACTCATCTCTACCATGTCGCCTATTTGTCTCATCCCCAATGATTGCGATGTACAACCCCAGCGCAATTTATTACATGACAAATGCCATGTCAATGTATAATGAACATAGCGGGCGACTCGTTATTTTGGCGTTTGGATGCCCCTCGAAAGATTCGATTCGATGAATGCCGACTGGTGCATCTGACGTCTCGACTAGCTACACTGTCACCGCCATGTGTAGCGATCATGTCCTCGACGGCCGAACACAGTTTCAGGCACGGCCAATTAGAATCGAGCCCCGCGCAGGGCCTGGAGAGTCCAGCACCATGGAGCGGGAGCGCTGGAGTTGGGCGGGGAACTCGAGTTGAGAATGGTGATACGGTTTTTGGTCGTTTTTTTTTTAGTTGTTAAAGTCTGATAATAGTTTCACTTAATTAATTACGTTAGTTTATAATCTAAATATGTGACGTTTGTTTAAATCCCCAGTGCTGGAGAACCACAATTAAACGGACTTTATTACTTGAGTGGCCAATAAATTAGGGCAATGTTGTGACTCGGAGAATTTTATTTTAGTGGTGTTTAACGGCGTACCGTCCTGCAACTGGGGTAATGGCGACGGATGATGATGATAATGGGGAGATGGGGATGAAAACGGGATGGAAGCATGGGAAGGGGGCGGTCCTGGTTTATTAGTAGGGAACCGTCCCATCATTTGTCGCTCATGAAAAGTCTCGGTCAGGAGGGACGGTCTCAGAACCTGGGTCCCCGTAGCGACTGATTTGCTATGGTCGATAACTTGTACAAATATCCGTACTTTTAGCTAATGAGATTGTTATTATTCGATATAGCAAACTCCTTTAAAATTAATATGTTCATGTACAGTGAATGCAAACAATATATCCCGAGATAAAACTATTCTAAATGTTTTGTATGTCCCAATTTCCATAGAGACCTCTATGCATATTTAAGTTATAATCGAGTTATGACACTCGGGATGCAATGCAAATTTTATAGTTAAATAATCGCATTTGTAACTTTTTAATGGATCCTTGCAACAAACAAATATGTGTCGTCGGAGTCGAGTGTCGTAAATGTTGAATTGAAACGCTCGCCCGGACAGTTTTTCAAGGCAGATTATTTCTTATTTTTTTTATGTGACTCGAAGCTATTACAATACTTTACTCTATAGATAACAAAATTATTTACAGCATAATTTAATTATAGGGAAAAAGTAAATGACATTTTTCCATTCATTTAGCAGCTAATGAAGCTAGAGTCTTGTCATATCCGTGTATACGAAAGAAAGCAACAGGAGAAAATAAGCGAATTAGTCCAGGGACTTTGAATACTCTGCGACTGAGAATGGTTCCATGGAATCGCGCGCTTCCCCCATTGAAAAATATTCCAGGGTTTTATACACCTGTTGAAACTTCTACATAGCTCTGCCTATTTGTCCACTCGGCTAAAAGTTTTTAATCATTTTCATTAATTTATCATTCCATTCGTGATATCAAAAGTTGGTGGCTTTACTTGATGTATTTTATAAATATTTGCGCGTCGTTCGCACCTTTAGGGCTGATGGTGACGATGTGATAAAATGATGAGGTGATGAGCATGATGATGGGAAAGGACAGTGATGCTTCCACATAATGCCTAGATAATTCATTTGTCAACGCTATTATGTCGTTTACATTTCATAGAAAACCAACGAATGTTTTTGTACATTCGTGAATGCATTCAACTGGAAATCGAACCACTATCCTTCGGGATATTGATCAACGAACCAAGAAGTTGTGGGAATCATGTCATTAGTGGTCAAACGTTGTCCGCTTGTTTACTCCGGCTCGTACCGCTTTGTGATTTGATAGTGCTTTTTTTCTCTGTGTGTGGAAATTCTCGACCACTGCTAATCTATCTGCCGGAACGAGTTTGTAATTTTAATGAAAACATTATGCATGGGTCTCTTTGAAGTTTTTATATTTTAATATATCATTTTATACTGCTGCGGGACACCTCAGAATGGAACTATTGAAATGGCTTTCATGTGTTAAAATTGATTGAAAAGGACGTTCGCACTCGCCTTTTTATCGAGTAATCTTTTAGAAATGTGGTTTACAAACATTGAACAGGTCGGAACGATCGGCCAATTGTCCTCATAGTATGTACAACGTAACGATCTACAATGTAACTTCAAGCGCAATCGAAATCGTTTACATTTATTGGCAAAATACCCATAAAACTATCGTCTACGTCCGTGAAAACTATTCATTCGTAATAACTTATTATTGTTATATATAAATATATTACGACGTATTCTGAAATACTCCAAAAATATATATGTGAAATATTTCTCAATGTTCAAATTCGTTAATAATGAAAATAAAAGTTTTTCATTTCAACTTGGTCACTGCGAGATTGTGCAACTAAGCAGAGATGAGCCGTGAAACGCTTGCCTCTGCTAATTCAAGTTGTTGGCGTGTTCCTCATCGGCGATTTCACCTCCGTGGCGAGATCTCCTCGTCTTTCGTCGACATTTCTCCGGCATCGGGGTAGTACTAATATCATTAGTGTGCCGAGATCCGCCAGTCCCAATATCGGACATTATTGTATCCCGACGTCCTGACGTGACGTGTGAACGAAATTCACATCATCCCTTGTAATAAGTTACGTATCTAACATTATATTGGACTCGACGCGAGATTGTTGGCGTGACTCTTGGATTGGTATTTACGGATGATGGTGTATTATGGGATGTTGTCAAGTTGTTTGTGTCATTATTTCTAATTAAAAGCTTCAATTACTTTAATATCACGAATGCGATACATTGATATAAAAATGTCTGGATTTAGTTTTTTATACAAATGGTGGCATATGTGGGATAGTTATCAATATTTCAACCTATGAAATATGACTAATGTCTCGCTCATACAATTCTACAAAAGATCTCTTCGTCTTCGATTTAGATGTATTTTGGTGTAGGGAACATATTTGCAAACCTAGAGGGCTCTGCGCCCAGTATACGTTTTTTTGAGTTACGGAGGGAGGGTCAATCAAACCTAATACTGTCAACATTTGGTGGTCTCGCACATACAGAGTTGGTCTCTTATTAATATTATGGCTCTGAATTAAATACTGTCAATTATTGTTTCCAAATCCCACATCTGCCACCATTTGTGAAAAACATAACAACATTTTTTGATATACGGAGGAGAGACAAGCCCTGAGCCTTTTCTTGATTTTTTTCTGAATTTAAGTTCGAAATATTTGTAAAATTTTACTTATTTGTAAAAGTCCATCCTCTGTCACCATTTGTAGAATCATTCTAAGGCGACATTCATTCTGAGATTCTACTATTGTCGTAGATAGGTTAAGTTGTATGAAGTATGGTCAGCGATAGGCCGACCAATTCTAAAGCGATATCAACTTAGCCTTCGACGACTTGAGAAGATCAGATGTCTCAAAGCAATTAGTTAACTGGGATGCGTGACGTAACTTTGATTCAATGTCACCCGACATTGAATCAATGTTATTCACGGTCTTCCTGGGTGAGATGAGACGATTGTCACGCGAGAACGGGAGTTGTCATTTTATATGATCCCACCCTGGTGGTATCTAGTCAGGCTCCGTGTGAAATTAGCACATTGCGATGACCTAATGGAATTTGACTTTAATTGGCACACAGGTTTAACATTCTGTGGATTCACTTCTGTCACATTAGAGCGCGCACTGCGGTCATTACTTATTTTGACTCTCCGTTGCTCAAAAAGTACTGGAAGTACCTCTTTAACATGACAGCAGTGTTTTCTAGAGTAACTGCCAGCATTTTAATCAAAATCGGAATCCGTGCTGTTTTTGCTGGATTTGTTTTAAATAGAATGAGCTTGATAATGAACCACCTGGTGACTAATAAAATCTTTCATCAGACCTTCCACCAACATCTCCTAATGTATTTCGACCTCGAATGATTTTACACATGGTGGAGACGATGGACTAGTGCAAATGGTTTAACGTATGGTCAATTATTTCGAATTTACTCCCAGAAAACATCAAGAAATTGTCCAGCATCGTCTTTTTTCGGTATTCCACAAAATTGTTTATTCAGTTTTTCACAAATGGTGACAGATGTGGGATTTAAAAATATAATGTGTGTAAAATAATGTAGATCTTCAATATAAACAAGATGCTTTTTTCATTCTTGCAGACAACTTATAATGTCAGTTTTTACACATTTACCGTTAATACATTTTTCAATTGGGGTCGTATATAGGATATTTCGAAATAGAATTATATGCATTAAATGTTACTACATGTCTCTTGACAATCATAAGTCTTGTAGAATCTTGTAAAATAATTGACAAGTTTGAGACATGTTATGACATATTTGAGACATGTTATGACATATTTGAGCACGTGACGTTATTTAATTTGACCATAATTTGTATTGGCACATAAATAATACATTAAAAACTAGCGCATTTATACAGAAACAACACAAAACCTGGGAGGCTCATCTCCGCAGAACAAATTCAGATACAGAAAATAATTACGCCAGAGAAATTATTTTATTAACAATTAAACAAATGTTTAAATCTCAATATAATAACTAATTCTGACAGATCGTTTGATAATGAACGGATTTTGTGTTAGTATTAACGTGACTTATGACACCATTAGATTTGACGTAACTACGTAGGAAATATTAGTGTAATCATCTCTCAAGTTACAAAGAGCCATGTTGACTTGTCTGAAGCGGTCTGAAGTTTAGTACCGAAATAGTCGCAGCATTGTTCCTATTTATTATTGTTTCGCAGAGAAATTGCTGTGTGTTTCTCAATTCTCAGCACACCGAGAATTATGAGTTATTCTCGCCAGTGAAAGTTGTATAGCAATGCGAAGCACTAAAAGTACCCCTTCGTTGTTCTTCGGGCATTAAATGCAGAATTGCAATCTTTCTACTCGAGACTTGCCGTTGCTTATCACTAGGAAAACGCTGCGTGTAACGCGTTGATAAGCGAGCCTTCGTATTGCATGCGAATTCATATTCATGTTAAAGTAGCTGCACAAGAGACATTGGACAAAATGCGTAATTTTGTCTTTAAATTTCCTTGGGTAAATTCGACAAACATTTCAAAACAAGAATAAATGTCAATTACTCTTGGAGTTCTCGACAGATTTGTCTGACATTTTCAAAAAAAACTAATCTGTTTTTCCCGATGACATGCAAAGTTTCAAGTTGAAACGGTTCCATTTTTTATTTTCAACCAATCACATGATCTCGTTCAAAAACTACACGAGCCCGCTCTTATGACATAACTTCATAAGTGTGTGTACACAATTTCAGATCGATTGGTAGAACGGTTTGCCCTGGGCATTGCCTACAAAAACATACCGTGGTGACGTTTGCTACCCTCGCTTAATTATTAGTTTTTCTTTTGCTTCTCGACTGAGGAAACCACGAAAGAATATCAGTTCTGAAGTTCGGCCTCGGGAATCGAACCGAGCTTGACGGCATAGCCAACTTGACCGTGTTGTCTTAGTAATGTGATACGAAGGTTGGTCTCTAAATCATTTTATGTGGTCAAATAAACCAAATAATTCAGTCAAAGTGTGACTATAATCATATTTTAAATTGCCATTACGTCCAGCCAGAAATTATTTACTTTTGCAACCATTTACATTGATCAATATCATTGGAAATGTTACATCTTTAGCAAAAACTTTAGCGACAAACTCTGTAATTAATTTTGTAAGTGTGCAATGTTACTTATACGTAAATAAAATATGACAAATATCATAACACCGTAGACGAGTTGTGTTGTATCACCTCACATTATTCATGTTGAACGAGCTTGATGAAAGTGCGTTTAAGACGCCATGGTCGACACATAACACTTCACTAGCATGCGACTCCAGCTCAGTCACATTCTTTTGTGCGATCAAGTGCTTAATGACACATATTGTTCTCGCAAAAGCTACGTAATATCATTGTTATATCTCGACAGCGGCGATAAAAAAATGTGAATAGAGAGTTTCGGAGAGCCCTCTGTAACATCATCCTCGTTTGTTCGTATTTATAAAAGTCGAAATATTCTTTCTTCGTCTACTCGATAGTAGTTTTATTTATGTCTGGTATTATTATTATTAATAATCTCTTTTTATTTTATCTTAAATGGAACATAGAGCCAGGCCAATAGACGACCAATAAATATTATCCCTCGAATAGCTGAACCTTATTTGTTGGCCATACTGACTATACGTATCTTATTTCATATTGACGTCTCAATTTCTCATGTGAAATCTGTCCGAAATCAAGTTAGTTTTCTTTTTTCGTGCTAAACAAAAGCCGTCACGCAATCTGTTGAGCGAGTCGTCACAGAAAAAGTGTCACCCGCCAGATCGCCCCGTGCAATGGTACGTGTAAAACCTCCTCTAACCTACCAACTTAGTGGGCGATTATGATCAAGAGTGGTGCTCTCAAAAGCTCTGGGTTCTACCGTCATGGTGGTTGAATTCACTGCGTGCCAAAGCTCGTAAAGTTAGCTCAGCTTTATAGAACGGCCCATTGGGAATCAACTTTGAGTTCTCCCATGGCAGCTGGGGGGGTGTTTGTGGGTGGGGATAGGGGCTGGGGAGGAGAGGGTTACGTTATACTTGTCAGTCCATCATACATATATACGATTTTCAACCCGCTATGCAATTTTAAACTCGAGAACTAGAGAATTATATTTCTAATCTCTTGGTACATTGAGCATGGTTGAGGCAAAGTGTGTTGTGCTTCGTATTGGATGTGTATAGATAGATATATATATATATGAAAAACAGAAATGGGATCGGTTTTGGATATATACAGCGGAATGATTTTCCATTATCTCTTAAATTATAAAACGGAGTCATAAAAATATGCACGAACAAGTTTGGCCGCGAGTTTTCTGGCAGTCTGTGCACGTAAAACATTGCGCCGTCTCGGAATGCCGAAACGCAATTAACGCTGGCAACGCTGGTAGATGAAACGCACGAGGAGATGGATGTCGGATTTACACAGCGCGATGGTCAAACAAATCCGCCATGCAGATGCGGACGGACGGCGAGCGAAATGGCCGCGCGATGCCCACCGATACTTTGCTGCCATGGCAAATAATGCTCACTCGTACGGAACGTCAATAAATTAGAACTTTTGTTTCTGTGCCGTGTAGCTATCGGGAATTCACCGTTTTATCTTAACTTGCGTGAAAAACAGTTCGACGTATAGAATTACGCGCCATTAAAGCAGATTTTATTACTGTCCACTCAGTCGGTAGATTTATTTGAGATACTGCTTTTGAAGGGAATTTCGAATGCATTATTAGTGTTTCGCTTCACGTTCATCCGCTATTGCTATTGATGGTGCAGCATCCCTTTCAGCGTTCTGATAAGTCGTATTCAAACATATTCCAGACGGTAAGCTATGTATTCATCGATTGTCGTTGTGCTCGCTTATCATATTCTCAATTCCACCTTTGACAGACCGGCTCTGCGACTATTTCAAACGGCTTCGTGAATGATCGGGCGGCAATGGCGGACGTCGTGATGGGGGCATGGTGGGCTTACAGCAGGACGGTACGTTATCATGATGGGATCCCGAACTCAACTCGACTTCGACTGGACTATGCAATTTCCCACTCCTGAGTCGCTCCATAGAGCAGATAGCTCGCCGGGGTATCACGGGAAACCCCTGTCTGCCTGTGCCGCCTATACATTCACGACTGCTCCCCATACATAGAGCAAGAGCCATTTGTAACAAATGGGTCTCATTTCGCAAGAAGTGTATCTTCTTGAGTATATAGTACATCCTAGTCTTCTCTACCCTTGCCACCTTCCTTCGTCTCCGTCTTCGTCCCCCTCCCTGGTTGAACCCTCGGAGACCCCGCACCATCATTGCACGTTCTTACGATCAAGACGCTTGTTTAGAAATGTTTCCCCTTTGAAATCCAATCTCTTGAATCCTTGCTCACAATCTACGCCATTGCTCCACGAGGAGCGATATCAACCAGGCGCATTTGCCTACGCTGCAAGCCATCAGGATTTAAATTGGAAACCATTAAGATATAATCGGCTTAAATGTGAGAAAGAAGCGTTACGGATAGATGTTCTAATTAAAACATTATTATTTTAAACTCGTCCAATGGTTTCCCTAAGCGCTGCGGAAAGAATCCTCTATGCGTGTGCACGATATCGCCGACACGATTATCGCTCTATCGCGGTGGATCCCTAAACAAACACGAATCATGATGTAGACGGGAAATACTATAACTCACCTACGTTTATGGTCTATAAATCCGTTCATGGTTTCCATTTTCGTCGTGCCTTTTGATATAATTTGAAGTGTGGAACCAGAAGAAACGCACCTCCTGATCACTTATTCATGGGATTTTGATAGGCATAGTCTTTGTGATGCATATTAATAGACCCCGGAGTCGAGACTTTCCACGAGCGACGCTATTCCTAGGCGTTAATCAGTTTCGTCGAAAGAAAATGGCACATGAGTTTCCACAATGCAAAGGTTCGTTCCTCTACACTACGATATTTCATGCGACAATAATAGTCTTTCCTAAGTGCTCCACCGACGGTTTACATGAAAACTAAATTAATTCAAAAAGCGAGACGGAAGAGAAGCCAGCGTGCGATAGAGGGAGTGCGAATACTCTTGATTGATGTTCTAAATCTACCCATTCCTTCGGCCTCTACGAGTCGGATCGGGAATATTTGAGTGCACTGGCTGATATTCTTTCGCTCTCAAGTTGCTTTCGAGCTATTTAGATTAGTACAGTCAAATTGACTGCCATTTATGAATGGAAGATATTATTTACAAACTTTGATTGAAAAGTCTTTCGTTCCCTTTGATCTATACAAGAGTCAGCAAATGAGATCCAGCGGATTGTTTCTCGATCGCCATAAGTATTATATTGCAAGCGCGGGCAAAATATAATAGGAAATATATAGTCGGCAGTTAGGCAGTAACGGGGTATGGGCATGGGAAGACGGGCTGGGAGGGGAGTGGGGAGGTAGATCGGGGTAGAGGGGGGGGTTGCAAACACTTGTGTGGAGTTTCAGTTTTAATCAAAACTTGGCTGGTTCGCCGTGCGGACAGAACACGTTACACGGCTACATGCTATAGAGCGCGACTCTCCGAGCGAGCGGATCCGAGCGCAGGTGTTCCTAATGGAACACGGCTCGACGGAAGCGCTTACTGGACAAAATGGCTGACGCCGCGCGCGGCCAGAAGATGGCGGCGGCGGCGGGCGCTGCTGCCAGCCCAGCGACGGCGAACTTTTACGAACTTTTATGTAGGCCGCTTTAAAAGCTGTCAGCCCTATTTAGGAAGCTTACGACGTACAAAAGTACCGGGCCTTCCTTCGAGGACAGTTAAAATGCGAAGCTGAATTTGTGCCGATCATGGGAACACGTTTAGGATTGCGATACTGCCATGGTGTGCTGAAACTCGGGATGTTACGCTATACTCACATTTTATCTTACATCTTACACTTACGTATAACATTTAGTTATAAATATGTTTTCGAATATGTATTTTCTATATTGCTATAAATGTCAATGACTTCTTACTTGATCTGTTCTCACGTTGTCCACGACGAAGTTGAACCAGAGGCGGAATCTCGGGTTGCACGTGTCTGGTCGAATGAACAGATCATATTCGAACTCCGAGATGAGGTCCACTCGGCCGAGATTTCCTGCAAATAATCATTAGAAGCTCGATGAACCGTGAGCGCGTTCTTTTTTTGCCCAGCACTTGGTGTACCAAAGGATCCAGTCAAGATAGCACACATCCCATCTAGCCATTCTCCTTTATTAATGGTTTAATATCTAATGGCTTTAGGGGTAGCCCAGCTAAAGATACCAGCCGCAGCATCAAAACACAGTAAGCTGGCTGGCTTAGAGTTGCGGTCTAATAACCACGTTAACTGGAACTTGTGCTCCACGGTCAAAATATAATAGTATTTCAAACAATTCGGCGTCAAGAGCAGGAGAACGACGAATAAATTCGAGACGATGGGAAGTTTTCCACGCACGATGGAGCTTATAATTGGCCCACACTTTGGGGAATACGTAGATATATATCTAATTTTTTTTCCGGGGACCGGAGGGCACTTTGCGTCTAGTATTTTAACGCTAGCTTCATTTTGATTTATGAAAGTTGGTAATGCTCTGCTCCTACGTCAGGAGTCACGTGCACTCTGGAAGGGTAAGCAAACTCGGCGTGAAGAAAAAGTATTACCGGGTGCTGGAAGTAGAAAGTGACGGAGAGAGGGCGAGAGAGAAAGAAAAAAAAGTAGTAAAACACAGTAAAGCACGGATCAAGTCAGCCTATGAGTTGCCTTACTCTGATTTATTTGCAACTTAAAGCTTGCTATTACTCTATCGGTGTTGGCAGGTCTAAGAAAAGCTTCGATGCATCAGCGTGGCGGTGCCGAACTTGTCGGTGCAGATGAAGGAAAAGTCCAAATGGCTGGTCGCTAGGAGAATGTCGAGATTCTGGAGCTCCAGTTCACTCACGAGACGTGAATAGATGCTCGAATTCAGTGGTGTTTTTGTTTTGTTTATGTTTCTCCCCCATTGTCAGCACGTGGAAAGGAAAATGCTGAAAAACTATAAGTAAATCACAAAATCTCGTTATGTTGCAGCCGCCGAGTAAAACCACAGGGAAATATAGCAGACTTTTATGATCATTGTTATATTTCTCCATTACAGACCCGGTAAAAAGTAAAATCTTCAGTTTCTATTACTTAGCTTTGCTCACCAGTGTACTCTTAGCAACCAACAGAGTGTAGATTGTTGATTGTTACAAATTCCGTCGCGTCATAATTGGTTTAATGTATGTGAATAATTGCTTTGGTAATAATTGAATAATTGACTATAATTGAATCATGATTGCTTTTCATCACCTCAGCACAGTTTGCTGGCGATGGTGTGGCGTAACTAGCGTAGGTGCCTCAAATAATAGAATTCCCTCAAGTGTTGGGGGTGCCTGAAGTTGTGGATTTGTCTCATGTAGTGGAGCTCAAATAGTGGAATTTCCTCAAATAGTGGAATTTCCTCAAATAGAGGAGGTGCTTCAAATAGTGGAATTTCCTCAATTAGTGGAGGTGTCTCAAGATGTGAAGTTGTCTCAAGTAGTGGAATTTCTTCAAATAGTGCAGGTGCCTCAAATAGTGGAATTTCTTCAAATAGTGCAGTGTAACAAGTAGTGGTGTTTTCTTAAGTAGTGGAGGTGTTTTAATTAGTGAGTTTAGAGGAAGCTGGCTCGGTCAGTAATGCTCTCCGGATGTTCCGGGTTCTATTCGAACGGTTATCCTTCCTGACTGAGTTTTTCCGTGGATTCCTCAGTCCAGAGGCAAATGTGGGGAAAGTGCTACAAGTAGGCCACGACCACCTCCTTCCCACTCTCCATCCTTACTCAATTTTCATAATTATCTCAAAATCATCGTCATTCATCCTTCCCCATTAGCCTAATCGCAAAACAAGGCGACGTTTAACACCTTTCAATGCTCGCGAATCCAGTTGTTAAGTTTTACTGTCAATGTATTTCAATACTCTGTTAACTTTTAAACGGTTGATCAGAACTGTATTATCATGGCAACAACCAATGACATTCCTAGAATGACTGTGTTAACTTAATTACTGATTTATAAGCAGAGTATTGAAAAACTGGACCAAAGTAGTCATTCTAGGTATGCCATTGATTGATGCCAATGCAATATGAACGTAATCAACTGTTTTGAGTAACAGGACCTAAAAAGTAGTGGAATTACCTCAAATAGTGAAGGCTCGTCAAGTAGTGGATGTGCATTTACTTTTAGTTGGAGGTGTCACAAGTAGGGAGTTCTCTCAAGTGGGCGACGTGCCTTAATTAGTAGAATTACCTTTAAGGAGTGCTGGTGCATCAATCAAGTAATGTACTTCCCCACAAGGTTGAGGCACTCAAGTGGTGGAGTAGATCTGCTAATTGCTTGCAATCACACTTGCACATGGAGTCCAACGACCCTGAATCACCCTGGGAATCTCTCCTATATTATGGATGTCGCATATGCGAAGTAATGGGAGGTATCATTACCGATTCCAATACATCAATTGACTTTACACAATAATTATTAATTTGATGCCGGTTGTCAATTACACAGTGGAGGCTAACGAGCGACCAACTGGACTGGATGCTGGACGCGATCCCAGATCAGAATCGTCCACCCAATTGTACGTGATCCTTGATGTGCGATCATGAAAATAACATGCTGGGATTGTCCACACTCGAGCTCATGGCCACCTCCATCATCAATATAAATATTGTTCACATTTCTTAACATTGCTTTAGCTTAGCTACGACAGTTAAATGTGAACAGTGTATATCAACCTACTTGATTTTCTTGCTAGGGGAACTGAGAGATTGCCAGATTATTATTTTATAATCTCCCAATACGACGATGGCACCTCCATTGGGGTTATCGTCAGAGAAACCAGTTATCGAACCTAACAAGGACCTTGTTTTACCCACACGAAGTTATCCCTCCCGACTGTGAGACATTCTCAAATTGCTGTAAGACTTCATTAGGGTAATAATAATATTAATTTGGTAATGCGGCGGCGGCAATGTGGATCCTAGCCGGCTCGGGAGGGAGCTACCATAGCGCCAATAATTGGTGTGTTTTGCCGCAATTCCCATGCCGCCTCTGCGAGACCCACGCCACAGCCAACAGGGGCCACGTCCATGCCCATGCATCCCATGGGGAAGCAATTAGGAAAGTTTCTTGCACCAATCGGCGCGAAAGTTGTAACGTATATCTTCGCGAATTACCCCCCATCACACCCCTACCCAGTTCACGACGCCCTTTCCCCACCCGCCTGCCACAGTGCTCCCAATCATTCCCACTTGCTTAACAAAACCAATTAAGGCAACCGTTATTTTTTTTTTTACTTATGGCAGTATTCATTCAAAGCAATTTTTTTGGAACTGAAATAATATATCACTACCACACGGAAAGAGCAAACTACGAATGCTGGATATTTTATAACTTTCCGCTGTTGGATTTACGTGCTCTGATTTGAATTGGGTTTCAGTCGGTGTCATAACTTATAACTATAGTCTTGTAACGGATATTGGTTCGAGAATTACTCTTATTCTATCGAAACATATGGCCACGTTCCTGTCCTGGGCTAACTTATGACTACGTAAGTCGCGTTACGCTGTAACTTCCCTCGGCAATTCGTTCTTCCGGCCTTGTCTTCCGAGAATTAATGAAATTCCTCACACAAAATTAGTAAAAGTAATTAGTACGAAAAAAAAATTAATAACATTTTTGGTCCCCGGGCTGAACTCAGATGCTTTCGTTCTAAATAGTCGTTTCTTAGAAACATTCACTCCATTGATTCCGATCAATGCTGGGATAGTTCCTATCTCGTGGTACAAAAGCTGGTCCACCCCATTCTCCTCTCTGTGCTCTACTGCTCACATCATTCTTGACGCTTTAATTGGATAAAACGAAATTTCATATGGTGTTATTTCTGAACTAAAATATAAAATATTACCTTATAGATCGTCATCAAAGTGCTTAATTTAAAAACAGTATGAGACAAGGTTAAAATAGAACCCGATTTTGGTCGTCTTTTGGGATACAGAATGGACAAAATTGTGACATTTCCAAACCATTTACTCTCACATTTACTCTCAGCATCGATACGCGTACGGAAGAATGGCATGTACTGGACTCGATCCCAGGTCTTGACTCACCCGTCTCGAAAGAAGCGTCGAAGCACAGGTGGCCGCGCTTTGCTTTGCCGCTCTGACCCGGGGGCCGCATCACCACTCGCGTCACATTGCCCAGGCCTCCCTCATTCTCACTGTCGTCGCTGTCTAGAACACAAGACACAACATTGAGACACTAGGACGTGTCTAGAACACAAGGCACAATAGTGTGAGACACGAGACACAACATTGAGACACCAGGACGTGTCTTGAACACAATACACAGTAGTGTCAGACACAAGTCACAATAGTGTGAGACACGAGACACAACATTGAGACACCACGTCTCTAGAACACAAGACACAATAGTGTGAGACACAAGACACAATAGTGTGAGACACAACTCACAAGTCACAACATGAAGACACCAGGACGTGTCTAGAACACACATACAATAGTGTGAGACACAAGACACAATAGTGTGAGACACGAGACACAACATTGAGACACCAGGACGTGTCTAGAACACAAGACACAATAGTGTGAGACACAAGACACAACATTGAGACACCAGGACGTGTCTAGAACACAAGACACAATAGTGTGAGACACAAGTCACAATAGTGTGAGACACGAGACACAACATTGAGAACCACGTCTCTAGAACACAAGACACAATAGTGTGAGACACAAGACACAACATTGAGACACCAGGACGTGTCTAGAACACAAGACACAATAGTGTGAGACACAAGACACAACATTGAGACACCAGGACGTGTCTAGAACACAAGACACAATAGTGTGAGACACAAGTCACAATAGTGTGAGACACGAGACAACATTGAGACACCACGTCTCTAGAACACAAGACACAATAGTGTGAGACACAAGTCACAACATGAAGACACCAGGACGTGTCTAGAACACAAGACACAATAGTGTGAGACACAAGACACAATAGTGTGAGACACGAGACACAACATTGAGACACCACGTCTCTAGAACACAAGACACAATAGTGTGAGACACAAGTCACAACATGAAGACACCAGGACGTGTCTAGAACACAAGACACAATAGTGTGAGACACGAGACACAACATTGAGACACCAGGACGTGTCTAGAACACAAGACACAATAGTGTGAGACACAAGACACAACATTGAGACACCGGGACGTGTCTAGAACACAAGACACAATAGTGTGAGACACAAGACACAACATGAAGACACTAGGACGTGTCTAGAACACAAGACACAATAGTGTGAGACACAAGACACAACATGAAGACACTAGGACGTGTCTAGAACACAAGACACAATAGTGTGAGACACGAGACACAACATTGAGACACTAGGACGTGTCTAGAACACAAGACACAATAGTGTGAGACACAAGTCACAATAGTGTGAGACACGAGACAACATTGAGACACCACGTCTCTAGAACACAAGACACAATAGTGTGAGACACAAGTCACAACATGAAGACACCAGGACGTGTCTAGAACACAAGACACAATAGTGTGAGACACAAGACACAATAGTGTGAGACACGAGACACAACATTGAGACACCACGTCTCTAGAACACAAGACACAATAGTGTGAGACACAAGTCACAACATGAAGACACCAGGACGTGTCTAGAACACAAGACACAATAGTGTGAGACACGAGACACAACATTGAGACACCAGGACGTGTCTAGAACACAAGACACAATAGTGTGAGACACAAGACACAACATTGAGACACCGGGACGTGTCTAGAACACAAGACACAATAGTGTGAGACACAAGACACAACATGAAGACACTAGGACGTGTCTAGAACACAAGACACAATAGTGTGAGACACAAGACACAACATGAAGACACTAGGACGTGTCTAGAACACAAGACACAATAGTGTGAGACACGAGGCACAACATTGAGACACTAGGACGTGTCTAGAACACAAGACACAATAGTGTGAGACACAAGACATAACATTGAGACACCAGGACGTGTCTAGAACACAAGACACAATAGTGTGAGACACGAGACACAACATTGAGACACCAGGACGTGTCTAGAACACAAGACACAATAGTGTGAGACACGAGACACAACATTGAGACACCAGGACGTGTCTAGAACACAAGACACAATAGTGTGAGACACGAGACACAACATTGAGACACTAGGACGTGTCTAGAACACAAGACACAATAGTGTGAGACACAAGACACAACATGAAGACACTAGGACGTGTCTAGAACACAAGACACAATAGTGTGAGACACGAGACACAACATTGAGACACCAGGACGTGTCTAGAACACAAGACACAATAGTGTGAGACACGAGACACAACATTGAGACACCAGGACGTGTCTAGAACACACGACACAATAGTGTGAGACACGAGACACAACATTGAGACACCAGGACGTGTCTAGAACATAAGACACAATAGTGTGAGACACAAGAAACAACATTGAGACACCAAGACGTGTCTAGAACACAAGACACAATAGTGTGAGACACTAGACACAATAGTGGGAGACACGAGACACAATATTGAGACACTAGTCACGTCACCACACACGACTCATAGTAATTTATGTAATATAAATATTTATGTATTTACATTATTCATATATATTCATTTACATTATTTACATTTATGTATATTTTTTTGGTATTTTGAAAATAAATAATAATAATAATAATAATAATAATAATAATAATAATAATAATAAATTTTCAAAAGTTGCATTCCCGGGTTCGATTCCCGCGGCCGTACTTCCTAAATGAGCTTTTTTTCTTTGTTTTCTTCAGTCAAAAGAGTAACGCTTCTAATATTTCTTACTAGTGTACCACGACTTCCTCCTTTCCATCTTACATTCTTACCCTTTCATTACCATTACCTCTAAATCATCTTAAAATCCACTGAATGAAATACCTAGCTGTCGAGTCGTATGTAATTAAAAAAAATCACTTTATAAGGAGATTGTAATGGATTTCATCATTATCCTGTACGGTTTTTACGACAAATGTTTTCAATGCATGATAGTATACGTACATAATTTATTATGTGTGTTGTATGTGTACTTCCTCCTGAAATTCATAAGTTTTGTCATAAAACGCATTATAACATGAATCATTCCGGTTGCAAGAGCATTATATCATGCAGCATTATCTTGCTTCTTACTTCTAGGTTCTAAGTCTTACGTCAAGGAAACCGCGGTCATGGAGTAATTCAATTAGGGAATGCACTTGCAGTGAAAAAGCAATTGAATCAGGAGCTGGCCGACTTTATTCCAGTTAACAAAGGACGACATTGTGGCCGTTAAATTAGTTGTCAAGTTGTATGTTGTATGTTGGATCAAACGATGTAGAATTACAAACGGGAGTGCACGCAAAAGGAACTCGATTATCACATGGTGCAATTTCATTTAGAACTCAAACAAACTTAGCCTCGCTGCAGAACTGTGCGACGTTAAGCCCCAGAAAAAAAATAAACGAAATCTGGCTCTATTTTGAAAGTACGAGGAAGCATCACAGTGATAAATGTAACACGGAAAATGTTCTGTAAGTAACATTTTAAGATACCTATGAAGAATGTAATTATTTGATTTACATACTAAAATATCAACGATACAATGCAATTAAGTATTGGTTTAATTTTAACTAAAAAAAAACAACAAGAGTTGAACTGTGAGTTTACCAGACTCGTATGAATGATGAAATATATGTTGTTTTCGAATTTCTTGAATATTCTTGAATAAGATATCACACTTGTGCAAGAGTTCTACCAACTGTAGGCGATTGACGGTGAGATGACCAGGGTCCAAGTCCTGTTAATCCGGATGTTTTTCATATCACACATCCCTTCTTGACTTCCTGACAGCACTGGATGGCATCCAGAAAACCATAATTTATAACGTCGAAAATACAAAAGATATGTAGATACATATTGAAATGATGAAAATCGTGGCATCGCATGTTGTTATGAGTCTAAATCGCTCAAATTTTACTATTGGTCTATAAATTGCAAAATGTTGAAGATAATGAATTTTTATATTTCTAATGATTAAACCAGTGTTATGTTCATCATACATTTGGAAAAGAGAGGTTCAGGCACTCAATCATGGTATCATGGGTAAATATTTTAGCTTTTATTTACAAATGGTGGCAGATGTGTACATATTTTCAAATTTAATTGCAAGTTATACGAAATTACAAGTCAATGATTTAAATGCAGTTCAATTATTATATAACGTAGTTCACACTGCAAAAATCAACCTTTAAAGTACTATCTGAATATTATGAACATCTAGAAACTCGGATATTTTATTTTAGTACACTTTTCTGAAATTATGTTAATGCAGACGGATGACTTATTATGATTATAAATAGATGATGACGAAGAATGAGGTAAGAATGGAGATTGGAAGAATGGAGACTGCCCCATATTTTCCTCTCGACTGAGCGAAACTACTCAGTCCAGGAAGGACGGTCACGGGAATCGAACCCTGGTCCTACTCAGAGGTCTCAGAGACCTCAGAGGTCATCAGTCGGATTTCGCCGTCGACTTTGACAAGGTTTACGTATACAAGAAGACGAAGACAGTGACAGTTCCAATGATTCGACCATTACCTCAACCCTCGCTGGCTCTTGGGCTGCCAACTCCGATATTTCACCGTCAACGATCATGTTGCCGTTTTCCCAGTTTCATAACTTTATTAGAAGTTATGTAATACAATATTTTGTCAAGTCTTTGCGTCCTTTCATACGGAAGATAATTCTTCCATCGCTGTTGTCGAAGAATGCAAAGTTAAACTGAGATTGAAAACTTTTGCTTTTGTCGAAAAGTGATGATGGCTCAGCCTCCGTCGCGCGCTCGTGTGCCGTGTATCGTACACACACGGACAAGCGATATATTCTTCTCGAGTCTTAAGCAGCCATGAGACACGGTGCGAGTGGTAACGTTCACGATATAGATTCACTTTGTTGTGTTTACGACAAACTTGACCGGAAATTTATGTTTTGGTGTTCGGAAACTAATTTTGCATGCTCGTGAAATTTACATATGGTGGCAGATGTGGGATAAATATTATGTGTGCAATAACCACATCTTCAGGGATATTGTTATAATTTATAACGTCAAAAGTACAAACGATTTGTAGATAAATATTAAAAAGATCAATATCGTGGCATCGTATATCGTTTTGAGTCCAAATCGCTTAAATTTTAGTACATTGGTCTATATATTGCAAAATGTTTAAAATCATTTTTTTTATTTCTAATGATTATAACAGTGTTATGTTCCTCATAAATTTTGAGAAAAAAGGTTCAGGCACACTCATGGTAACATGGGACAAGATTTTAGTTTTTTTACAAATGGTGGCAGATGTGGGTATATTTTCAAATTTAATTGCAAGTTACACGGAATTTCAAACAGTGATTTAAATGCAGTACAATTATTATTTCATTGACTTCACACTGCAGAAATCAACGTTAAAAGCTCCAAATCTTAGAGATTGCCTTTCTATATATATATATTTTTTTTTTAATTAATGGAAACCCAATCATACTAACACACAATCAAATAAATTACACGCAACAAATGGAATAAGATTTAGTACATCTGGAGCATTTTAATAAGATAATGAGTCAATTCTTTATCTAAATGTCAATATAAGTGATTGTTGGACCCTAACGATACAGAAGGTGAAAGCATTACACATACATTAATTACATTTTGGTCAATAAAACCTATTTGATACAACCAATACGATATCAATCCTATAGTAGCAGTGTTAAATATATTATTTTTATTCATCAATAAACAATATGTCGGGAAGTGCATTGCCATATAGTGAAAACCAAATAGTGAAATTCTGCCGAATTATTTCAAATTACATCTAACTAATAAATTCACGAATGTGTTATAATATCGATTGACAGTAAAATCAATTTCCGTGCCAAATTGCTTATTGAGCTCGCTTGCCTAGACACGCATTCGCAAATAATCGTCAGCATTCCAGGCTTTTGAGTCGCGGCCGAAGAGTTGCAAGGCCTGGGAAGCAAAAAGAGTTGCAAGGCCTGAGAAGCAAGAAGAGTTGCAAGGCCTGGGAAGCAAGAAGGCCGAAGAGTTGCAAGGCCTGGGAAGCAAGAAGAGTTGCAAGGCCTGGGAAGCAAGAAGGCCGAAGAGTTGCAAGGCCTGGGAAGCAAAAAGAGTTGCAAGGCCTGAGAAGCAAGAAGAGTTGCAAGGCCTGGGAAGCAAGAAGGCCGAAGAGTTGCAAGGCCTGGGAAGCAAGAAGAGTTGCAAGGCCTGGGAAGCAAGAAGGCCGAAGAGTTGCAAGGCCTGGGAAGCAAGAAGGTAATCAATCAGAACTGTTTGTGTTGGAGACACGTCTCGAGGCGATAAATTTCACGTGTTGAAAAATCAACGATTTCAGTATATCTTTAGCCGATATAATCTATGAATCTGCACGAGGGGCCGATGATCGGCAATGCTAAGATGCTGCGGCACCTTAGCTCCGGCGGCAAGTGTCGAAGTGTCGAACAGTCGTCGCGCCCCACTAACTTCCCGCCATGATTGATTGAAGGGTGCGGGTTATAAGTTGAAATTAAAGAGCGCGACAACATTGGAGGGCCGACAGGGGAACTCTGTGACATGGTTTACCAAAGACAGATCGCAGGGCAAAGTGGTTGGCGACGGGTTTTTCTGCTGTTCCTCATGTGTGTGTGTGTGTGTGTGTGTGTGTGTGTGTGTGTGTGTGCTGCCCCGGGCAACACTGTGGATGTAACTCGCCTGATATGTTACTTGAAAGGCAGCACTCTGACATCTTAAGGCACCCGAACACTCTGGAGTTACAACAAGAGAAAAAATCTAAAGAGAAAGTAAAAGAAATACGTAATCTACTGAAGATAAGAAACAAACAGAAATGTTTGAAGTTGCGAGAAAGGAGGGAAGATAAGAAGAAGTTTTAGTGTGACACTGGCTGAGATAAAGTCGGGGTAAGAAAGCTGCTGTATTTCCATTCCTTGACTTCGACTCTCATATAGCCTGCATTAAATTACCAGTGGGTGTAGCATTGTCTAATACACTGCTCTATTATAATATGAACGATGGCTTGGGACATGACAACCGCTAATTTGTAGTTGAAAGCAAATACTATTTGGCCTATAAATGGATTGAAATGAACGTGAAATGAATAACGTAGCCATTCCTTTGAAGGGGCGAAACCATAACTGTGATGTATATCGTAACGTAAACTATGTGTAATACCCAGTATTTCATTCCGACGAGGGTGCAATCAATTACAACTTGCAACGTCAGTTTCAATTCAATCATGTAGAATAGCGTTATAGAGAATATAACGTTGTTAGATATCATCAATGCATCAAACAATTGCCACTAATGACAGAATAAAAGCGTACAGCATTCACAATGCAATACGAGTTTATAATTGTTCTGTTTTTCCCATTTCGAGCATGGCGCAATGTTCGACTGGGAGCTGGGAGCTGGGAGCTGGGCGCTGGGAGTTGCGATTCTCTCCGGGCTCCTCGGCTCCACTCTCCACGCCGGCGATCATTATCCGAGACAAAGGCGACAGGAACACGTGTGTCTAGGCTTTTCATATTCGCCACGAGTCGTGTTCGGAAGGGTTTTGACATTTGCCATTCAGACTAGCTTACCGCACGCGTAATTGTCTACAATCTAGCACAGACGATGGGTTTTCTAACAGCCACGTGGCGCTGCGTTTCTAAGAATCCGCGAAGAGTTGTTGTTGTCGTCGTGCAGACGCGTGTGCGACCTGCGGAGACGGAGACGGAGGTCATCGGGCTGATTGCCGAGCAAGACTGGTCCATCTCATCACGTCCTCAGCCTCCGGCGCTCTCACTCACACACACACATCCACACAACCAGTCCCTCTAGTCAGACCAACTCTGCGTGCTGATTCAATAAACGAAGATGCGAACTCCTTTGTGCAATACAAAAACCAAGATCGACCCAACTAGACCGGGAGAACGAAGTAGAGAGCAAGAGAAACTTTCGCGTCTCTGTCCCCCCCCCCCCCCCTATCCCATTCCACTCGTACGCATACCCACGCGCTGCGCTTTCTCTTTATCACTCTCTCCCACTCGAGTTGTCTAGCTCCCTTCTGGTTTGAAGACGGTACCCAATTTCCCGACTTTTGGAGAACGTGATAAGAACAAAGTCTGACCCATCCCTCTCACTTTTTTCACACTCGTTTCCCCCCTTCCCACGATCTGTTCGTTCAGGCAGGAGGCTCAAAACTGGCTAATTGACGTAAATACACAACGCGGAGTGCGTGGGTTTTTATTAGAGAGATGAAAATGATATGAACAGGATATAAAAGGGGTAATGATGTTGAGTAATTCACTGTGGAGGCTCATCCACGCCAATACACAAGAATGGATTAGACTATTTATACCATAAAGATAAAAACCGTCTCATTATTCGAGGTAATCAAGCGTGTTACGTAGTTTGTCAGTTGACTGGTCTTCGAAGAAAGATTAACTTGATTAAGCTTTTCTTAGGAGTGAAGAGGAGCATCGTAATGGAACACAGCCACTATTTGCTCTCGAAATCAGACTGTTGGAGTTTGGATGCTACTTCGTTAGAGTAACAACACAACTCCCTGAAAACAAATAATGGAGGCACCCGATTGTTCGAGTGCCGAAAGTTACACGTGAAGCCTTTCATCTGTGCAGCGTTCGCTCAGCGAACGGACGAGATTTTCTCTTTATACGCACAAAATATGCCAGCTTTAAGACTTAGAATAACAGCAATTCTAATTAAGGTGATGGGCCTTTATAGTACCTTTTCTACTTGTAATGCCCTGTTTTAACTTTTCTTGTTTAAAAGTAATACACTTTCCGCGAGGCCCGGAAGGTGGTCATTATCATGAGATTCCGCGTCTCGAGTTTTGTCGCTAGACGAAAGAGACATGAGTGACTTCGTTACTCGGCTCCTCGCTCAAATCACCACTTAAATACCTTGTGATCATTTAACTTTAACGAATAGTTATTACTTATTTCTCGTTAACGAGCCAAACGTAATCCTCTTCCTCATTCTTCCACGCTGTCAATTCCTTCGTCGTGAGTTCGTGAAAGAGGCGAGCTTTTCCTCTCTGGCATCGCGATGGCTGCTACCTTATTATATCGATTGTAATCGAACTTGTTCTGAACTAACTTCCACTCCCCACAGTACAACAATGTTTATTTTTACACCTATCAATCCCAACCAATCGGCCATCAATCAATCAATATCACACCCGCTCAGCTTGGCTCGCTCTTTATCGAAATAAAATTCATTTGCGGGGATAAATACGGTGGAGAATCGTCTGTTTCGGCAGGACGCACACCGAAGACAATAAAATATCCCACTGACGCTAAATCCTACTAAACCTTGTTTACGTAATTCTAGTTTTACTGCTCGTTAACGATGGTTCACATGGAGGAGGACAAAGAAACGGAACCGAGCGCAATGTGATAGGTTTTTAAGTACTCGAGTGTTCGGTGTACTCGTTAAAACCATGGCAACTGAAGTTAGTTCAGATAAAAACACGTTTTTCAGACGAACTCCTCCAATCAACCAATCAACGTAATCTGTTTTTATGCGTTCGGTGTACGTCCCACCTTATTCCGTCTCCTCTTCGCTCTTTTTGCTTCGATTTCAAGACTTTCTTTTATTCCGTCGTAGATTGGCCTTATATTCACGCTGCAAAACACCACCTCGAAGAGGCAACTCTGGGGTGTCTTCCCGCTTGGTTATAAATTCCTCAATCTTCTTATCCCGATAATCACCTCGTGACTGTCGAGAACTGAACCGCTCTGCAATTCCATCTTCCCTTAAAAATATGTTCGTGGATCTTGGATACCAATCACACAGAGGGAGTGAGCGAGTTGGGAGGGAGAGAAAAACTGCACTAAATTAGGTGCAAGACAGTCTATCCTCTTTCTGGCCGTTCCTAAAAGCCAATGTGATGCCAAGTGAGCCCATATCATTGCGATGCGCACAGTCATCGATCAAAATAATTACCCTTGGTGGACTCGAGTTTGATGCGGTGCCAAATGCTTTATTAACGAAATCCATGTTTTCGAGGCAATTCGAGCGGAGGTTTAACTTCAATTGTAATGTTATAGTCTCTTTTGATTGTGATACATAAAGCATCTTCTACGGATCGAGAGCAACAAACACAAATCGCGTGCAAGCGTCAAGGCAAATGGTCTATGCAACTATGATGGAGGTTCGAACGCTGCACTAGACTGCATAAAGCGTACAAATTCTTCTAAACCTCCAGATCGAAGTCTGTAAACGGCCGTGTAAACTGGAGATGCATCAGGATACAATGAAATGTTCATTTGGAATATTGCACATGTACGATCGTATGAAGGAAGATTGGAAAGGTACACTCGGCAAAACAAAAAAATGTTCGCTCAATAAATCTGATTTACTGAAAAATGTTAGATCCTTGTCTCACTCTATAGTGAACTCTCATTTCATTGACAACACCATGAATCCTAACCAACAGTCTTTCAAATTTGCTCACCGACCAATTTTTCTTTTGCCAAGTGAACGTGTGAATCCTGCTTTGCACTGAGTGTGTCCTCAAGTAGTTTCAAACAAATTCTCATCAATATCTGCTACAAATTTAATTGTATATGAAATTAGACTGCGTACGTACGCGTGTTAAAGGTTAGGTTCGGTTGTCTACATGGCCTATTTCACAAAGAATTGAATTGGCAAGAGATCTGATTGCAAATCACTCCCACTGGCCAGCCATCTCGAGACATCAAGTGAAGCGTCTAACTCTGCACAGGGGAACTGCAACAACCCGTCCAGCAATGAGCGCGTGAAAACAATTACATCCGCCAGTGTGCTTCGTCCAGGAACAGCAGATAGATGTCACCAGTGACCTTTCTTTTCTATTACTTCCTAGATGATTGGAACGCCATGTGCCGGAGTAGTTTGTTTGCTGCTCTACAGTAACATGTGCACAGTTAGCTCTGTAATCAGGGTTCGCATAGAATAATTACGCAGGCTATGACTTCGGTAATGGAACAGAATTGCACTGCTAGTCGAAGACTAGACCTGCTAGGTACAGCCGGAGTACCTAGATCCGTATTAGCAATATGCAGCTATAGTTATGAGCTACTAATTGTGTTGCCACTAGTGTGTTATGAGACTCAATGCTGGTACTTGTGTTTGTACTATCTAAGCTGCGAACTGATTTTCTTGCTGCATTTCGTTAATTTATGTGATTCCATAACATTATAAGATATAATTATCTCATCATCAGTATCGCTACTTATATTGAAGTACGAGTATAGGCGCAAGCTGTTGGAGTATTAGAGCAATCAGCCCAAACGCAAGAACTTTATTCTTACTCAAAAGCACATTCTTGTGATTGTTGAAATTTCATAAAATATTTAACGTAATTCACTAAATTAACTTCTTATATTTTAATGCAATTTTATTGATATAAAAGTAAAAATAATATCATTGGAGATATAAAAAAAATAGGTTTAGCATATTACATAAAAAGAACCTGCGTCAATGCATGAACGCCTTCATCAATTTACTCAACTTTTTGTTCAAACCAATTAAAGTTTGTTTATTATATACTTCATATTAAACCCGTAGTGCATGTTACATATCAAGAAATCAGAACATTCAAAGAAGTTGGCCTTTCTATTATTCTTGTTATCTCTATTGGCTTAGCTATCTGCGCTGGCGAACGGACCTATTGTGTCTTAATGAAGGCATTAGAAGTCATGGCAATATGTCGAGAGAGTTTCCCAAAAGGGCGTGGGTTCTATCTCCGCCATGGGTCACGGTTTGAGTGGCGCACAGAAATTCACTTTCGAAACGGCCCGATTTGAGCTTTTAACCTCCGCCATTCTATTACCTTACCTCTACGCACGCGGTAGATTTAAAAAAAAAATCTAAACGGCTTGCATAAAAGCTTCTTGTGCTCCGGCGTGGTATCTCCATATTTCGGGTCGGAATGGCTTATGGGTTGATATCTTCCTCGTGATTGGCGAAATGAGTCAAGTGGACCTTGCGGTGTCGTAAAAGAGTCGAGAGGTAGGAGTTTGTGAGTTGGTCCCCGGTGACTCGTGACGAGTCTTAGGTAACTCATCTTCTGCGGCGGCGGGGGATGCTGGTGATGATGATGATGATGATGATGATCATCATGCGGACTTGCGGGCGTGCTGGGCGGCGAGTGGAAGATTGAAATCTCGTATTCAGAAGTGGGGAATTAAGGAACGCATCCGGAATTTCCGGCGACGTTTGACGTTTTTGTTGCGTGCGATATGATCTCACTGCCACAACTACTTGTTTACCTACAATTATATTGATACAATGTGAATAATTGTTTTCAACATTTTCATAAGAATTATGTTTTCATTATTGACTAGTAAATATTACTATTATTTTTCTTAGTGACTGCACCGTTCATCTAACAGCTGGATACGAAGACATCGTCGCTGGAATTCTTGCCAACCGTTTCACTCAATCTTGCTGCATTCGTTATTATTCTTTCTTTGCATGTGTCTAACAACGTCTAATGAAATACTACATTATAAAATTTACAAAATTGTTGAAATAAATGTAGCGTATAGCCGTATAGTCATAACTTCTGTACAATTACTTCTGGTGACTCCTGATTTTCATGTTTTCACAGAAACTATATGAAAACACAATTGACATTTTAAAGATAGTGGAACAAAAACATTTAATGTCTCTGTAATTATGAGTCATCCATGAAGTTGCTTTACGTGAAGCAAAAGTAAAACGATGAAATGAATACTTTTTTAAAGACCCCTCAATTTTTGAATAACTTAAATTATTCAAACATATCGTACAAATTACTGCTAGAATAGTTGGATATTGGTATGAATACGTAAATGTTAAATATAAGTTATTTTCCTTCAAAACTTCCGTTCAATCTTGACACAGCCCATTTTGTTACTTTTTTTAAAAAAGATCAGAAGGAAGCTGTTCTGAATATGAGAAGTTTGTCTAAGGTGTACCTAACTCTTCAAACATCTTGAAGAGTCACTAGCTGTTTGGTTTTCCGCGCAACCCCCATGGTATATAAAGACTCCGTCGACTGATCCTTATGTACTCTCTGCTCTATTTTGATGTGGCCGTCGAGCGTCGGTTTCGAGGACGGTGCGTCGCCACACACGATCAATCCCCACGACGTCGGACGTCGCCGTCGTCAAGTTTCCACGAAACGCTGACCGGTCAGAAATAACAATTGCAGCATGGAATTCTACTTTGATCCATTCGTCATCGGGCTTGTTTGATGTTTCAATAATACATTTCGACGATAGGTTGCATGCGGACATGAGCGATTCCGAACATGGAGAGTATGAAAGATAGACAAATGATTACCGTCAAACACAGCGACCGTTTCGCTACGAAGAAATCCGTCAATAAAACTACTTTTGTCTCATTTCGATTTCCACTTGAGCGATCCTATTATATTGTAAAATGCAATTACACTTATACAATCCATAAAGTGTCTCCGAGAGACTGACAAGATAAACGTGTATGCCTTTCTTCCAACGTCTTTACTTTGACAAAGGCAAATATGTCTGTCATTAGTGAGTGTATTTACTTTTGCGCACGAATCGTTTTCAAATCGCTTATCGCTCGAGAATTGGAATCGATATGTTTGGTTTAAGTTCTTCATTTCTCCACGGTGTTAAGCTTTAACTATCGAGTAACGCTTGAAATGTGCTTATAATAAAGGGACGTCGGGAGAGGATCGCTAACAAATGAAGTGCGGTAAGTAGAAATGTGTCTTTACACAACGGTCTACCGCTAATACCTCACGTCATTAGCGTCTCTACAGAAGTTAAACATTCGATTCTGCCACAGCTCCGGACCATTATGTATAGAAAACATATAACTGCCTCCGAATGTATCGGTTTCTAGACGCGGGGGGGAACAATAAATTGAAATCTGTATTGGCAGTCCGACGTCCGCGTCGTGCACGCTAAACGCTAATGGGCGGCCATCGCGTTGCCCGTGTACAGCCGCGCGGTGGCTTGACGCTAGTCCTGGGCCGCCGGGGAGGAGCAGGAGATGGATCTGTGCGGTCCACGGCTGACGGCGTCGTCCTGGGCTCTTGCCGGGGAGGATCGAGTTCGCTCGACGCCGTTCGGTATTCCGGCCAGGCGCGCGCTCCGCGATTGCGACGCGTGAGGAGCATACACAATCACTACCGACCCGCCTTGCCCATTTACTTTGACTAGCGAAGCAGCTGCTGAATTTTATTATTTTCTTAAAAAAAAAAAAAAAATGGAAGAAAGAAAAATGGAAGAAAAAAGTTTTTTTTTCGATGTAGATATAGGAGTCGTTCTATTGCACATTGATTCCGAGAAATGTTCATTTCCTCCCCCGCCCTCGCTGCTTGTTCGCAGTCGGCAGTGTGCAGTTTCATGCAGTGTAGTGCTACTTGCTGAATTATTCAGATTGAGTGATCGAACGGAATCGGATCGTGGTGCTGTGCGGTGCTGCGCGGTGCTGGGTGGAGGCGCTGCACGACGACTGCGAGAGAGGATGAACATCACATATGGCCGGTGTTTTTGTTTTTCCGTTCGAGACGAAGAAGCTTGTTTTTCGCCGACGGATTGTTGCTTGTGAATCTGCAATGCAATCGCTCTCGGTCGATATTGCTGGAACCTGAATGAGGTAGCTCTTAGCACATTGGCCAGAAATAGTCGTTTGGTTCTTTTATTCCCCCTTTATCCTCTTAAACTGGACTTATCTTAGCGAGTAGAACGTGGAATTAAGTGAGCGAAGCGAAGCGAGTTTTCCATTTATCTTTAAAGACACTATCTGTTTTGTGCAGCTGAGGTGTTTGACATTTTTCATCATGTTTTTACTAATTCTTCGAGAGCGTTTTCATGCGATAACCTTTCATTGGTTAAAAAGTGATGAGCAATTTATCGGACACAATCATCCAAAGAAGATGAAAATATCGTAAAAAAGCTATAATCCTTGCTCCTCGAACCCAATGTGGTAAAACTGTCAAGAGTTCTACTTATTCACAACGCATTACATAACAGCTTTATGTTCTCCTTCTCCCTGGCGAACTCTGCCGTGGTGATGCTTCTGTCCGGCGCAGATGGAGGTGCCGTGATTCGGGCTCCGACTTCCCTTGCAAGTGTGCCGCCACATTCGCTATGCGGCATTGTCACGGCATGGCAGCCACGCCACGTGCGTGATTCGTTTTAACCAGTTGAAGATAAGTAAAGACTATAAACAAATATCGCTGCCATTTAGCGTCGTTAGTGAACAATCTCTTGTGGCACATTTTATTACTCTTTAAAGCATCGTTATTTTCATTATTGGATGGTATCAACGTAGAACGTATAGTCGCCAATTCGAAATTGCATCACAAACAATATTTATGTTGTCATTTAGTTGGCGTAACAGCGCCATGGTCGCAGAGTTTTTTTTTACTCGGATCATTCTCAATTAATCACAGCGTTTCAATTATTTTTTTTATCTCGGGAAAATATTATTCCTAATCACCATGAAAAAAGTGTGTAACTGCGTTTTGCATGGCGTTATCAATGAAAAGTTTTGGTCTTCTGGCAATTGCGTTGGTTTCAGCATGAGACCGAAACACCCTACAGATAGGAATAAAGGGGGGAAGCAGTTAATGGATGGATGTGGTTTCCTACCCGCGCCATCCCTTGATAATATTTCTCGACTCGGATTTTGCCGGGGGCTTAGTTTCCTGAGACTTAACTACGAACTCGTGGTCCTTCGAGAAGTTTTTTTTCTCGACTTAAGCATCTCTTTATGGTCAATCTTAAGGAGTTTCTTAAGATTTACGGATTATACCCACCACCCAAGAAGTCACTAATACGTTTTCTCGATCTTGTCTCATTACGGTTGATAATATTTTGCGATAACATCCCTTTCTAGATATATCTTAATGTTTTATTTTTTTACAGAAGATCTATGGTCGCATTTCTATTATTTACCTAACAAACAAGACCTTAAAGCCAGCGAAAGTGGCAAACACACATAAATAAGTTCTTGTGACTGTGTGCAGCCGCCACTTTGCATTGGGAACGTCGAAAGCTGCAGCGCCACCACATCCTCAAGATATCTCTAATCCAGGGGTTTACCTCTGCAAATTCGCATCTCGGCAAAGTCGTGAGGGTGGCGGATGGGGGGGGGGGCAGGAGGAGGAGGGGATTGTTTTTGCGCCCTGGCAGTCGACGTGAGAAGACGGGAACGAGAGAGTGAACATCGAATGGGCCCCTGGAGAACAAGTGCTGGTGCTTTGCGACCATTACCGGCCACTATATACGGGCGCATTGGGCCAGCTGATGGGCCGAACTGGGGGGAGAGGAAGAGATCACGGGAAATCAGCGTATTTAGAGAGTGAACTCTCTCGCAGACGAGAAGCTATGAACGGGGTAGCAATCTAATGCCCACCTCGTAAATTGGATGCGTAGCGAGGGTGTTGTTTAAAAAACGGCTCCCAGTTAGAATCGAGATTTTTGTAATTTATGGTAATTAGCTTCCGTATTTTAATGGTGTTACGTAAACAAAGAACAAACTCATGAAATTTGATAATAAACACACGAGTGCAAAGAAACAGCATTTACTCGTAAATTCCTTTATTTAACTACTTTCTGTACTTTTGCGAACCCCTTCAATTCTCTTCGAGCTCCACCTTATGATTCTTTGTTATGATATTTCTGCAATAGAAAATAAAGATATCTCACACTGGAAATATCAAAACTCTTGACATGTCTGGCAATATAATAGAACAAATAGTTTGTTTTTATATACTTGAGTGTAAGCGGAGGGAGTTTGAATTACAGTCCGTGTACATCTATGGTGCTATTTTTTTTTATGAAGAATAGTCTAGTAACTCTACTGGCTTTCTAGTCATAGACTCGCCTGCCGCCGCCATCTTCTAATGAGCTATTTCCACTGAATGGCGCCCAACAAAAACAGCAGTTCGTACGTTTAGAGTCTATGTCTCTATGGCTGTGAGTACGCGAACAGCTTGCGAAGACAAGCGAACATGGTGCAGATATATGTAGCTCTACCAATTCAACAAAAGCACCAGCATTGTGCGCATAAGTTGATCAAGTTTTGATGTCCGCCGCTTTTGCGACAACTTGGCTACGGATGTGTAGTTAAGAGTGGCTCGTCCATGACGCTATAATCTAAACCTAGTTTAGTTTTAGTTTCGGGCATAACGGAACTCAACGCTAACGGTACACTTGTGAATATGAGACATGAGGAGGTGGGTTATGGTGATGCTAGAAAATATGTAAAACCCCTTCTGCCACGGGTGTGAATACTGTAGGATTATTGTACGAAGACGTCATGCTATGAGTTGAATAACTTCTTTTCAAACAAAATTCTGTTGGGTAGTTGATGTAGACAGTGGTGTATAAATGCGGCGTCATTCGTGCAAAATACTGATATATGAAAGGTTTGAAAGATTTTTACACAGTATCTCTTCCACACATATCTATCCCTTCATCAGCAAAGAACTCGACCGTATGAAAAGATAGAAAGAAGTGAAGTCCAAACTGTCTACGATTTCTTTTAAAAACTTTTTATACGTCGTGGATTTTTTGCTGAATTTAGTTTATATAGCAGTAGCACAAAACAAGGAAGGAAAACCCTTTGAACCGATACTACTGTAGATGATTAGAGAATCTCTTGGCAAAGACAATATCTTAGATCCGCATCGAAGCAATTATTCCTGAAGAAGACAAGTTGAAATAATAGTGAGATTTATTGTCAACTTTGTGTGTCTTCATTTTACTTGGAGGTTGAAGCAAAGGAAGGAGTATCGGTTTTATGTTTGCCTCTGCCTCCACGCACAAGAAGGGAGATTGAGAGTCTACGGGCAGATTACTTCTTTGCGAGTCTCGTCCCCGGCCAGTGACCGGCACTGACGAGTCAAGTGGCAGGCCTTTGAAGCCCCCCCCCCCCCCCCCCCCCCGACACCAGTTAGATCATATTCAACTCTCTCGGAGGGGCCCGGACCTGCGTGACACCGGATCTTCGTATAACACTGGTCGATGCCACCAGAGCATTTAAATACTGAGGTTTACGTGTGATCCGACGATATCGAGGCACGACGTGAAGGCTCTTGCCTTTCAGAGAGAAAACCAGATATTTAGCTGTGTGACTTTGAAATTGCACATTGTCAATTCACGTTTTTACGCTTCATATTTAAAGATAACTTATGTAAAACAATGCCATGTTACTTGTTATCTATCACAAAGTTCCAAGTGTGACTTGTCAGGCCGTTGCTTTCGTGTGTCTGTGTGTCTGTCCAGGAACTATCAGCTCACGGGGCGTAAAACTCTGCCGCGCGGGTGACACCTTAAAGTGTGCAGAACATCACAGTTGCGACCAGATGACATTGTTTTATGAATTCAACTGGAAAGAGTTAAACTTTCATAGTAAAAAGATATCTTCCTTTTTCCTCCTCGCAGTACTTAGTAGTTGAGTTTGATAAGTATAGGAGTTGGCACGGAGTGGAAGAAGAATGGGGGGGGGGGGCGAATTGTCTCATCGTTTAATTCCAAAGTTGTATCGAGTTTCGAGTCGGGAAACGAATTTGAAAATCTCTTCAATTTTAACGCGAAACTTTTTATGTGCGTACTATTCTCCTTTTCCTCGCTCTTCCCTCTTGGTCTCAATTAGCCGAGGTTTTAATGAGCTCATTGTAAATCAGGAGTTGTGCATCTGCCGAGAGTGGCGAGCACATCGACGCTCGAGCTCCACCATGAAAGTGCCGTCACCACGTCGACGACGTCGACAACGATGGTCTTTTTACAACTCTCAGACGCTCACCGCAAAGAACGCTGCACTCCCAGAGTTGACTTCCCACTTTCTTTCTTTTTCGTCTTCTACGAATGCAAATCGCATTAAACTTTCTGTGCCTCCTCTCCCCCAACTCCTCACCCCCCCCCCCCCCCCCCCCCCCCCCCCCCATCCCCTCGCGACGCCCACCGGCACCCGCGCTTTCACAAACCAACTAGTCTTTTAGGCCCGTGCTTAACTGTCAAAAACTTGACTAAAGGCAAGAGCAAAAAGAGCCACCTACACCTATACAGTATCTCATTTGCATTTATCATAAACTTTAAATCGAATTACGGCTGAGGAAGATCAAGTATGTTGAATATCTCGATGCTTGCGTCGACAAGATCCAGCCTCCCCAACCCCAACCACTAATCCCACCGCACGGAATCCAATAGGCAAAGTATTCTATTATCCAGATTTCGCTTTCAGTCAAGAATACACAATAATACCATAAATTACGAATAATCTTGTTTAAAAAATGTTTTATTTTGATTCGATGGTATTCTCTGACAACGTGAACATCCCCCGCGCTGCCCCGCGCCCCCTTGCCGCGCCTCTGCTCGCGTTACACCTGCACAAGTGCACTTGCCAACGACATAATTACTCCGCTAGCGAGGTCAAGTGGTGACACTGATATGTATACCTTGTTGAGGCAGCCGCCTGTAGAAGTCGCCGTGCTGCAGCGGATCGCAGGCGTCCATCGGCGTCTCGACGTCGGCGACGTCCACGTACCAACACAAGTGCAAGCAGCCGCCATCCGAGCCCCGCGGCAACTAATTATGACGGCCCGCCATTATCGGCTGCATGGCGGGTAGTGGAGTGGGAGAGATAAGGATTGGTTTGCCGGCTAGGCGTGATTCTGCCGTGACATGACGTGTTAGGAGCTTTCAAATCCAATGGTGTAGCTTTAGCTGTAGGTAACAATCACTCTCCACCCTCTCTTCACCTTACCCCCCCCCCCCCCCCCCTCGAACACACCGAGCTTAGCCTTCACTCACTCCCGTCAATTCCGCAGTCTCGTGCTCTGTCTTAAAAACACTTTCTCCCCGTGTCGTTTCTCTTTTTATCACCCTTCCTTTTCTCACCTGATTCGCTACTCTTCCCGAAACACCGCGTTGCGGGGGGAAGGGGGGGGGGGGAATTCTATGGGTGCAAAGTCAATTTCGAATGCCTCCCTCCGACAACCCCCCCACTTTCCTAGACCTCTCATAGAGAGTTTGAGTAGCGTTTTCATTCTCTATTGGTTATTGAAGGCTCATTGTCTTCCTGATACGCACGGCAAATAGTTGCAGTATCACGAACGCCAGTATCGAACTTCGCTCCTGGATTTTATTTCAAGCTTCTTTCGAGTGGAAACTGTCATATCCATTGCATTCCTGGCTACTACATTTTCTACGTGCATTTAATAGCTAATAACGTGCAATTGCAATCAAATTGGTTCTAATAAACCTTCGGAATTCTGCTAACTTTTTTAATTGTGGTAAGTTAACCACAAATTAAATATGCATTGTGAGTATTGTTTCAAGTATAATTAGTCGCATAAAAAGTAGCTTACCCATTGTTTTTACGGCACCTCATCTACTAGCTATTCTGGTAGTAATTTCACTTCCGGTCGCTTCATGAACAACGCACCTAATGAATCTCCTTTCAGTCTTCACTCATCATCGCTCTTTAGTCTTTGGGAACTGGCGGTTGACTGAATGAATGTCGCTATAAACGCTGGTATTAAATATTAATATTTTAGCTTTAGCACAATCCGCCCGTCAGTCATCAAAACGCCAAGAAATAAAATACTGACAGCGAACAAAATTATTAGATTCACATTTCAGCAAAATTAATCGTTTTGACAAGAACATTAATTTCCTGGTGTGTGATGTTTTTCCAGATTAATTTATCCACGAGATATGTTTGTTTCACGCCAAAGCGTATTTCACTTCTAACAATGAGCTGCACGATTTGCCGTCCCTATTGAATTGGTATTGTAGACAAGCGTGTAAAATCCCAACACGACATTGCATTGCATGCCCTCTTTTTAGAAATAGTTTCTAAGATGATGCCGGTATATCGAGAAATCACAATTTCTCCTGCACCCTCGAGCCGGAATTTCACATCTGCAAATCGCGATTGCATGATGCGAGAGTGGTTGAACCATGTCGAATCCAGATGTTATTGAAAATGCATGCCGCATGCTTCCGTTTGTGGTTATACTCGTAATTACTACATATCTAATTCCAATCTTCAATTAAACCTACTCCAAGCCAACGTATATTCGGAATCATGCAAATGAAATGTGTGTATATCAATAAGCCCCTCTCAATCAAGGGGGTCGGTGGGCGGGGATGAGGGACGGAGACTGAGTACCTTGTGTATCATGATCGTCGGTTGAGTGTTGCTCGGGTGAAAAATTGTTTCGATGTTGTTGCCCCGTTTTGGCTCGATCTCTCGACTTACATCCAGGATATATAATATCCTCTTCTGCCAAGACTACTTCCGTGTGAAAATCACCTCACTTAAAGGAGGTCACACTTTTTTTTCCCCCCACCGAAATGCCTCTTCTTTATCGATTGAGATGGAATGTTATCGGAATATGACACCATGTAAATGGAATTAGGTGATGAGATTTTAATATAGATTGAATCCAAAAGAACCGCTGGGTTTACGATCTCCGATTAAATATTGTCGTTTTATGAACTCAAAATTATCTTATCTTCTTCCGAGCAGTGATGTCTGACGATTTTACTACCTCCAAATAAATATTATAGGTCGAATAACTCGACTGTATCATCCATTTGAATGATTCAACTACTATAATTGACTGCATAAACTTTTTTAAAACGCGCGTGAATATTGTATTAAATTAAACATACTTGACTCTCACAACCCAAATAAAACCAGAAAATAGTATTAGATTTTTAAAATTAAATGGAAACTTTTACTCAAAATTTAATAAATGTTTATGATGCTTCTTGGCAAAAGTAAAAGTAATCAAAAACCATGGACGCGAATTCGTCGAGCTCATTATATTTCTAATTAAGAAACCCGTGACAAATTTCGATTTGTTCCACAGATGAGGGAGGTTAGTTCTATCGGTCAACACCATATTTCCCTGTTTCACGTAATAAATTCTTGAAAAAAGGATTTTTTTTTCTGCCAAGAACCGTCGTGACGAAATAATATCAATACTCGATGGTATGGAACCGTTGCAAGATACATAATATCATCCAAGAAGGTGACACGGGCCATATGTTACACAGATAACAAAAATATAGATCTTAGTCTTCGTATTGTTTCCCGCAGGGAGGTGGGGGGGACGTAGAAATGTATTCAGTTTCTTAGCTGATGGCGGCGGAGATCCCGAAATCGTGTCAGAATACCTTATCTCGAAAGTTTTCTATTTGGTCGAGACACGCGAAATCACTGCCTATGATAAGATCTCACCATGCAACCAACAGCCTTCAGCAAAATATAACCCCCTCACCCTTTACTCCCCCACCTCCCCTGCCCACCCACTCACCCCCTAATTACATTCATGCCAGCGGGAGAAGTGTAACTTGACTGATGACCATGCAACGAGGCCGCGTAGGAAATCATTGCTTCCTCGGTTTATAATATACCCTTTCTGTCAGAACTTAGCCAAGTTTCTTGTGGATGGGAAACTAGTATATTATTTATGTACTCCACTCGACTTGATTTGACGTGTTGCGAACGGGGTTACCCTTTTTTTCTCGTATCCTTTGCTTTGATCGAGTCAAATATCAATCATTATAGTTATTATTATACAGCGCGATTCACTAGTCGCCTTCTGACAAGTTGGGCTATTTTCAATGTAAGCGAGCTATACAATGTGCTGTTTCTTGCTCATAAGGAAGTAAAGGGGAAATCCATTGAATCGCAATATTATTATAGATAAAATATGTGAGCAACAAAGTAAAGGTTGATCATAGAAATGGCCGCTTTTCATTCTTTAGTAGGTTTACTTTATTTTAAATAAAAAATATGAAATTTGACGTCAATCAAAATCGGTACCGAAGGGATCAACTTTTGTCGTCATGTTTGATCATGTTCTTCGTATACGAAAGTTTACATTCCACTTCAAATTTGCTCAAATTATACACTATGAATTTTCGGGAGTTATATCAACACAATTTTGTTTTGTTTAAGTTCTAAATTTTTTACACTCTTTTGGAAAATCTGGTTCAACCCACCTATTCTCTAAAGCCAACTTTTATCAGAAGCAGAGCAACCATTTTGCGTGACAGAATTTCGCACTGGTCGGGGTAGTGAGCCAACCCCCAAGGTACGGAACGCCATAATTAATTCGGCGTGTATTTTTCGAGGGTCCTTGTTGGCATAATGATATATTATTTAAATCTAACAACCAGCACTCTTTTGTGGGTAACAGTGCATCAAAAAAAACCTGCCTGCCGTCGACATTGGGACCTTTTAAATAAAACAGCTGCGTATTAGTATAATTATTTAACAGCTCACGTAACTGCAGTATAAAACCTGGATTATATTTTTATCTAGATGGACTTTTGAGATAATCAAATCCTTTGCATCAAATAATTCCTGAGTTGTGCATAATATATGGAATATTATATAAACGTTACACCAATGCTGCATATTCAATTATTTTTATTTTTTATCTCTGCCGTCTGCTTTATCTTTTCAGTGTATTTTAATCAACATCGCAAATGCGTTCGCACGTTGTTATTAATTGCCTAGTAGATGCTTACCTTATACGGGTCCATTATTATGCCATGCACATCGTCAGTTGGTAGGGAAGCTGTGCGGGGAGTTTTGCCCGCATCTTTGCTCGTCTTTCTCGGATATGTTCCTCGAATTTCTTTTCATTATGAAAAGGAGCTGGGGGTATTGTATGGAGAGATGAGCGAGTTTGTTTTTCTTTTCACGTGTGCACTCCGCGCGAAATGCATTCAGTGGGCTATCAATACCATTCAGATGGAACAGAAGATGAGGCATGATTGAGGACCTGCTGCATGATGCTGTGTGTATACAGATCACCTCTCAGTTAATTCATGGCGTCGTTTTTGTTTGCGAAGTTTAAGAAATTCATCTATGGGAATGTTCTAGACAGACTTAGGTTCAGGCTTTTACGGGACTTTCAAATTATTTATAATAATATTATATTTATGATTTTAAGATTATGTTTTGTGGTAGTGATTACTTTTTAACTATTCATTTTAGTAATTATAAATACTTCAGAAAACTCTACCTAAGATTTTTTTCAGAATCGACAAAAACATTTATTTTATATTCTACTACTAATTACCTGGAGCTAAAATTTATTTTCCTGAAAAAAAACTAAAAGAGCAAGCACATTAGATTTTAAAATGTGATTTATTCTTCACTGGTTGCGTATAATGAAGTTTTTATAAGCTTTATATATGTATAGAAAACACATTCAGTTTAATGTTATCTTTTATATTTCCCCGGCACTGACTCCACCGCAGAATTCCATTTTGAACAAATGCGATGCTTTCGATATTAGAACGTAGGAGGCTCTTTGGCCCAGAGGAGCACCCACTTTATTCGTAGCCGATTTCAAGTGATATGCCTCATCATTGTCGTATATACACTACAATATCTTTCTAATTGTAAGGAAAACTCGTAAACTGCTAATACAGTTGATTCCATTCTAATGCCCCTGTGCTGTGCACTGCGGTGTATTGTGGGGCCCACAATACACTGGGGTTGTAAATAGGCTATAAAAGACAGCGCGACCAACTATAAAAGCTAAAATGTACATACGCCGTCAAAAGTATACCGCCGTACCGGCTGGTACTAGTCGGAACTTTCCTTCCCTTCCCTTTCGCAAGAATGCTATAGGGGATATTAATTATTTTAAACATTGCGGGCGATATTGTTGAACGGTCGAAGTAACCGTTTCAATGGAACTTTAAGATGATATATTTTTTATTGGATTTATATATTACAATGAATTGCACCTACTATTCATCAGACGAATTTTAAACAATTTGAATTTGTTATATTAAAATGATCTGCCTAATGTAGAGTATTTAATACGATACCGCCCGAATTTAATGATAATATTAAAAAGGGAATTTAAATAAGGATTCTAAATGATTTTGACATTTAACACTTTTAAATGTTTCGGCTGCAAGATGATCGTACTTTGTTTCTTGACTGTTTAAATTTGTGTTTCTTATATCCAATTCTATATTTGTTCATGTATAGTTTGGTAGCAGTATATTTGGTTATACTGACATTGGGTTTATACTTTATTGATCAAACTTACTCTTGTACCTACTACTTTATAAATTTAAGTTTATTATGACACATCTGTGTCATTATGTACCCGGCCCCAGACTATAAACCTTTTGGCGATGCGGCGGTATTGTTGTTGAAAACTGTGTTTTGTGTATTTGTAATTATTAGTTATTACCATTAAAAATAGTGTACAATACTGAGCTCATATGAATTGTTGTTAATTAGTACTGCTCATCAAGTGAGTATTGTCGATGAGGTGCATAGCGATGCATCGAGCCGAGTAACAACAAAGTAATCAAACATTGCGAAGTTGTGTTTTATTTGAGCCGTGGTGGACGCAACTCTGAATTCCTGATGGTCACTGAAATACTCGGCTTTGAAGGAGCAGATGATTGGTCTGTCATTCCAGTTCAAATCAAGTGCAGTTAGCTGCTGGAATTCACAATTATCCTTGTTAAATGCCGGGATTGGTACAAGAAGGGAATGCCCGACACATTTCAAAAACCTTTATCTATCTAAAAAAGCAATTAATTATTTTATAAACATTGGAAGACAGCATTTTCTAAGTTACATACGAAGCAAACAATAATTATATGTGATCGACTGCACTGCATGCCTGTCGAGTAAATAGAGTGTGTATTTGAAATGTTGAACAATAGTAAATATGAATTCCATATACTAGAGGCAGTATTTTGTAAATTTGTAGCAATGAATATGAAAGTGGTCCGAATTGCCAGGGCGCTTGTATACTCTCTACCAGCGTGCTCTAGTGGCGCCGCCTACCATTGGGTTGATGCGCTCAAACACTCGTAGCGCCCAATCCCATAGCTGCCACCGAGTTTAGTTTGCACCGTTCAAGAACACAGACAAGTATATCGAAAGAAAAGAGATAGATCAATGATTTTTGAGTCATTTACGAAGAAAGATTATTTTTATATTTATCGCCATTGCCTGCAATATTATGTGTAACAAATTTGAATACATCATAAAAATTGCTCCATTATTCAAAAAAGAATGTAGGAAAGGGGTTGGAGCGAGCTTCGATGCGGTAAAATAATGCAAAATATTCCTTTTTGGGCTGGAAGTGGTTGACTCCAAGGTCAACACATTGTATAGTATACAATATTTCCACAAAATTGTATACATGTCCCAAAGTGTCAGGTTTATTCCTATATTTTTGGTTGATTTGACATGTAATAACCCGCATATTGAAAACAAAAAGCTTCGTTTTGTGTTTTCCTGAGAATGTCTGATATCTTCGAAATGCGTAGAAAGTATGTCTATTTCCACTGGCATAAAGAAAGTAATTGCAGACATTCTTGTCATAGTTTCATAGTTTCAGATTGTTAGTATCAAAGAAAGAAGATGTTTTGAGGATTTTGGAGAATGAGGGAGCGTGAAACCACATGGGGTATTATGAAAGGTAGAACAAAAACAAATGAAAAAGCACTTTTTAACAAGAATTAACAGTAAAATACACCGACGCACGAAAATTTCGCATCAATAATCATTTCTCTGTCATGTCATGTGGCAAGTTGAAAACATGCACGCGTTTTAAACAGAAATCAATGGTCCGATCTTTGCACCTGTGCCTTTTTGTTAAACCTCACCGTTACCCTTCCGATGGCAGTATCTGAAAACTCTGACGCTATATAGCTCTGTACGCCAGTTCTCACATGGAGACGGGCAAAATAGAGCTAATTATGAGCGATTGTTGCTAATTTGGTTTGCTTTGTTTTTAATCCCCACCTGAATCCATGCGATGAATCGCCGCTCCGTGTCCCCAGCTTCCAGCGAGTTTGGACCCGTGAGGATCTCCCCAAACAGCGTCGACTCTACCAGCTCCGTGTTACATGTCCACGCCATCCAACGACCACGTGTAGTCAGACACCGAATCAAAATCGCGCGCTCCGTGTTTTAGATCGCGCTCTATATATATGTATATAATATTTGATTTTTTTCTCTCTCTGCTTTGTGTATGTCTTTTTAACCTCCCTTCTCTCCCCACTACCCTCGTTGTTATCACGGGTAGATATTATCGTCGACGACGATTTTGTTTTCAACTTGTGTCGCGCTCGCTCGCATAGTACCTATCACGAAACGACGATCGATCGCACTTTGAACAACCCGCTCTTCGGCCTCGTCACTCCGCAACCCCCTCGTGGCGGCTTGCGCGGCGCGAAATAGTCCGCCGCGAAGGTGTGTTTTGCCCGCGGATCACGGCATGACAGTGGTCGCACGTGGACGCGCTGTCAATGACAGGTGTTGACGGAAGATCGGATGTGGTGTTCTGTCTGGGGTGGAGGTGGCGAACGGAACGATTGTGGACCGGAGGGTTGTGGAGTGGGGAGCCGGAGCGGTTGAATTTGGTTGGTTGCCACCGTACAACGCTGTCATTTAGTTCCCGCACTGTCTGACTGCAACTTGTGTTCCGTTTGTAGAGGTTCGTCGCAGATTTCGTTGCCGTTTTACTTCCGTTTTTCATCTGTTTCGGTCTGGTTAGATTCTGCGTTTTCTAACTGACCCAACATCACCTAATTTTCTTCAAATTGGTAGGTGTTTTATATTTTAATTATTTATTTTTCCTCTAATTTACGTTCTTACTTAGTTATGTTTATTCAATTTTTTTCATTCAATGCGAGCACGTTTTCCTGATATTTGCTTTTTGTTTTGCACGTATTTAAGTATTAATTTAATCCTAGGAATTATCCCAGCGTCATACAGCAGGTAGTTGATATTAAAATAAATTTGACAGCTAATTGTTTCTTCTAATAGATAGGAACGCACGTTGCACGATCTATAATTATAATATATTTAAACTACTGCTCGAAAAATCGATTTATATTAGACACGACGTCGAGTACAACCCTCATTTAAATAAAAATAAATGTCAAGAGAGTGACATGAAACTTTACAGCCTCGTCAAGGTCATTGACTTCGAAGCGGTTTCCCATTTTACAAACTGTTGTAAAAAGTATTAAAATCCATCTAGGTCCTACCTAAGTAATGCCGTAATGCATAGAACTAGTTAAAGTGTCCTAGAAGGCCATTTTCGAGTGTGTGTACTTTGCTTTGTCAAATTCACCCCTCGGTCCACTCATTCGAGCCTGCACGTGAGTCACCGATCACTTGTCATATCCTGGCCAAGTCCTTGAGGACATTCAGGACATTATCGATATCTCTTACACATCCCACGTTACTTGTACGTATAGAAAAACGAGCGAAATAAAGAGTAAAGAGCGTGGGTCTTCTATAGTGTTATCGATTTTCTCTTGTTTTCACTGAAACATGGCATGGCGTCATCGGATGCGTCAGTGGACATTGACTAATAAGGATTAACATCATTTTATAGGCTGATCGTCATCGATCGCAGCCCGCGCTATACCGTATACGTCGCCCTGCGTGGCTCTAGAGAGTACTTGCAACCGAGGTGCCAGGCATTGATGCGATGTCGTCAAGTGTCGCTGGCGAGGTTGCAATATCTCTGCCAGCGAGAGAGGCTGAGCACGTGGCATGGTCTTGGCGTGTGTCACGAGGGGTGGTGGGAAGGGGGGGGGGAGGCATTTTAACAGCACGGGGAAACCACCCTCTTCTTTGTTCCCGAGGTCGTCGCGTGGTCCTTCCAGCTGTTGGGCCGAATCTAACCGGTCTTCGACCCTCACATTCAGTAACCCTTTGACCAGAGCGCGTAACCCTTTCAGCTGTCGGTGGAAGGGTCGCGTGCCAGAATTATGTCAACTTTTTTATGTTCTAATAATAGCATGCATATTTTTTTTTTATTTTGCATAATTGCCGCGATAATGTGTATTCGAGGAATCATAACAATCGGCAGTGGGCATCCTTGGTCCGTGGAGGTCGTTGATCCCGTGTGTAGCGGGGTAGAAACATCATCTGCTCGGGCTTGACACCGGGCGTTATAGGCTAGTTGATCGGGCCAGTTCTCCCTCCCCTCCTCGAAACCACCCTTCGATCCTGATATTAGCTGCACAGAAGTTGTGCTCTCTGTAACAAGTTCAAATCGAACACGAGGCGACTTTGAGACGCGCGACGCTGCGACAAAACGTCGCACGCATCAAGTCCTCACGTACAGCGCCTTAGTGACGCCACTTTTGATCGCATTGGGCGACTTTTTGTCGTCGCGTCTAAACGTTGCCTGATGTCGCCACAGTTTGAATCCGATGACAAGACTATTGCAGTCTTGTTGCTGTTTACACGGGATATTGTCTCTTCGTCACTCCGATTTCAAATCTCTGTGAAAATTGACCACGTGACCACAGCATTCTTAAAGTTCGTTCACGATAAGAATATCACTGACGTTTTAGTCGATCACGTCGTTCATTGGTCAGTCACTTGAACACTGCCCTGTCAATGGCAAGACTTTCTTCTTTGTATTATTGAAATTGTATAAATTATGTCAAATACACAGTTTTTAATAGTAGTAAATATTATAAAAATTCAATAAATTGATTTATTTTTATCTACAGCCGTATTATACACATTTTTTATTATTATATTGATATTTACATGTTTAGGAATATGTTCACTTGACTACGGTAGTACACGCCGCCATTACGGCTTGCTATTCTAATCGTGAATGAACTTTACTGCCAATATCACCTCATTAGTTATGTCATTGCAACGAATTATCTGCTCTCATTGGCCGAGATACAAATCACAGAAAAACACAATTTATCTCAAATATACATTATAAATCAAAAATAAATTATTTAGATTACACTCCCAATTATGCTTTTTTCCATTTTCATAAATTTAATGCTCTTTGGGAATTACATTAAATACCTACTTAAAAGATGATTACTTTTTCAATTGGACATTCGCCGAAATATGATTCGAGTCGCGGCTTTTATGGCACGTATCGATTTAGCACAAGTTGATGTATCTGATGGCGAACTTTAAGAAATGTCATGTGGTTTGATAAGAGAGGCTTTAAAAGTCTTATTTTAGACCTGCTGAGTATATATACGGGAGGGATATAACGTCTAGACGTCCCTCTTCCACCTCGCCAGTCCCACATGTTCCGTCTCCCTTGCACCTCCACGCCGCACACCTGGGTGGAAATCAATGCCACGTCCTTCATAATCGAAGGCCACTCTTAGAACCACGGCGCTGTGCGAGTACATAAACAAACGAGCGTGACACACTGCTCTCTTTCTCCTGCCGACGTCGCTCTCTCTCTCTCTCTCTCTCTCTCTCTTAGAGCGGGAGTTCCGTCTCAGGTAACGCCGCTAGGTTCGACGCACCCGTTCAAGACGGCGTGCCTTTAACGACGCACTGTTATGCCGTAGAGGTTTGGAATGGACGAATAGGGTAAGAATTATTGGGACTGTCCAGAAGATTGAAGAATTAAGATCAGGGCCGTCAGGACCTTCGTAGGCCCTAGGCAGTACTTTTTTCGAAGCCCCCCCCCCCCCTGTCCGAAACATTTTAATTTTTCCAGTGTTTAATTTGTAAAATAATAAGTGGGGAGACGATCAATGATCTTTAGTGTATTGCTCAAAGAAAACTATAGGCATGGGCAACCGCAGGATTTCTGCCAGGTGGGGGCAAGGCAAGGAAAACAATATTTGACGGGTCAAGCGGTTTTTGGTTTTTGGACACTTTGAAATCAATTTTGAGACGTTATGCGGTGTATTTTATTGAAATATTCAATATTTTTTAAATGTGGCACTTTAGGGTGGTGAGAGACATGTTCATATCTGCCCCGCAGGGCATTTTTTTTGTTTTTTGACACTTTGAAATCAATTTTCTGGCACTTTCGTAGGCCCCAAACGCTTCGTAGGTCCTAGGCAGACTGCCTAGGCTGCCTTATGGATAATACCGCCCTGATTAAGATAGCCATTGTGTTGTGTGGGGAATGGGCTCTCGATCTCACAACCCCTATTATGTATCCGTTTTCACTTGTAATGAAAGACAAGATCTGGCCCCGAGTCCGAGTCTACAAGCCATTCTTCATGGTAATCGTTTCACTATGTGTTTTTCTTATGGCCGTGTATGAGTGGTTTTCACGTGAAAAGTCAAACGACAACAGTTGCAGAATAAGGGTCCGAGTTCGATTCTGAACGCGACTCTTGTCACAAGTCGTTTCTTCTTGAAAGGCACTGAATAATAGATCAACCTTCTCTAGGTTTCCCATGAGTAATAGTCCGTAGTATTTTCATAAAACAATTCGGAAGTACTAGATCGGCGATATTCGCTGGTTTTTACGAGCTCAAACATAAACTGCATGCAACAGTATTCATTCATTGCTAGCTTCTGGGGATTCATAGCCATGCTGGGACTTGTTGAGAAATAACCGGAGAATCGACTGCAAAATTACTTCTATTTAATTGGGAATTAAGTTTCAAAGATAATGAAGGCACAAACAAATTAATGTGACAGCTATTTTATGGTTATACTTTCTATTTGATAGGGGATTAATTATTAAGAAAATGGAGCGCTTCTCACATCAAAAGAAAATATTTATATTTAATTTCTCATCTATTTGATGGTTTCTTTGCCTCTAAATTCTTACCTCTAGATATCAAAGGTAGCTTTTTAATGCGCCATTTTTAGAACAAAGGTGTCGCTTAATTGTGGTCATTACATAAATCACTGCGAAATAACCTTTTGATATTAAATTCCATTTGACGGGAATTATTTTTTACACAACAGGTCTTGTGAGCCTTACATATTGAAGTGAGCTCAGCGGCTCTGCTCGTTAATAATGCATAGTTTTGAAGACGGCCTCTACTCCTCATTGAGGTAGGTTGATGAATGTGGACTAAAGTCGCGGCTCTAATTTATTTCTGGCAAACAGGAGTCTTATTTCCTCAATTATTTCTTTTTGTTGAGGTCATTTAGTTGTGTTGGCTGTGCTAATTAGCTCAAATATCAGGTGTTGTATCAAACAGACTTATTGATTATTATATTTCCATTCATCAACTCAACAGCTCGGTTGTTTTGTCGTAGCCGCATTCTTTCATATCAGAGGAATTTCCTAATGATTTCTTGTAATCTGATGGTGATTTCCTGGTATTGTTATGTCGGCAAACATGAGGTAACCAAGTGGAAACTGTTTCCAAGTCTGTCTCACGTTACGATGTTCGAAGCGGCTACCACCGTACCACGTGCACGCGCAGGCCCCGCGTTTTTCAATCGGACCGCCATAATACACGTCCCGGCGTCACCAGCGCAACCTGACGTAGAGAAATCGACGCTTTGGAGGGGCGAGAGCAAAACCATCATGGCCGCCGCCGTCGTTTCACGCAGCGGCGTCGGCGGGGGGACCCCAGCTCAGGGGTATACCAACTGGGGGGGTATGAGGACCACCACTCGCGGGGTCTCTGGTTCGTACCCCGAGCGCGGGGTGCCGCTACATTGGTGACCGAGACGTGTACACGTTCGCGTGCTATGGTGTACACGGACGTTTGGGGGCCGTCCCTCACTGAAATGGGCACGAGCCATGTCGACGAGCCTGGCCAAGGCGTCGCTTTGGCTGAGAGGGGGATGGTGGTGGGGCGGCGTTAGCGGCGTCGCAGGGGTAGGAGGGGAAGCGAGAGGCGCGCGAACCGGCGAAGACTTCGAACACCTGGGTGTAGCTTGGCGCACTTCGGCTCCCGGGCTTAGTCGCAACCGGGCACTACTGACGACGGGGGTGCTTTACGTATTTAGTGGCTAGTATTCTCTGAACACATACCGTATCAATAGAGAAGTTATCAAATATTCTGGTGCGAACTAGTGTAGTGACAAGGTTACCCCGTGTCGACGCGCCGAGAGACCCCTGCCTGACGACTGTCTTAGGTAGGAATTGTGGAGTCCATGTGTGAGCCAACTCGACAGAAGTTGGCAGTTGGCTTGCAACGTGTTCTCGGTTGATCATATTTGCCGGTGTTGTCTGTTTTGAAAGAGCGGTGGCGACAGAACCACGCTGTCACGCTGCCGCACTGCCGACGATAGTTTGCTTGCGATTCCAGTTATCTTCACACGACGACTAAGTCAGTGTCACAGGTCGCAAGAAAATGTGAGCTCATTCTAGATGATAAGCATAATACTCTCTTTTACTGTGGGTGATATTTGGAAATCATTCTCTAATTCTCCTATCTAATTAACACGCTAGTCATCACCTATGTGGGTTTGATTTGATATTGCATTTGTTCAGATCAAACCAATAACATTTGACTTGACACATTTTGGCACGTTGACTTTGATACACTAACTGCACCAACAACGATTTGTTTTTGTTCTTCTAATTTAGGTGTTAATATTTAACTAGCGACGTTCTTCCACACTTAAAAACTAATCATAAACAAGTTTTTCTCTATTTCTCCTGACTTTGATTACTTTGTGTTGTAACATTTCAAACGTAACGTAGCAACTAATGGTAAACATTGGATATTTGCGTGCAAAGTTATATCATAGTATTCGTCCTAAGGGATGACAGTTCTATTTTACGTCATTTTCCGCCAATTATTGTTGAGGTAGGTAAGGCAGGGTTAAAAATACATGCTTTGTTGTGCATACCGCGTGGAGACTGTTTTCTTGAGCTGTCAAATGCAGACTTCTAGCTACCTCGCCGATTATACGTCGTCTTCGCATAAAACAGTTTACGTTTTATACTCTCTCTTGAATAGCAACCATCCAAACACATGATGTCATTTAATTGTTCGATGTTACTTTTTTTAACAACTCATCACCGGCTTGTCTATTTTATGTGTACTTAAAAACCAACTACTTTCTAATGAATGTTTGCTAAATCTCTTCAATAATGAAGAATTGCAGTTAAAACAGAAGAAAAGCGAGCATTTCCGCTCCATATGCTAGTCGAATAGGATGTTTTGTAACATATCTCTAATAATCAAATATCCAGTGATCTGTGTTGCTCATATTGTGATAAGATACGAACGAATGTAATTGGCAAACGGCAAGATTTCGCACCCTCACTATTCCAAATGATAAACGAAACTCGATTTTATTTCGCTAACGTTCTAAACTCAATACCATTTGTTATTATCTTGCTCCAGTGTTATCCCAAGCTAGTACACCTACCGGCTTTATAAATAGGTAATGAGCCCGGTGGATTGATATTCAAACAATGAATTGTGCAGATGTTTAAAAGACTCTGGCGAGCTAGCAGCTGTTTGCTAGCACGCTCACCCCTGCCTAACGCACCGACTCGGCGGCTCTAGCCCCTGTCATTGGCAACAGACTTGCAATGCCAGACTAACCCTGAACCGTAGCAGACAGCGTGTCTCTTGTTTGCACTCACACACACAACACGCGTTGCTTTGCTATGCTTGCAGGGGTGCTTGCACTCTCCCTTTACTCCAATATTCATTCACGAATTACACGTGGCGGCCGTTGCAAAAACATCGCCGTGCATGTCAAGACTGCCGATAAAGATCTCTTACAGTTTTTATAGCGCTTTTCTAGATTGTCTTTTTAGATTAATTGATGACTCGTTATAACTAGATTTTTTGAATGACGTTTGGGTTAATCATAGAGTTTTTACAAGTTGATATCGGTGATAAGACTGAAATTTGCGGGCTCGGTGACGGTGATACATTCTAGATAGAGCCCAGGCTGCGATGTAAATGCCAAGGCGCGGGTGTAGGGCCTCATCGGCGGGCGATAAATCTCTAGTTGAACCTCCCACGAAGAGAGGGAGGGCGATCTATCGAACAGTTATCGATCTCATCTCTTAGTTTGCCGCCTCTAGGGTATAGACGCCGTCGCATGGCTTGGTGTCACGTTGCACTGAATTGTAGCGTATTTCACAAAATCGCTTTGAGGGTTGTCCATTCGGTTGTCAAAAAATCGGCATCAAAGAAGTCGAGCGGGTAAAAATAATTCAGAAAGTTCGATTTGATTTTTTTTTATAAAAATTCTTGAAAATACTGATGATGACTATGAAATCGCAACAAAAAAACGCCAGACTTAGTTTTTGTTCGGCTTGGAAGATGATTACAGTTGGTGTTGTTTGACTTTGTTGCAGGTTTGGCAATCTTTTGTTTGACTCCACAATGATGCAGAACGGGATGGATACTGTGCCCCAACAGAACGGCACGATGCACACGAACTCGTCGACGTCGTCGTCAAACTCCCACAACTCCTCGTCGCAGACGAACACCGGCGGGCAGCAGGAAGAGAGCAAGACAAATCTGATTGTCAATTACCTGCCGCAGACCATGACTCAGGAGGAGATCCGCTCGCTCTTCTCTTCCATCGGCGAAGTCGAGAGCTGTAAGCTTATTCGCGACAAAGTCACTGGTAAGAATCATTCGAGATCAAAACAAAATGCAAAGAATAATCAGTATTCATGAACAATCGATTCTTGTAGTCTCTTTACCTTTGAATGACCATCTCATTTGAAGGGGCGAAGCGGTGCACTTGGTGCCACTTCGAGTACTTTGTATTATGTATAAAACAGGTGTGGCAAAGAGTTCTCAAAAACCCGCCGTATCCTGCGTCTACAAAATATTGCAAAACTAAATAAGTGAATAAAAAACTTTTTTTTGATAGGGATGGGCAATGTCTTTGCAAAATCCAAATCAAATATTCATTTATTTTTTTCATTTCGCGGTTGTTGATTTTTCTTGATTAGTTCCAAAGCATTTGACAATAATTTTTTTAGTTCATTATTAATTCACGTCTAAACTCGATTAATTTTCGATTTCTTTTTAGACACCGACTCTGAGCCGTGCGCCAGTTTGCTTGGTCGTGAGTACAGCTTATAATATTCTTTCTCCCAAATCGATATCGAATTCTTTTATTTGCGATATCGATGTCCACTATTTTTTTTCTCATAAACTGCCCATCCCTATTAACAATTGGCCTTTTTGTACTGGTGGCAACTTCTTGAGGCAGTGGAGTGCAGCCTGTTACATAATACAATCTAATCAATCTCATCTCTCTGTGAATGATTCTCTGGGATGTTCAAAAAGAAACCAACCGATATTAGCACTTAGGGTTACGTTTCTATTTGAACATTCTTAATTCACTCCTGCCTACTGTCCTGGGTGGGTATCTTCTTAAACTCATGTCTCCCATATAAAAATAACACACACATCTTTTGTCACCCATGTAGATACACCAGTAGTGAGTTGAGCTTTAGGTCTAGCCGATTACACCGACTTCCCGGATGACATGGAACCTCTATAGAAATCAGTTCCTATTCAGTCTATCTATAAATCCATGAGGCACCCTTCCTCCTTGCTAACATATGCGCGTTCCCCCCGGATTCTTCGCCGTGTTTGTTTTTCCTCGCCGGAATTAGCCTGCCGTCGCGACGGCACTCGCGGCCCGCGGTCCTCGTCGTCCCCCGCCCCCCGGCCCCCCGCCCCCCGTGCAGATGCTACACCTCCAGGTGACAGCCGTCAGCAGGTGCTCGCGATCTGACGCGGCATTGACGTCGGCGACGGAGATTAATACGCGGCGCGTGACGACGACCTCGACGACATCGACGACATCGACGACGACGACGCCGACGACGGAGGATCGCAGCTATAGAACGATTGTCGGGAAGGAATGCGAATCGAAAGAAACGAGAGAGAGAAAAAAAACAATGTGGACGTCGGCGCTTCTTTTCCCTTCACTTATTATTTGTTTTGCTGGCGAGGCGTCAAGTTAATTTGAACTGTTAGTGAAAGGCATTGACGCGAGCTGTGTGTCAACTGTCGCCCGTCACCTGTCACCTCGTCGATAGACGTCGCGACGTCTGAGAAACAGCGTCGTGCTTATCTCCCTCTCGCGATCTTTTGCGACGGTTCACTGTACTGCTTATCGCCTAACGCTGCAGATCGCCCTTCCTCTGACCGCCATTCAGTCAGCGGCGTCCCGTGACTTCGCCGCCGCCGCCATGTTAGCGCGGTTTGGTACTCTCAACGGATGCCCTTCGCTAGTCTCTCTCTCTCTCCCTCTCTTATACTCTCTGCCTCGCTCTCTTTTAGCACACACTATGTAACGATCAATATTTTCGCCTCTCTCACTACCCTCCTCGTCCTGTTCGTCAGCCGAAGTCAGTGTAAGAAACACTAACCGTGAGCCGAGCACGGCAAATGTCATGTAGCTGTGATATTTCAGTAGGGACTCGCTATCCGCACGAATCGCCGAATCACAAGGACAAAACGGAATCCCTTCGCGGTCAGAACTTTAGCCGCCGAAATCGACACCAAATTTTGGCCTTCGAATCGATTCTATCAAATCGCATCTTTGACCATCCCTGATATTGTTCGATTTCCTTCGTATTCCGAGTAAACAAGTCAATTTCTGAAGTTCGAGAAATCTTTATTACACGGCAATCGAAGATTAATGTTTCTTTTTTATCTGAAAAACATTTCAATATGACCGCTAGTTTCTGCATTTTCCGTCTCTATTTGTCTTTGGGGTTCCAATATAATAACGGGGTGGAAGTGTCTAGGCTCTAGTCATTCTGACTGCTGCACAGTCACAGAATTACACTTTCAAAAACATTTACATGGTTGGGAAAGAAAACATATTAGTCCCGAATCAATGTAAATCAATGGTGAATTATTAATTGTGTAAGCATGTAGTCTAGTGATAACTTCCACCACCGATCTTAGCTGGAATATTGTTGAAGCCCAGTTTTGTCGCGTGGTTGTCTCTATGCAGAAACTAAGTATAATGGAATGAATTGTCAACAAGGTGTCGACGAAACCTTAATCATGAATTAATCTAGACATAAAGCATCTTCGCGGCGCGTCCGTCGGGAAGGCCTCCGCTAATTTCGGCTGCATCTTCTAAATCATTTGCACCGTGCGTTTCGGACTTGATCTCCTCGGTCATTACTCAATCGCGCCAACCAATTACTCAGTGCCAGCCGGGATCGTGGCACAAAGCGGCCCGGCGACTGGACGCGACAGTCCAGACCCTCTCGACGGGAACCCCGTCTCCGTCGGGTGATGCATCTCGCCACGTGCATCCTCGCCATTGTCGACGTCGACGGAGGCGATTACTCATCGCCCGCTTGTCGCCGGACCCGTACATATGTGTCGGCCTGTCAGGAGGTTGCCGCTGCCATGCCGGCCGCTACTTAATTTTGTCAACGTTTTTTTGAAAAATAGTAAGCGAGAGAGAGAGGAGGACATAATAAATTAATCGCTGTCCGTGTCATATTAGAACTGAGCCAGAACTCTGGATCTAATAACCTTATGCTTTACGTTTTCCGTGCAGGAGATGTATGTGTTTGGCGTGATTCCACCCTCGACAAGACGCCTATCCCCCCCTCCCCCCCTTGACTGTCTCCCCCGCTTTCGGCGTCGCCGCCACTCTCTCGACGCTTTCCCACTATCCACCAAAACATAAATTATAAGTTCTCTTTGCGTCGACATTCTTCGTGCTAGCCATCACATACAAAATTAAACTAGCAACTTAACTGCATAACCATGTGTGTTTTGTGCTACGGAACTGTGGTGAGCGGAAATTCTGTAGGGGACAGTGGGAATGCGTGGTTTGGCTCGCTACACGAAACAGTTCGTTGCATTTCTCATTGGCTAATCGTATTCGAGCTGGTTTCTGATTGTTTCTTGGAGGCGCTCTGCCGACGGGATTGCAAAGAGAAGCGGCCGTTGGTTTGCCTCGAATCAGTAGTGTGTGGGTGTACTCGGCGCAAATTAGACCGACTCCGCCGTGTCTTCATCCGTGAGCGGGTCTACAGTCGCGAGTCGTCAAAGCTGTTTACAAGTTGGGTTGCGATTCAGAAAATCGATCGTTTTATTTTATTATCCCGAAGCGAGTATTACATACAGAGATTTAAACAGATTTGCGGTGAACAGGATTTCGAATAGTTTCGAGTAAAGCTTGTTGACAATTATTGCGAGTAATAAAATCGCGACGCGTTAAGCGCCTGTTCTATTCCGGCCATTGAAATTGGGCCAGTTGCGGTGACTAAACGCTAATATATTTGTGGTGCAAGTTCGCGTAGCTCAATTTCCCCCCTTCAAATCAATTCGTGGCTTTGTTATGAACATTTATTGACACAAAATAAACCATCGCAATATTTATTTTCCTTTTCTCGTCAAAATTCATGATAATACTTAATGTAACCATTTGTTTTTACAAAACGTACGGAAGTCGGAGAATTTTCAAAAACGATGTACCACTTTTCATCGGAAAGTATATTTAACGATAAAATGTATTGCAGGTTGTTTTTTTACTGACTCATTTTGAATGCGTTTACTTGCCTGAGGTAAACAGATTGATCTTTCCGCGAATATTACACTTTTATTTCCAACCCGTGGAAACATTCTATCGCAATCTGTTTCTGTATATTGATTACTTAAGCGCCGATAACCTCACTTCGAGCGACCAACTAGGCGTAGGACCAACTTCAAATTAAACTAACCATCGATAGTTAGTGGAATTGTTAGTGAATCCTATACTGACTATGGAATTCGCGCCAACTTGATGGATTCCCTAACTATCGATATTTAGCTAATCCATCGTTTGTCCTACACGGTATAGGAAATACGTTTTCACGATAAATAATATCGTTGCATTTCTCATATTATCTCATACGAAATTAGTAAAAAAATTAAAAAAGTTCCATAAACAATGAACGACTCTATAACGTCCGTTCAGCGATGAACAATGTTTTCCCCCGTCTTCCTCATTATTAAGTAATATATTTTGTATCATCTTCTGAAGACTTCTTTGAAAATCTATAAAACATTTCCAACAATAAAAGGTTCGGTCATCAATAATGCATGGCATAAGGTTACTCAGAAAGAAGGTTCGCAAAAGTCAATTTTTATAACTCCAACTCAACTAAACATAACTTTTAAAATCAGCCAATCATATTGAAAAGTAACATTATTGCTGAATAATACGTATTACTACAATAGACCATATCTTCAATAATGTCAATGTTAACAAAACTATGGCAGTTGACTTGTATCTAATCGATGTAACTACACATTCACGATGTTTAAAATATGTCGACTCAATCTCTTATCCACTTACCAACGATTGTACTACAGCAGGAATTGGAACCTTTCCGGAATTTGGGGCTCTATATGTAATTTTAGATACAATGTGGATTACGGAAATATAATGAAGGGTGCCGTAAGCTCCGCAACATACCACAAACAATATACAATTAAAATGAATTTGTGCCGGTAAAACGACCCCTTTTGGGTAAAATAAGAATGTACATGATTTCTCTCTGACTTATAATATGAATTTCTCAGTTTGAAGTATGATTCGTATATCTGCTACATTTGAACAACGTTTCCAGTCTCTTTTGACCCCCCCCCCCCCCCCCACTACCACCACGATGACGGCGTCCGTACTAATTGTATTTTTTAATTGAGAAGCTAAATGTCAATCAATTGAGGAGCTTATAGAGGATCAAAACGCAACCATTTAAAAAAACGACTTCGATTTCAACTTCCAAGCAAGCTCTATATTTCAAAAAAATTATTTGACACTAACACAATTCATTCTTATTCAAATCTTACAAAATATGCAAAATACCGGGTGGCGCTAAAAAATCCCCCTTATTGAGAGGTCACTATATCTAAACAATTATAGATAGGATTCTGAAATTTGTACATATATTAGAAAACATACCAAAATTTAATATGTGCAAGTTTCAAAACATTACTGTTGTAGGAAAAAAGTTACAGCTGTTCAAATTTGGTTGTCAAAAATTGATTAAACGGAGCTCAAATAGCGCGCGTCGAGAAAACTTCCAATGGCCGGGACGCTGTTTCTTCAAAACTACTTACGATATCAAGCTGAAAATTTCAAATTAGATTGAAAATATATTAAGATCGATTGTGTAAAAATTTTATTTAATTTGAATTAATGGAACGAAAATTATGTAATCTTGAAGTTGAGCGTAAAATCAGAAAATGAAGATTATTTCTAAACTTTTATTACACACGTTATAGTGATCCTTTTCCCACTATTCTGTTTTCAAGCTCAATTTCAAGATTCCATAATTTTCGTTCCATTCATTCAAATTGATTGAAATTTTTACACCATCGATCATAATCTATTTTGAATATAATTTGAAATTTTCAGCTTGATATCTTGAGTAGTTTTGAAGAAACAGCGTCCCGGCCATTGGAAGTTTTCTCGACGGGCGCTATTTGAGCTCCGTTTAATCAATTTTTTGACAACCAAATTTGAACAGCTGTAACTTTTTTTCTACAATAGTAATGTTTTTGAAACTTGCACATATTAAATTTTGGTATGTTTTCTAATATGTGTACAAATTTCAGGATTCTATCTATAATAGTTTCGATAAAGTAACCTCTCAATCAAGGGGATTTTTTTGCGCCACTCGGTATGAGCCAATTGCCAATGGGATGGCTTCCAGTTATTTAATCACTCTTGTTCAGCTAATGATAATCATCGTTTTGTAAGAGTTGGACAAATATTGTCAACATTATCATTTGAACAAAATTGTTCTGATTGTTTCCTTGATCACTTATTTTGAATAAGTAGTACTCTATGTAAAAGGTAATAAAAAAATATGTACTTTTGAATCACTTCCAATCAAAACGAAACTATTGCAAATGTATTGCCTCATTTGTTTAGTTACCCTTCATAATTTTTTTTTTTATATATGAAGTATATATTTCGTTTTAGCAAATAATATGATCCATATCTTTTTCACTCGGTACTGCTTAAACTCAGAACCGATTTTTCGCGATTATCTCGGAAATATACAAAAGTGCAATAATTACGTCTTGATCCGAAGCTCCTCAATTGTTAAGTAACATATCCAATTTGTTAAAAAATAGACCACCTTAAATCTAAGCATTGTTAACCTGAAGAAACTTCCGCCTGTTCGGTTAATTCGTTTGACGAGTGACGACATCAAGCGGAGACAAATGAAATTCTCTTGACGGTCGCTAAAAAGGCGGCTCCAATGAGCCAATTTCCGTTCCATCGTTTGAATTCGAACAACGCGCCTTGTCCTCGCTAGTGTAACACGTTCTTCGGGTTATACGGCGGTGTAAAACCGACAATGATTCGGGCCTCTTGTTTAGAACGCACACGTTGTAAACAAATGTATCGGAACAGGTGAAGACGAACCTCGCGTCTTATCTTTGTATTTTGTCGAAATATCTTTCTCTTTTCTCAGTTGGCTTGAATTTGTGTTCGATCAGCCCTGCTGTCTGTCTGTCTTGTCCACGGTTGTTTACAGCGTGCGAGCTATTCCCATACCGCTGGCGATGATCTAGTCCAGCCTTTCTTGTTTCAACTCAGAGAAAAGCGAAATAAAATCCTTCCAGATTCTTAATGGAAACCATAAAACCTACAGATTTCCTTGCTTTAGCTAAATCTTTCGTGTTTTAAACTTCCCTTTGATATCTTCTGTCAGTTTACTGCCATTCAATTCTATGTGAAGAAAAAATATACGGAAAAATATGAAATCTTTATAAAATGTATTCGGGGGGAAATCTTTTGAGGGAAGGATTACTCTGTCAGCTTTTTATGAAATCTAATCAATTTTATACGGAACATGTCCCTCTCTCTCTTTCTGACATCTCCCTCGACTCAATACAAACGTAAGCATAAGCATATCCTCATTATACCTTCATTTTTATCGAGTTCTTAACGACTTTATAGCCGTATGAAAGGAGTCTTCAGTCTTATAGCTGCGGTAACGGCGATGAAACGTGTTATGAAAACCAATCCGATGAAGATAAAGATAGGATAAAAATAAATAGCGTTAATATAAGCAAAGTTTAAAATCTATCACGTCATCCATATTCTGGACTATTTACTTTAAAGAAAGATATAATATTCTGATTCCAATTTTTTTTGCACTTTCGAATTTTGTGACGGTAATATAAAATCGTAAACCTCGAATATGATCTGAATGAGTCACTTTCCGCCAATGATAGAGCTGGAAAAGCGCGTTATTCGATTGCTAATATTTATTCAGTGATCGTAAAACCAGCCCGAGTCTACTGAATTTGTATTATCCAACCTTAAGGACTGGCTTTTAGAAGAGGGGTGGGGGGAGGGGGAGATTTTAATGTATCCGTTTTATAATGCGAATATACAGCCAATGAGAGTGCTTTAAAATGGAGTTAATTTAACGGATTATAATTATTCGGAGCTATGTACCAGTCCCAAATAAGTTTATATTCGTACTCTGTTTAAACGGCCCTAATGGGAATAAGGGATTCGAGCAATGGGCAAATCTGTACCCATGGCACGGTGGCTGGGAGGCGGGGGTCGGGGGACGGGGGACGGCATGTTGTAATGAACCCGCGACGAGACAGAACCCACGTGATGAGTCCACGGTGCGTGTCGATGTGCCACAACCAGCGGCATGCATGCACCATGTGTTAGGTTTATTTTCGTATCTCCCATCTCGACGTCGGCCACCCTTAAACCTCGGCGTTGAACGCGACGCTTGATTTGATATCGTCACGACGACGGGCGCGAAGTGCTGGCCCTCCCGATAGCGTCGCGACGACGGGAACGAAGTGCTGGCCCTCCCGATAGCGTCGCGACGACGGGAACGAAGTGCTGGCCGTCCCGATAGCGTCGCGACGACGGGAACGAAGTGCTGGCCGTCCCGATAGCGTCGCGACGACGGGAACGAAGTGCTTGCCGTCCCGATAGCGTCGCGACGACGGGCGCGAAGTGCTGGCCCTCCCGATAGCGTCGCGACGACGGGAACGAAGTGCTGGCCCTTCCGATAGCGTCACGACGACGGGAACGAAGTGCTGGCCCTCCCGATAGCGTCGCGACGACGGGAACGAAGTGCTGGCCGTCCCGATAGCGTCGCGACGACGGGAACGAAGTGCTGGCCCTTCCGATAGCGTCACGACGACGGGAACGAAGTGCTGGCCCTCCCGATAGCGTCGCGACGACGGGAACGAAGTGCTGGCCTTCCCGATAGCGTCGCGACGACGGGAACGAAGTGCTGGCCCTCCCGATAGCGTCGCGACGACGGGAACGAAGTGCTGGCCCTCCCGATAGCGTCGCGACGACGGGAACGAAGTGCTGGCCCTCCCGATAGCGTCGCGACGACGGGAACGACATGCTGGCCCTCCCGATAGCGTCGCGACGACGGGAACGAAGTGCTGGCCCTCCCGATAGCAGCGCCGCGTGTGTCGGACGAAAACCAGAACTACGGCGGTGACTTCGGAGAAACGGGGTTTTTGTAATTTGCATTTTATTACCACATGCAGAGGGAGGTGCATTATCGGTGCATGTCTGATGCATTATTTGATGGTCTATATAGTGCTGCATTATTAGAAATAATCCGCTTTTTATCGGTCACGCGACATTAAAAATTTGTGGTGGATAAAAGAATGCTGTTAAAATTTTAAATACTCGGTTCATTTATCCCTTTGCAGATAATTGGCAGCAACGTTTTTATTTCTCGCGGATTATTTCAAGCTTTTGACATTTCTCCTTCTTTACAATTAGCATAAGCATAGTATGAATATAACAGCGGACGGATTTCTCGAGACTGGATTTGCGAGCATCAGGTGGGGCATTCAATCTTTGACGGGAGATGTTAGTGGAACGAATCTCATTTTCTATACACCGTCTCCTCTTCATTATAGAAATGGATATACCTCAGAGATCACACTGTGTAATTCATGAATGCTATATCCAAACTCGAGTTAGCATTGCGATCCGCTGGGGGGGAAATTGCACATGACTCGGGACTGTCTTATGAGTTGACGTTCCGTGAAGTCTTTGTGTGTCTCCTTTTCACCAGAGGTCTCTCGCTCTCGTCTCCTCTCCTCTCCTCTCCTCTCCTCTCCTATCCTCGCTCTATCTCTCCCCAGCATCCCGATCTCGTGCTCTTTCAAGATCAACCCGCGCTCGACGGAAGGAATTGAAAACGAGGATGGTTTGGTGGATGATGCTCGAGCATAATTGAATTAGTTATTCATCTATGAATGGGGTGTTGAAGTTCTTCTTTTACTTCTTTCGGTTTACAAAACGGTGATGTTCTGGGGATTTTGAAATGGCGAACGGTCCTAAAAGATGTGTAGGAAGTTGTCCGATGAATTAAAAAAATTAGCTTTTTTATTTGATCTCGGTATAGAAAATTATAACAGGCATTAAAAGTGGGGCCCATGCAATACTTGTTTCAAACATTTTGCAAGGGAAATATTTTCTTTTCAAAGTCGGTGACCCTCCGCTGACCTAGACCGAGGAAAATAATTTTAATTTACTTTGGTGGACCAATTTAAATCCATAATACACCGGGTTTCAAACAAAATGTGTGTACGAGACTTGCCCGTATTATATTTCAGTTAAGCCATGGAAATATTTATCAACAGAATTTGTCTGTTCTGGGTGCTTTCGTTGGCCCTTGAAAGGGTATATATAGAGAACACTCTTTGCGAAACGTTGCTATCACCGCATTTATCGCTGTGATTTTAGATACTTGAAGTAAAGTAAGCACATCAAATTTTGAATAGGATTGTTGGAAATTTGACAATGCAATAATTTGATAAATGAAATGATGAAGTGATTCAGAACAGTATTTGATAAATAATTGACATTCCTGTGTTTTTTTGCTCTGGTTGCATTTGTTGGCCCTAAGGGCATGAACACTCTGTGAAACGTCGCTTTCACCGGCCCTTCCAAGGGCCAACAAAAGCAACCAGAACAGAAACAACACCGGAATGTCAATGATCCATAAAGCTCTCTGGATCTCTTCATCTTTTCACTTATCGCACTATTACATCCCAAGTGATATATTTTCCAACGTGCCCAGCAATCCATTTCAAAGTTTGATGCCCTAACTAAACTTCAAGCACATAAAATCATATACCTACAAATATATCAAGCAATACATAAAATTGCTCCTGAGTTTAAAATAAAATAAAAATAAGATGTATCTTGGAAATTATCGTAATAGAGTTTAAAACGCTCGTTCTAAACAATTTAATTAACTTTTCTGAACTCGTTTTGAACAAATCTTATTATTTTGGCTTTTCCGAACTCCATGTAAACATTCAGCACGCTCAACGAAAATGTTGATATTATTTGCTTGCTTTCATAACGAAGAAATTGAGTGAAAGAAAACTTCTCGATGCGTTTCGAATTGCTGTGTTGGCTGATTTTCAAAGACAATTCCCAAAATGCTGAATTACTCCTCACAATCATTATTTCCAATTACAAACCATATTACTTGTAACAACTAAATTCTTTGCGAACGGTTTTCAAGGCCATGACACAGTCTTCACGCTATGAAAGTCAACTTGGTTAACATTTGCCTGTCGATGGAGGTGCCGGTGGAGGTGCCGGTGGAGGTGCCAATGACAACGACGTCACATAGCAACCGCGTTGCCAAACCTCGAGTCAAAACGTTTTATCCGTTCTCTCATCTCGCTCTCGTTGTCTGTGGGGGATGTATCATCCTTCCATCTTCAGCTCCACTTGCCAGTAGCCCGAGGACACATTATAATCGCTCCAACAGTCCGTACACTACTCTCTATGTCACATACAGCAACGTGATATTGGAGGCTTTACTTTGGATTACGCACGAGGGCCGAACCCCCGCGAATCGATTTCTCCTTCCACCCCATTCTATGAACCATTGTTATAAATAGGTCGTATATAGAATAGGCAATGTGATGATAAGCGGGCGACGACGGCGTTCCGATCGTCCATTTAAATCCGTCCGGGTAGAGTCGTGTCAGCGGTAAAAATGTTTCATTATTCGCGATTATTCGTCATCTCTTTCTCTCTCTGTTGTCGCGTGGGTACGCGGCGAAGAGTAGGACAGAAGTGTATTTGTGCTGTCGGTTTCCGACTGTCGCTGGTCGTGGCGATATCTGGCAGCCGAGAACTGCGGCGGCGGTAGGAATCTGTAGAAACCTGCTACTTTCAGTCCGAGGCAAAGATGTGGGATAGAGATGCGATGCGATAGAATATCTGTGTGTCTGCGGGATGTAGCCGCCTCCAAAATAGATACAGTGAGTGGATTATAGCGATAGTCGCGAGGGGGTAGGCTGCCGGGTGGAGTGGGGGGGTTTGATCGACGCTTTATAAACGAAAAACAAGAATTAGGCGCCCGCCCGCTGGCTAAATATACCTTTCCCCTTACGTAAGAGTGATTTAATGATAAGCATTCACAGATGTATTACTACTTAACTCTGTTAAATTACCGAAGTAATGTATATAATAACTCCTCCTTTTCGCCGTGAGGCAAGTCGCAACACTCCTCATAAAAACTACCCAAATTGCGTCTTATTCTTCTCTTCTCGTAACCCCTCCTACCTCCTGAAGTTTGAACTATAAACTTCGTCGTTACGTATTTATACGACGATTCAGTTTATGTCATCTACTTGCGACTGGCATCATGCATCTATCTTATCTTTCTATCTCTATGTGTAGTAAAACATGGCGGGAGTTCCGCAAGGCGCGCGTCTATAAGGATGTTTTTCTCTTGTTACAGGACAAAGCTTGGGTTACGGCTTTGTAAACTATCACCGGCCAGAGGATGCCGAAAAAGCTATCAACACGCTCAACGGACTCAGATTACAGAACAAGACTATAAAGGTAAAACTCTTGATGGAATTCTCTTGTGGTTGCGGGAATGTGATTGGAAATGCGGACCGTGGACAGACGAGTGTCCCCGACTCGAAGAATGACGGCTAGGGTGATGCACGGCGGGACAATTACTAGAGAGTATGCACTGGTCGGAACGACGTGTGATCCTTGACTGGCTTGAAACGAGAATGCGGTGAAGAATGCAGTTGATTTGCGGCGCTGCATTTGTCCGATGCCTCTTTGACATCGAATTAGCCAGGTTCGAAGTTCGGACTTCAGAATATGCGAGGACTTTGGCAGAAACGTGCAACGTTGCACGTATCTCGTTCAGCTTTTATTTTCTCCCGTCATCGCGTTCGTGTTTTTCTACCATTATGTCGTGGCGGAAGATTGCACGGCACCTCCACCCACTAAAAATCAATTCCTATCTAACGAGTCTATTGATTGTTAGTCTCGCGAACTGTAAAACCTGATTTTGCTCCCTCCGAGTTTTTCCGCCGCACGCCAAGCAGAATGCCGTGATTGAGTTCTCCCTTGAATTTCTGCATTGTGTAGTTAACCTCGTCACCGAGGAATCAAGTCAAAGAAAATGGAGTATAGCCTCGGAGGCGATATACAAGGGTTTGGAGGGACGACTGTCGATTCGTGTTCAAGATTTAATGGAATTGCGCGATATTATTGACGTAGCCAAGTTTCAAATGCGCCTACACTATAACAGCCTGAGGGGTGACCGGCTTGCGTTCATTCCCTTTACTTTTCGCTCAGGGGTTACAAGGGGTGAGTCATCCCCCTTTTCACTCGCCACCCTCCCGAATTTCCCCTTAAAATGATTAGCCTGGCTAGCTAGAGGTGTTTGTACAGTCACCATTGAAACGTCGTTGCTCTTGGAACGAATTGAGACATATAGTTTGTAGATGAGCCAACTATTTACTCATTCTGACAGATTTCATAAGTTCACTGACGTATGTTTTAAAAATAAATGTGGAAAGCAGTTAATTAAACCATATAATTGAATTATTTTTTAAACCGATATATCCGCACGCTATATTTCAACCCGCCGTCACCTCTGACATCTGACGTTTGATTTTAAGAACGCTAGGCATGTAACCCGATGAAATCCGACGACATGCCCAAAATCGTGCATCGCCTCCGTCCCCAAATGTCCTCCGTCTCGACGGCGACAACCATTCGATATCTTGTTTCCTGCCTTTGAAGTATTATTCCACGTCTTTTGATCAGTCCCGATCATAATGAGTGTACATTCTGGAGAGTGTCTCTCAGCGATGGCGAACTGTAATGAGCACCACATTCGCCGTCCGTCCGACCATGGCACACACTTTGTAATCGGCCGGTGACTGGACGCCGGCCAGTTGGCACTTGTCTGCTGCCTAGCGACTGCTGACGGCTGCACAGTCCGCGTCGCTGGTCGCCACGTCGGCTCACACGCTGCATGAGAGCCGTCTGTGTCGGTGTCATCAGCGCCAATCATGATGCCGATCGCGCGAATTCGAAGCTCCTTGACTGCGCACGCCGCGGCTGCAGTGTGTAATTAATTGGACGCTCACGGTGGCAAGACCGCGCGATAGACCGGAGCGTTTTAATCTGCGCTGTCAACCGTGCCTAAATGAACGGATGATATATATACTTGCATGCGGTAAGACGGACGGAATTATTGTGAATTATTAACTCGCGTTTTGTGTGTTTTCGAGAAATCATTTTTCGCGATCCTTCGCCCTGAAATCAATTCTCGACCAAAAAGACAAGAACAATCAGATTCAACCAACCGAAAGTGGGCGATACTTTTATTACATCGCAATAATATATATATTGATCGAAATTTAACGGGTCTTTTACGTGTTTAATTTTCGGTATAGAAACATAAAAAAGTATTATGGGCGCTTAAAAAGTTACAATCTACTTGAATTGTAAATGTGGGTACCCAGTTTTTGATGGTGACTTATAAAAAAGAGACTGCGCTTCTTTTATCTGCCATAACAATTGATACAACATCTGTGCCTTGAAATCCTGAAAGGAAAAGAAAGTATTGGAAGATGCACTCTCTACTCGCGAGTTTATTTACTGAATCGTATGTTTGTCTGGTTGAATCTGACAGTTCTTGACCTACGCCTGTCAATATATAACACCACCCTCCATTGTGTTTGTTCCGGAGTCGTCGAGAGCCAATATTTTCTTTACAACTCTAATTATGAGCTCGCCGTGTCGCAGATGGCGAAGGATGAAATCTTTTCATAGCCTTTTGTGATCAATAATGAATGTTATGGTGCAGGTGTTGTCACTCTGACAGATGAAGGTAATCACTGGTGATGTCAGGGTGCTTCAATAAGACGTAAAAAGCATACTCTTCTGGCGCTGTAACATCTCAAAATGTAACAATAGTCGCGACTTTGGACAATAGTTTGACGTTCGTTCTCGTCTTCCAGATTAGTTCTAAGCTCCTCAGCTTTACTCGCTTGTTCTTTTTTTTGGAATTTGCAAGTGCTGTTTATTCTACACTAAGTACGGGAACACATTTCGAACTACTCTAAAAGAAAAAAAATGGGCTTTAACGTTTTCCCCTCTTGCTAGTATATGCACATGACGATATTTCAAGTGCTCATTCTATTTGTACAATTGTTCATTAATCTGTGGAACGTACATGAGAATCTCTTGAGTGTATCGTCAGGTGTTTGCATGCCACGCTCGAATATCATCATGCTAATGGAATAAACTTGCTTGCTCGCTTGGGTTGTAACTGTAAGCCGGTGGAAGCTCGTCAGAGGAGCCGAGTAGCGACATTGTACGCGTCTCATCGCTTCAAATTCACGGACGGTTAATATTATCGAAACAGACAAGCGCTAATGAAACGCCAGTCCTCCTCTTTTGTATTCGATGCTGAAGTGTTGACATAAAATATAGACTCTCGCTTGACTCGGATTTCAAAACGCTTTGTCGCTTGCGCCGAAGAAAATCATTAGCGTGCGAGTGAATACAAATTCGGATGGCATTCGAATGAGAGCCGTCTCTCCATTGTCTGATTTTAGGTATCATACGCCAGGCCTAGCAGCGAAGCAATAAAAGGTGCTAATCTGTATGTAAGCGGGCTGCCAAAGAATATGGCTCAGCAAGACCTCGAGAATCTATTCAGTCCTTATGGTAGGATTATCACATCAAGGATCCTATGCGACAACATCACTGGTAAGCCACTTCTCTGATTTCATATTATTGGTGATGTTGGTAAACTATTTGTCTTCAAGCCAAAATCGGCGTGGAGACAAAATAATTTCACTTGAACCATCTCACTGTCATGTGTGTTCGCTCTTGTATGAAATATGCAAGACTGACTCCTAGTTATTCAAATGACTTGTTGCCAAGTTGCTGAGCATGTAAGAAAATCCGGATTGTCTACCTTTGATTACCCGTTAAATAATAGATTGCACAGCGTGCAGTGCAAAAAGTATTCAACTCGATTCTCTTTACAACGAATGACAGCTAGTTCTGTAGAATTCCTGTGAATTGACTTCTTATGTTATATATGATTGTTTTATTTAAAATACTACATTTTCTTAAGTTAAAAAAACGATGGATTTCTTGATTTTTATATGATGTGCAGTGGAAAATAAGGTCGAAAGGATAAGGCCAAAGGCCTTTCTGGAAATGATATCGAGGTCTGGTGTTAGCATTAAAAAACAATAGTTTTTGCCCCATTAATGAAGACTTTCGTTTTGATTACTTACAAGATTTCTTTATTGTTTTCAGTTCTTATGTTAAATCAGTTTTGTAATACTCAAATTGCAGATCAAATACTACGCCATCGATCATAAACGTACTAAACTAAATCAACAACATATTGTGATTATTTCAAACAAAAGTGTGCTTTGTGTTACATTGTATAGTTTCTCATTTTTTTATTCGATTCATCTCGGACTTGTTGTACATTTTGGTTTTCTCTTTCCTATAGTCCGCCAATTTGTCAGTGGAGCTGGAGACAGTATACCCTGTAAGTGAGTGAACCTGTTTGTTTTTAGCTTTAGGACTTGCCTTCCTCATAGACCAGTGGTCTGCATCATTTTGCGTACTGATGTCAGTCCAACGCTTGGGACAAAACGATCAATCTGTAATTTCTTTAGAATTTCTCAAGAGAGAAATGTTTGCACTGCGGACCACTGCTCTATGGATCCAAAAGAATAACTCTTACAAGCTGTTACCAAATTACATGGGCTTCTATCGTTGCTAGGACTTTTATGCACGAATTAATTCCTTGGACACGATTCATTTTGTTACTTTTTTGGAGTTGATTTCATTAAGTAGCAAGTATTCTAATCGTACCAATCACTAAACAAAACAACCCTGTGTGGCGTGATCACTAATATCGTGTCCCTTCTTTGAATGTTTTGTTTATTCTGCACTCCGGCATAGAGTTTCATTTGTTTTGTCTTCTATGTGTTAATTTCAAGTGCAGAAGTTCTCCTAACATTATTGGTTTATCAAGCATCATTTAATATAATTTTGTGTTAACTAACGTTTATCGTGGCCCCAAATTTCCTTTGCAATTTAATATGTAATTGACGTAAATCGGCCAAGTTCTTCGTCTCTGGAACTCTCGGCTCAATAATGGGACGTATTAACCTGCCATGGCTTCAGTGAACACCAGGCCTCGCTTCATTTTCTAGACACACTTGAGTAGGCATCTCACTTTTCCAACTAAATATCTTAATCCAATGTTCCATGAAAGGGTCTACCAATAATAAGTGCACATTATCTGGCGGTATCTAACGTTTAGCAAACCGTGCCACCAATGTGGATCACGTAGATATCGGGATTGTGTGCTCGTATCACCATGTTTTTGGTTACTGCCTCTTAATTGTGCATGCCCATTCCTTTCCTGTAGCTGTACTACTTTCACAATTAACAATACTAATAACAACTACCTACCTGCGTTTGTGTTAGTTGAACAAAATTAATACCGTGCCTGTACATTCGATTGTTACTTGTAGTATTGCTTATCAGTGATTATTTAGGAACTTGTATATATAGCATTATGCACTCCGGGCTTTAGCTGTTAACTATTCTATAATCTAAACTTGAACATCTCGGCTCACTTGGCCAAGAGTTACATGTGCATCCAGATCATGTCTCATCTCATTTGAATACGACTGCTGTCAGTTTGAATTGGACAAGCATTGATATGAAGGCACGCGTGTACACCCATGATGTGGTAGAAGGAGAAATTACATTCTATGTTGCATACTCCTCTATAGTTGTAGGATTAACTTCCCGCCGATGTCTGGTGTTCGCGCTTATGGCAGAGAGAAAAAAGAAAGAAACGCACAATTGAGTTGTCAGCTTCAAGGCAGAGTTCTTGACTTTGGTGCATCGTAGCTTCTTGTAGTACTTATGCGTGTTGAGGTATCACGAGTGCATGCCTGTGCAGTCATTGTGTTGTGACGTAGATTTAAGATTGGTGTTAATGTTTTGTACATGGTGCAGCTGTGTGTTCAGTGTAGAACTTATCATAAAATCGGGAAGACGTTCATTTGTTGTGCTTTTCCGCGTCTATCCCAGACCCATCGTATTACATTGGGAGGGGACCTGAGGCCTGATTATGTAGCTTTCTTCACTCGTTTCATTGGAATGCTCTTCTTACAACTGTGAGAAGATGTCACGTGAAACGGCTTGTGAAAACTGTTGCAGAATAAGGGGACAGGATGGGCAGTTGAAATCATCCGGTTTGCTTCCACAGGTCTCTCCAAAGGCGTTGGATTCATCAGATTTGATCAACGGATAGAAGCTGAACGAGCCATACAGGAGTTGAACGGAACCATTCCCAAGGGATCAACTGAGCCCATCACGGTGAAATTCGCAAACAATCCGAGCAACAATAATAAGGCCATTCCGCCCTTGGCTGCCTATCTCGCACCCCAGGCGCGACGCTTCGGCGGACCAATACATCACCCGACGGGGCGCTTCAGGTACATTCCACTGTCACCATTATCAAGGTACTTGACTTTCCCAGTTGCAGTTCATTTCTGATGGTTTCTTACCACTAGCTTTTATCCCACTAGATTTCGAAACTTCCTTAAAGATTTTTTTAAATTGTTTCCTTAAGTTTTTCGTAATTTTATTTCTGTGTCCTTTTCGTTTGTAGTTTATGTGACTTGTGTGCTTCAACTCTTTCAAATTGCCCTGTTGCGTGAAAAGGTATGACCAGTTTAGATGTTGCTTTGTACTTTTGGCAGAGCAAGCTTGGTTATTATCGCCCTAGAGACACCAGTCTAATAGCTAATTGCATTATTCTTAAAATTTCTTTCATCACTATCCGCCTAGAAGCTTTTAACTTCTTCAGAAAAGGTTTTGATGATTACACTCCATTGTGTCTGATTCAACTCCATTTCAAGACTGTGTCAGTCGAATCAGTACAGTTCGAGTCTAGGTTCTGGAAAACCTGCTACCGGTAGTTGACTATCCTCCTCCAATTTATATCATTATTGTTATTTGCTACATTGGCCTGCCTTCCCACCAAGCAGCCCTTATGGACTGCCGCTGTGGCCCGATGCGAGAGATTGGTAAGTAAGATACCCACCAGACACCTTGGTCAGGAATCAACCAATCAAATCCGAAGCCCTAAACCCGATCCATGTTCAATGCATGAGAAGGGTTCATAGAATGGTCATTTGCAGTTCAGTTAGACAGTGTTAAAGGGCTGTTTTCATTCACAACTGATCACTCGAGTTTGAATCAACGGTCATTATCAATCATAACTAACCTATTATATCTACGGAAAAAGAAAACGTATTGCTCTACTTGCAGTATTTCTTTCGTTTTCCTTCCTTGGCCCCTGCATGTTAAATTGCTTTCTCCTTAGCCAGATTAGATCTTATGATTTCCGTAGAGATCCTTATAGATAAGCCTAAATGCCCACTATACTGTTGCCTATTCTTGCAATAAATGCCTAGAATGACATCTTCTTACTTCTTATTCCGGCCTTTTTCTTTCAAGAACCTTTAGTTTGAGTTGAACTGGGGAATTAAGTATGGTGCTCAGATTATATTATTAAGACCACTTATAGACAATTCGTTGCAAGCTGTGAATTTCGAGCAGTTATTGAAATATGCAACTATCACACCTACAGTCTCAAGCAAAGAGTCATGAATGCAAAATTAAAATTAAATTTCGAAAGTGGACCTTGCGAAGTCGGTCCCAGAAATCTCTGGACGTAAATGACACTTTTTCATTCTCAGTCAAGCTTTACAATAACGCACGTCCAAAGTATCAGACCGAGATATTGAAGTTATTACGCATGTAGCTTTCTCTGCATTCGTACTTTCAGAACAGAATATATCACCAATCCAAAATACTTGCATTAAAATACAACCCTTCATACTCTATTCAAGTTATACACTCCAATTTCCCTTTTGGTTTAGACTTAACTTCAAAGCTTAAAACTACCAATAATCTTGCTATTTAATTTTCTTACCTTTGTTTCTGTATTTTGTTTTAGCACTGGCAAGACCATGCTTGCCATAAACAAAGGCTTACAGAGGTCAGTATTAACACATATTTTACCATTCTTACTACTTATACGTATTTCCTTACATATCTTATTTGTTTCAATGTTCTATGCGACTTGATGCATGCCATCCATTTTTTGTTAGTCGGTTGATTTGAATCCTTTGTTAGTGGCCTCGATTAATCTGAAACCACTAACTATGTACCACCACATAACATAGCAACCATCACTGAACAAGTCTGGTGTAAGTGTAGTCAAGTACACCTAGCGCGCGGGCACTGTCTTGGAGGACCTCTGCACATGTAGATAGGTAGGTGAGTGAGTGACCCCGCCGCCATCTAACTCCGCTGTTTGCCTCGCAGGTATTCACCTCTCGCCGGCGACCTCCTCGCCAACTCCATGCTGCCAGGCAATGCAATGAACGGATCGGGATGGTGCATCTTCGTCTACAACCTGGCCCCAGAAACTGAAGAAAACGTCCTGTGGCAATTGTTCGGCCCCTTCGGTGCGGTACAGAGTGTGAAGGTCATTCGAGACCTTCAAACCAACAAGTGCAAAGGTTTTGGTTTCGTCACGATGACCAATTACGATGAAGCCGTTGTCGCGATCCAGTCGCTGAATGGTTACACTCTTGGGAATCGGGTCCTGCAGGTTTCGTTTAAAACCAACAAGAGTAAAGCTACATAAAATGTTGTCGAAAAACTGTGTTCTCAAACCGCCGCCAAGTTGGCACGTGCGTGAAATGTCCTGCGACCTTGCTAGTCAGACAAATTGAATATTGAAGAGTGCACTTGCCTCCTCCTCTCCTCCCAAACCGGCTGGTCACTTGAACCGGCTATGTAACCATCAGACAACTTCTCTCATTGCTACTGCAACTCTTCTACACGAGGCAAGTGCAATCTTCTCCTACAGTTAAGCTAGATTTATCTTGTCAGGTGTGTGAGGTACTTGATCAGTATCTTATACACGTGGATGTAACTTGGAATCGTACAACCAAAAACTGAGCTAGTCAACAGTGCAAGTCATGTGTTTCCTAAAGATACTCAATGGGTAAATCTATTTGTGGCAGTTTTACAATGTCACCTTCTATTCCCGAATAATGGAATCCTCAAAATCTAAAAAAGTATTCATTCTTAATTATTTTGTTGCCATTGTTTTGTGTACCTAGTCAGTGTAATGTTGCCATAGTTGTCTGTAAGGGGGGAGGGGGGGATAAGTCGAACTGACTTTGCCTTCATATAGTTGGACACTAGTTACTTCCTAGTCACCACACACATGCCAAAGAAACTGAGTCAAGTCAGTTAGAGTCAGTATTTCTCTACGTTGCGGCAGAACGTAGCATCGCGAGAGAACCAGTTACTTTTCATCTCAGTTCTTTTACTTGGTTTTTAGCTACAGCAGCTTTAGCTATATAATTCATCAGTTTGTGTAGGTTTTAGACCTTTACGAAGGTGCAGTATATTTTTTTTAATACCTACTTTATATTAATAGTTTCGAAATATGATTTGTTTCTTTCTTGCACTAAGATGATTCAGGCATTGAGTTGCAAATTGAAAGTACTTACTGTTTTTTTGATTTTTTTCTTATGACAACATAATAGAATTATGTGTTTTACAGTGACTATTATCATATGATTTTTAATTGAGAAGGTTGTGCCACATTGGTGTAAGGATCGGCACTAATCTTAAATGTTTTCACTTTGGTTGACAATTTTGCATTTTCATTTTGTTTCACCTCAAAGGCAACCAAGAATTGTCTTATGTTGACATAATTTATGTAACTTACTACTTAGACTACTTATCAATAATGATTTATGGTTTGAACTGTCCAGACGATTAAACTTCTAATTTTCTGTGCCACTTTTTGTTTCTTTCATTTTGTTTCTGACTTGTTTCTACCCTATAGCCTCTAGACCTGCCACTAACTATCGTACATGACTCCATTTATTGTTTGACGGATCCAGTCGCTTGTCCTAGGCGAGATCTTGATCCCAGTATTTGTTTCAGCTTGATTAGTCCCTTATTACGTCTCCTCTTATTAGTTGATTAGTTATTTTCATTATGATTTCTTATTAATTATTATTTCTATTCTGGTTATCGTAGAGAACGCCGAGTGAATCATCGACAGAAGCATCATTTCCGTTTGTTTCAAAGATTTTGGGGAACCAACACAGACTTGCACAGAACAATAATACATAATAATTAAATAAATAACTTTATAACTTAATGATATAAATAATGAAAATAAATCAGGTAACCTATCAAATATGCTGCCCAACTCGAGACGTCAACTTCCACGAAAGAAATTTATTTTTGTAAGAACACTTATCAAATTTAACAAATGCATTCCTAGTGGGCAAAAAAAGGTTTTAAATGAAGACGCGAAAAAATATTCTGAAATTTAAATAATATCCAACGAACGAGACTTTGTATCTGTTCGCCTTTTTAACGTTTCTAATAGTATCAGATTAGTTACCCTTTTCGCTAGGAAGTATCTGAGCTCGGTTTCGCGTTTGTGTTCCGTGTGTGGGTGCGCGCGGGCCCCCAGTCTCTCTCTTCCAATGCCCATGTGGGGGCCCGCGCGAGGGCCCGGCGGGGCCCGTACCCTCGCACGCCACACAACACATCGCGCCCTGCTCGTAGTGGAAGGTTCAGAACTCTGCAAGATCGCGAGAGTTTTTGAATACAAAATTTTGATGGACTTTATCTTTCATGGACACAAATATAACGATAAACATAAAGAAATGTGTATATATTATACTTTGCCTGAGATTAGGAAAGAGATAGGAAACCTTTTTGATAAAAAAAAACTTTATCATGCTGTTGAGGATAAGAGTTTAAACTACAATGAGTAGATTATTGATCAAGTTCATTCAAGACAACTCGATGCACTTTTTCAGTGTTATTTACCCCTTCATAAATCAACGAAGAAAGCTGTACATTTAGTGTTACTTGTGAACATTCCTGAATCATATTTCACGGATTGGCCCTTTATATTATAATATAGTTATGCCAATATCATTGCTTATCATGTGAAATCTATTCTATAGTTGCAGCTGTTACATTTCCAAAGAGAACCATGGGAATCGCGTGATGATTGCTCTTGGTTTTTTGAGCCAAAGCATTTTTGACCCTTAGAGTTTGCGATACCACCCTAGACTAAAGAAATGGATTATATTGTATGATACTCCAAATAATGGTGCATACATCTGTTAAATTCTTTATAAAACAAAATTGTACAGAGAGCATTTTCCATGCGGACAGTGATTACTGCCGACCCAAGAAGTGAGTGTTTCGTCAACTCTATACGAGTGATTCTTAAAGGGAACGAAGAATCAAGTACCTACCTATATGTTGGGTTGTGGATACTAGTTTTCAAACTGCTTCTGCATTTATCAAGATTGTGATCGATATATGAACCTATCAATCTATCTATCTATCTAACTGAGAATTTCCCTCGTTCGTTCTTGATAATAGTGATTTGCTTGATCATATACATTCAAAATACTCTTACTTCGATTTATGTATATTATTCCGATTCTTATTATAATTCATATTATAATTATAAAGATTATCTTTTAAAATCTAGTGGCAAGACCAGTCAAATTGCAGTCTGAATTGTGTCGTGACATGAGTAGGATTGAGATATGTCTGAAAACCAGCAGAATCGCTAGCTGCATGCACAAATACAGTACTAATACAGTATATAATGCGATTGATAAGACAAAATGGCGGCAACTTGCCAGCCATGTTGACGGCGAAAACAAAATGGACGCCGCGTGAGCACCGGTGGAGCATGACTCTGAACTGGCCTAATAGAAATTAACAAAATATACTTAGAAAATCAAAGTAACCATTCTTCAAGATGTTTAGTATTCTTATATAGAGTCTGGGTGTTGCTACCTCCCGCGTCGTTTTCAATGCTAATTGTATGTTAAACAATGATCAATCAATCTATTTATCATGCAACTGAGGACTGCATTTGAAGGCGCTTGCTGATTTTCTCTTAGAAACTTCTCTTTGTGTGGTGTAGCTCTAGGTTGTACTTTGTAAGTTACTAACTTATTTATTGATTGATATTATATTAATTAATAGAATTATTCATCTCTCTATTGATAAATGATGAAGTCGGTCGGCTTTAAGGCCAGGCTGCTTACACAAAAATTACACATACACAAAAAAAATCACACAGAAACACAATCGACACTGGAAAACACAGAAACACACCAACACACGACACGAACACAAACACTAAAACACACATCACACATGCTGGGACTGCCAGTACGGAGCTAATTCTATTGGCTCCAGTGTAGGACTGACAAACATAATATTTTGTGACTAAGCATTCCATATTATAAACTTTTATAGAGAGACATGGGGTTTCTGGAGTACAGTACCTCACAAACTGTAATTGATGCAATAACTTATGACGGTTCTTAAGAGTAGCTGATAGAGCAAGTGATGAAGACATGGATGCATTGATCACTGAGCATATAGAAAGTCTATATGTCTCGGACTGACTTTTATCTCATTGCACAATGCATCACATTTCCTATATTTTAATGCCCTGGCTCACTCCAGTAACGATAGGTGTAAATTTTTCATGAATCTCATTTAGTATTTTGTGCCGTAGATTTTGTTAATTTGTTTGTGAGCGGCCATTCTGGTTATATATGTATGATATATACATAGCCCCCCCCCCCTCCACTCATATATTGGCTCCCCAAAAATTACACCCGTACCTTCTTAGTGTATAGTAGTCCTTTTTCTCATTGACTATTTCATTATTCTAGTGCGTCTGTGGGATGGTCGGTATGCTTAAAGCACAAGTACTTTATTATAAACATACATTTTTGAAACAAAAAGTGAGTTTGGTCTGTTTAAGTACTGTAATGAATTCTTTCTGCTCCCAGTCCTAGCTAAAGGACTGGGATTGGAAGCTGCTGCTGCTACTTTGCGACGAGTCTAACATCTGAGACTCGTAGTCGCAAAAGTGGCTGTCGCTTGATATGCATGCATGCATCATATGCGTGCTTGACTTATTGCTTCTGTCTAGTGTCACATTGCATTTAGGTGTTTGTATTTGATGGGTTGTATTTATCCAATGAAATGAATTCACTACTTAAATGATTTTTCATCTAGTCGTAGGTTATTATATGGATAGTAGTACAGAAGGCATTCCGAGTGTCATGCAGAAGCCATATTTCTAGTTTTTGAGTCTATTACTTCTCTTCTAGCCCGACTGATGAGTGCAGCGGGTAAATCAGTACATTAGGACTTTAGTGCTTTGAATTTAGTTGTCTTTGTGTTTTGCTGTAATTTATTGTGTAACTTATTCGAACACTGAATAATGGGTTGGACTTTGGTTCTCTTTTCAGTTTCAAGGATTGGGAAACGGCAATATGATTGATGGGAATTGGTATGAAGGGAAATAATATCGTTTTCAAAAGCTAGGCGGAAAGCTGGAAAGGTTGTTCTAACTAGAATGGCCAAATTCTATCCCATTTGATTTCTTGTGTTTATATTGTTAAGTGTATAAAAAAAATAACTAGTCAGTTGAAAAACAGTAATTTATTTTAGCGTAATTTTTGTGACAAATGGCTTTGTTCGAAGCTGACGGTAGAGACACATCATAATTCTAATATTGTGTAATAGAGCCGGTACCGCAAATAGCTCTGGCAATTTCAACCCAAGGATTTCTTGTGTTCTGCGATCCGACGCTGGATGTCGCATTCTTATACGTGTTACTCCTTACAGATCAGGCAGTAGTGGTACATTTGGATGGCCAAGTCGAGACCCCATGCAGTCGAATGCACAACTTGCAGAGTATTAGCTCAAACTAATAGAGATCTGCATTCGAGAGAATTGCAGAGAAAATGAAGCAAAACTTGTGCACTCGGCTGTACTGCATGTTATCGTTATGCTAACGGAGGTTTGGTTGTATTGCAATATTTGTACTTTTCCATGTTGAGAACTCGAAACAATAAATTATTGGAAAATATAGTATAAAAGAATACGAGTGAACTGTTGTGCACTTCAATCACATTTTCCTCTGCTCTCTAAGGATAGTCAGCTTCATATTTGCGTTACACCAAGTTGGACGGAGCAATCCTCTTCCAACTCTTCGAATCAACTAGAAGCATGTGGGCATAGGCAAAAGATCCTTGGGATGAATGTTGTCTTTTACTCTTATCAAAATAGTTTTTTGAAAAGTCAGGGAATTTCAAAAAGGCCTAGGCTGTTAAAACATTCTATTTTTTTCAATTTCTCTCTGTCTCTAAAACTTCTTATACCTACCTGAGAATACTGTCAGATTCATTCTGCATTTCTTAGACATAAATATACTCATTGTCAAGGCAGTGGCATTTCTAGTCATCTTTCTGATTATCTATTTTTCCATGTTTACATCAATTGTTACAACCTGTTCAATTTTGTAAGCAAGGAATATATTGCCTATACGTAATGATATTTTAATAAATTAGTGTTGGACTAAAACAACGAAAATTCCTCACCTTCCTTGCAATCCTTCACTATTTGTTCTGGAACATCGCTTGGAATGGCAAGAAGGACTTCCGACTGAACAGGAGACTGCCTTGGGACCTCAGAGAATTCACTCTATTCTGATTGATTTGAATTGGAAGTGGTGCATTGGAAGATAAGTGAATGTTGTAGCAGATCTCTTGAGAAAACATCACAAGTAATCACGCTGACAGTTCTTCGTTGGCTCTTGATAGAAATAAAAGAATGATTTAGACCACTGCGAACTCGATTTACTTGTGGAAAACTGATTAGAGGAGTCTAGACATTTCACAGGCGAAATGACACATGTAAATTAAATTGTAAATTATATGCTTTACAGTTGATTCATTCATTCCAATTTTATAAGCCAAAATGCTTCTCCGAAGTGGAATATACAGCCTGACTCATTTTATAGAAATTATTCATTCAAATAGGTTCATAGCACACTATACAATTCGTAAATATTTTCATGAATAAATTGTAAAATACATTTAAAAGTGATGAATTACCATTGTCAGAGTTTGAAATAGTTCTGGTAAGCTGGATTGGTGCAGCGCCGAAGGGCAGCTAGTGAGGTCGCTGTTTGCATCGCTTTGCTACACACAAGTCAGATAACTAATCAGATTAGAAGTTTCCAACAAGCTGATGGGACTTATGGAAGGGTAAGCTATGGCAATGAAGAGACATGTTTTATTAGTTGGGAAGCCTCAGTACCCAGCTACATCTACATCATTCCAGAGAGGAGATTAGGAGCATGCTGGACCGAAATGTGCCACGATGCAGAAAATCTTCTCCAGACCAATAACATTAAATTTATAATAACTCGTATTTAATTTTAATTAGATATTGATTTGATTCTAAAGACACATTTATCCCAAAATGATGGATGTAATTCAATTGTAATTTTTGAAACAAGAATGAGATTTTGTTCGGAGATCCTGTATTGAGGTTGAATGATCGTGTATTGAGGTAAGTAATACGACTCATAATGTAGAAGAAGACGAGGTCCTAAAGTGTGCTACACGACTCTAACGGTAAGGCGATAGTGCCAGCAAGGGACACGAACTCGGGAGTCGGGGCTCAACTTCTCTAGCTAACGATTTACTGGACGTAAATCAAAGTAAATTCCCCAAAAGGGGGTGGAGCAAACTCTCGAGGCGTGAATGTCAACCCCCACTTCATCCCCCCCGAAAGCATCCCTTTACCCCCAGGCCGACTGGGGCTCGAAATTGTGGTGTCTGGGACATATTTTTGGTTGGCTTGAATGTGGTGGAGGCGCCGAGTTAGCAACGGGATTGAATGTTGTTGAGGTGTCAACAGATGGTTTTCACGTGTCCGGAGAACGTGGGTTCTATTCCTGAACGTCACGTGTGAAGAATGAGAAGAAGTCAATCACATGTGTCTGAGCACATGGCTGTTCACGCTCGAATTTAGTAATATTTCATAACTACAGTTCATTTATTATGTAGGTACGTCAAAGGTTGAAGGATAGAAGTCAATTCCATCGATTCTTCAGGTGAGCTCGACAAATAGCTGTAATACCTCAGAGATAGAAGGGCGGAAGTCCATGTTGGCAATGGAAGTTATGTAACCATGTCATCAAGCTCTATTAATTGCCATTTGAATGATGTCAACAAATATTACAAATATAAAATATATTCAGTATGTCTACATGCTACCTGCTAGTCGGTAAGTGGTCAGTAATAGCATAAACAAAACTCAGAACATTTAAAGTGTTTTTCAAGAAAGCATAGTTCTAGTCAATATATGTCACCATTACAAATATGATTGGATGAAGGCAGGATTACTGTTTAGGAGCTCACCTCAAGAATTATTGAAATTAACTTCCGCCCTTTTACCTCTGATGTACAGATAGTGTGTCTGCCTTCGTCCAATATTTGTAATGGTGACACTAGTCATTTTGAAAAAGAATACTTCATCTACAACTGATTGATGAAGCTTGATTACATGATTCCAAATATGCAACTAAAAATCGTCCTGCTTCTAAGAACAATTTGATTTACAGGATAAATGTATTTAATTCCTGCATTTAATCATTTAGGTTAATGTGGCGGATGATTGAGAGCTGATAATGAAGCGAGGGGAAGGTGGGAAGGAGCCGTCGTGGACTCGTAAGTGAGGAATGGTTCCCAGTATTCGACTGAGGAGATGACAGTCAGGAAGGTTGATCGAGGGAATCGCAATATGGAAGTGCGCTGTGACAAATGTTTCTCATTGTTCTCAAGAGGTTGACACATAATGTTGACCTCGACGCGGCTATCTGGGCACACCTCAACGCAAGGCAGAACAAGCGCTAGACTAGATGCAATCGTGCTCACAGATTAGCTCATGCAAATAGTCAAAGAGTAATGTATAGGTAAGTATATTCGGCTTTTGTGATATTTTGGATTATTATACATATTTTGTATGAACTTTTCCAATTGTTGTTTATATTCAATTAAATGAATTACATGCACTTATCTATAAACAAATTCCTTACGACAATTGCAGAATATAATTAAAATCACTCAGTTTTCTGGACTCGAACCTACTTATTTTACATTGCCATGTTAAAATTAAATTTGATGTATATTGAGATACGTTTGATAAGAAGTACCTATAAAGCAGGCCAGAGCCTCATTGAGAAATTTAATATGATAGCGGGCCACAAAAAATAAGATTATCCGGAGACATTATTAGGAGAGGAGATGGATCAACGACCCCCGGGACAGCAAATGGGGGTCTGATAGTGGTCTCCACAGAAGACGCGGGTCCAGGGCGTAACCCGGGAAAAAATGATATTTCTTGATTTTCTTTTATTCGTTTTTGCACCGATTTTTATCTTCCTTTTGATTTTACTGCATGTAAAAAGCAATAAAATTGCCTATACTTTACTATTATTTATTAAAAAGTATCCCCGAAGAGAGGAGTTTTGGTCCAAAGCTCCTAGAAAATTTTCTATCACTGACATATGTTTTGGTGCAATTTTGAGACATATTACGTCCATTTAAAAAATCCTTCCAGCCCAATCAAAAACAAATTACAATAAAATAATAAAAATTAAATCCCACATATGCCACCATTTGTAAGAGAGATGAAATGTCTCATTTCTCTTCCAAAGCTTGCCACTTATTCCCGTGTGCAGAAAATGTAATTCAGACGGCTGTCTGTTTCTTCTGGTATTTTTGTTATTGTAACACAAATAACCTATTCCCCTATTAGGTTATACCTAGTCACCTAACCTATTCTGTACCTACTACAAAGCTGGCGGGCCGCACCAAAGAACGACGTGGGCCGCATGCGGCATGCGGGCCGTAGTTTGCCAGGAGAGTAATTCTAAATTTCCTCGTCGTCTCGTTTCACGTGATACGGGCTCACTGCACACTGGAGTGCTATCTATTTAACACGGTAGTGACGCCGTATCAATTGATACGAGACGACAAGGAAATTTAGAATAACCACCCAGGCCTGCTAAGACTTGACGTTTATTATAGTTCGCGAACATCGTCGACGACATAAAATCAATTTTCATTCAATTAATACATTTTATTAATGTTTTGTAACCCAATCGAAAATCCAATCTATCGAAAATCAAATGAATTATAACTGCGTTAATAGCTTGAAATCCTATGGAGTACATCTCCCATAGAATGGATCATCAGAAAATATAGGTAGGTATTTTTTTAATTGTTGGCCCTTGTTAAATGTGAAGTAGGTCTATATTACAGATATACTACCTTACCTACATACATTTTCCATGCTGCAATTTTATAGGTGATTCTCCCAAAAATAGAATTCTGAATTTAAGAAAAAAAGTTTTTTTTTGTTTTCCTCTGGTATGTTTTATGGACTTAGGACAAGAATATTCCTATTTCTGGACAATCACCCATATACATTTTTTAATCAACATTTTCATGTGTTCTAAATTAAAATAGTTGTTCAAATAGTGCAATCTGCTTTCATAAAATAACATGAAGTAATGTGGGAGTACGTATTTTGTTTTTCAAGCACTGGATGCTGTGATGCTCTTTCTGAGAGCCAGGGAAAATAATTCTAGTACATAAAACCATCATTTATTCTCACTTAATCTTCATAAAGTCTGTCACACAATCTTTATACATGTATGAAGAACACGCCCCTGACAAGAAATGGGGCATCGCGAGAAAAATTGCATAACATAGAAATGCACAACTATGTTTTTTTCTACTAATCTGTTTAAACAATCTGTTCTGGGTGTGTAATCTGTTTCTCTGTTTAAATGTGTGTATAATCCAAGCCTCATTCTGAATTGATCTTTTATGCAGTACATCTTCAGTTATATTGTGTTTTTAAGTTCTTGTAATTTTTTTCTAATTTAATTTTTATATCTTGAGGAGAAAACGAATGGAGTATTAAACTATGTGTCCTGCTGTTTTCGCAAATTACTCAAGTTTAATATGTTTCTTTATAACTGCAGATAAGTGCATTTTGTTTAATTTTGTACTGTAGATGGGTCAAATGGCTTAGTTAAAACATCTGTGCATTGCTTATAGACCACAGGGACTACCAAGTTATTTCTCTGAAGTGATTTCACATTTTGTCACCATCAAAATAGGTATCTAAAAACGATCATATTCAGCGATTACAAATCTGCTTCTGTTCTGTAACTCATTTCTGCACATAATTGCTATATTTTACTTACGTATAACAATTTATATTGTTCGTGAAATTATTTTTATCATCCAGAAACAAATTATACACATGACGGCGGAATTGGAAGGGTTAAAGCTGCTAGTTGCGATTGGCTCGAGTGATTGTTTTGCCTACAATAAAATCTTCGCAATTTTTAAATTAAAATATAGTAAATATATTATTTAATATACTAATTAATATTAATAATTTTAATTAATACACGTCAAAGGGGCCATATTAGCATTAGTTTAATCTTCAGTTTAGTTAAATTTCATTTTGGGAAATGATGGTGTATTACCATTATACACTGCGGCATAGCTTTAAAAAACTGCAATCAATGTAGCCTGAGGTTTAAACTAAGGAAATAAGCTCCGGAATTAAATTTCAATATATAATGGTAATACACCGAGTTAATAGTAATGCCGAACCTAATATGTACTAAACAACAATAATTATATCACGTAAAAATGAACATTATGATCAACACTTTAGGCTGCATTATGATTAGACTGCTGTCAATGTGCTGGGAGCTGAGGGACCCGTAGTCCCGCAACCTGCAGTGCAGTACTGTGTTGTGGGTTGCATAACCTCCAGGGAGTGTTGATCATGCCTGCCGAACCAAAAGGTTATTCGGGGAGACGGCCAGAAGGAGACAAGATCTGATCATATGGTCATGGAAGAAGTGCGAATATTTTACTACAGGTTAGTAGTAAGTACCAGTTTCCCACCTCAAGTTCACACCTTTGTAAACGTCACTATTTCATGTTTTAGGTACAAGCTGCAAATAAAGTTGTGTTTAGAGTTGCTGCTCTAAGACCTTGAAGACAGCGGGCAGAACAAACCTGGCGTATAATTATTTGGCAATAAAAACAAATATTTCAAAATATTATTAAAATGTTCAAAACCCTTGGAAGTTTTTGACCGATTAGGCGAAAATGTGTAAAATCTGATAAAATATGAGTCGACATTTTTTAACTTGATTAGAAAAAAGTGAATTGTGTACCTAGATGCGATATTGGCATTTAATTTGTTATATTTTCTAATTATGTGCAAAGAATGTGACGATTATTCCATTGCCACGGCCAGAAATACCACAGTTTTCAATATTTTCTAGACAATCACCGGTTTTAAAATTCCCGCTTTATCGACTGAGCCAACTTTCGCTGTAGTTTTGATTTCGGCCGTCTGTAGCAGCACAATTCGAGCTGGATGCTGCGGCAGCGCTCCATGCCAGAAGATTGGAGGGGCGCGAAAATATATTTGAATTTTGAAACATTCCATTTATTATTAGTACAGCAGGCAGGGAGACAATGTGAATTTTTTAATTTTTACCGCATTTACTTTCATTTAGCAGATTTTTTGTGATGCTTTACGAGCTTACAAGGAGTTTAAAAATTTACAAGATTTAAAATACAATCATCTCTTCAACTAATACCTACCTAGCCTACTCAGTTTAAAGATCGAAACCTCGAAACCATATAGACTTCTATACCTACCTAGGTACCTAGGTACTCTCTTTGGTATGTTAAGGTAAGTAGCTTCTACTCCATGTGAGGGCATAGCTACCTACTCCCTTTGCGAAGGCTTAATAAATTAAATTTAAAGTAAAAATTTAATCTGATGTGACGTTGCCACAAGAGAGATTTGCAAAGGTATTGCGGATTATCACAAGTCTACTGCGACTGTTTCTGGACTTGCGATAGGTTAGAAAAATCTGCAAAGTAGGTTTCAAGTTAAAACTGCGTTGATTTGGAGTAAATGTCAATAAAACTTGGAATGCTGTGAAGAGACCGAATGTAGCAGATAGCGCCATACCCAGTGTGCCTTAAACATGGATTATTTGTGCACCAACAGTAGAATTGTGAAATTTAAGGGGTCCCTCAATGTTTTTTACAATATATTTCTTCTTAGAACATGTTACATTAAAGAAATACCTGAATAAAACAAGTCTTGATTTGAAGACGATGGTTGCACTAGAAGAATACACCACTATAATGAATTTTAAAGGAGCGTCATGTTTTCTATGGGACACAAAATACTTTCTTTACTGATGTACAGACTCTGGCAATTTGCCTCCTTTGCAGGACAGTGTATCTCAGTGTTAATATAAGAATACATGTCGCTACTATAAATATGCCGAATACGGTTCCAAACTAACACCGGAAGTCAGAAAGAAAGAGTATAGGGTCTCGTGAGGTAACAATGATACACTCAATCCAATGGCTTATACAGCTTAAGGATTTTGTGTATCATTTTATCTCAGGAGACTCTACCGAAAAATCGTTTTTGGCAAAATATATGAATTTTTAATTCACATCACACCACATTCAAATCATTGTAATCAAGTACATATGGGCAAAACGACATTCACGACCTAGTGGGCTTTCAGTTGATTTCCTCATGGTCTAGAACAGCGGTCGCCAACCGGTGGTCCTGGTCCGCAGAGAAATTTGGAAGTTTATTTTTAAGATTCCATGCAATTTATTTAATTTAGAAAAATGGCAATCCAATACAAATGTACTGAATTCAGACATGTTTCAATACGTAAATTATGCCTTTTACAAAGTTTATACGTAGTCACTATCTCTATAATGAAAATATTATCAGTTTCCGATTATTCCAAAACCTAAACGTCATTTTAAACGCTTTTTCTCGAAATAAAAGTTGGCTGAAATCATTGCGTAGAAACGCACCAAATGACTTCCTGAAATCAAAAAAAATCCGGGGCTAAGCGCCCCGGACCCGCTTGGTGCTGGGGGGCCCTCCCCCCAGACCCCCCATTGTCTCCCTCACCAATCGTATTTCCCGGCATACGTATTTTACGCGCCTGAGTGGTCCGCGAGATATAAAATTGCCATATATGTGGTCCGCGAGGTCCAAAAGGTTGGCGACCGCTGGTCTAGAAAGCTTCAATCAATGGTATCATGTTAATGCCAGTGAAAACATGTCCATTTGATTGGTTATCAACCCGAGAACTGATTAGAAGTGGAGAAAATATGATCAAAGAATGGAAGTGAGAGCTGGAGGTGACCGCGTGATGTTATGCGTGAATCATGAATTTTGTCGTGGTTACGATGGCAATGATATTATTTCTGAAAACTGAAATTTTTTGATAATATTATCATATGAGACAAATAAAAATAATCAGCATTGTTGTTGTCGATAAAATAATGAACAAATAGGTACCTATTGATAATAATTTTTTTGTATAAGTTGCCAGATAATTGTCAAAATGGGTTCAAGTAATTGCAAACTCGTGTATTACGCGAGCTGGCAGTCTGTGAGTGTGCATTAAAGAAGGAAATACAGTGCATGAGAGTGCAACATTGGTAAAACTGAGTGCATGAGTGTGCGTTTGAAAAAAAATGATTCCGTGGCGTGACTTCTAGTGAGAGTTGTCTACCTACACAATCTCTTGTCATTGGCTGCTGTGACCATGTTACATGATGGTAGATCTACAGCACTGGCCTCACTCGTTTCAAGATCTGCCGATACCCTGTTAGGCGATGTGTGAGCAAGCAAGTATGAGCTGGCAAGCTATTCCTCCATATTCTGACTGAAGTCTAGACAGTTAGACAATGTAAAAGTAATGATCCCCTGCCCTCAAAGGAAACATATATAAGATCATACTCCTATGAAGCGAGTTGCATCGATCCTGCTCTATTCCTTCGCAAAGTCTGTGGTGAACTGCTGCTTTATTTTGAACAAAGTGGCTTTGGCTGGGAAGGTATCTTAAGCGCGTGTGCAATATTGCAATTGAATCCATAAAAATATGCATCAATATATTCTGTAGAAATAAAATATATCTTACATCAATATTGTGCATACCTATCTCAGATCTCTATGAATCTAAGGAATAAGAGAGTGCTAAAATATTTCTCTAAATTTACCTACCTAGGTACCTCATTTTCTTTAATTCTATACTGTACCGAGTCAGAGAGAAATCAAAATAGTATATCCCGGATATTATTTCATTAGCATTTGATTGGAGTAGTCCCAAATTTGTAATACATTCCAATCAAGAAATTGAGTTCTGATAATGAAAGGACTGGTCACTCTACTCACTCGTTTCACAAACAATTGGTTGTTATTTATTGTCAAAAAAATATGAATTAGGTACAAAAAAATGATATATTATTATGTATATTTATTTCTCAATTTATCTGTTTTGTGACAATTTTGTTAGTCATTACTTGGTATCCCTTGCCTATCCCGTAACTTTAAATAGGACTTGACATGACAAGAACTAGGAATTTTATATGCTATTTGTAGACAAAATAGGTATTCTGCAAGTTGTTTAAATATTTTCTTATTTATTAAAATAACAAAATAATTCAAAAAGTACCTAATAACAATGTTTTACAGTCAATTAAAAGAAGTTCAATTACTCTTACAATACATATTTTCCCTCAAATCTGAATCCAAATGAACATGTAGGTACTTAAATTACACTTATGCAGTTGCCAATATACATAAATTTTCTGGAGAGATAGTTGGGTCGACGTAATATAACAAATCACCTTGAAAGCCAAGTTCTTTTAAGAAATGAAGCCTCCCAAAATCCACAATGATTTTACATTGCCTACCGATATCCTGACGATCTTCTTGGGTCAATTTCAAACGAGCATATCTGAAACAAAATAAAAGTAGTCCAACATCACACCTTCATTCAAACATGAGGAACTTTTCAAATCGCAACATGTCCAATACCCTCGGGAGAGATAAACGCGATTATCTATCGACATTAGCATGGGAGAGATTCGAAATCATGTGTTTACGTAATTAATTCCAATGTGGTTACTGCAAATTGTTACCAGTTTGAGGATCGGGTTTGGTAAGCATTGTTGCTCTTCATACGTTTCCTTTCCACCACTACCGGAAAACATGCTCAATGATTTGGACATGTTGGGATTTGAAAACAAGCTCCTCATCATATAGTTACATTCATTATTAGTAAGTAGTACCTACATAATTAGTTTTGATACATAAAAACAAGATAATTTTGACAGTTTCAGTCCATCTTACTGCATTTATTAAAGATGTTTTCCCGAAGATACTTCCAGTGGAGCATCAGCTCGATTGTGTAACTTTCATTTTGAGACGTAGACCTTTCGTATAAAAACGAACGAGTCTGCCTTTAGCCACTCCACTATAAGCCAGATATGAAATGTTTAAGCCTACACCTCAAAATTTAATTTACACTATTGAACTACAGAATAGGTAGGTACCAATCAAGGTATTTCCAGTCTAACTAGGTATGCTCATAAGCGATTACGCCCGAGGCTCTAGCGACGTCATCGGAAGTGATCTATGGTCCAGAAGCAGTGAATTATTCAGTTAATTATATCAGTTGGCTATGTAAACAAACGCAGGGTGAATAGTTGACCGATACTTGTGCATAGATCGCTGCCGATGACGTCACTAGAGCCTCGGGATATAATCGCGTATATCTGCTTATAAGCATACCTAGTTAGACTGGAAATACCTTGGGTACCAATCAACATGCACCTCTAAAACTTATTCACCCTCGCATAAGAATCTGTTTAAAAGATCCAAGTTAGCTGGTTATATTCCCCCTCACGCCTATGGTCATTAGGCCAATCTACCTCTTTGACAAAGAGGAGGTTAATGATTTTGAATTGTATGACCTATCATTATATATTACGTAATGGCAAATACGAGAAGACCCATCTTGCGCTCTAGAAGTTCAGACTATCCAAGGCTCGGGCCCGGGTAACTAAAACTTCTTGCTAGGTAGGTACTGCATTTATAATGTATTTCATATTTTCCTTGGGAACATTGTTTTGTTAATAAAATTATTCAATTAATTGTTCTCTCATGGGGGTATCTCAATTCCAACAGCTCGTGCCAAAAACAGTAAATTTCTGAAATCGCTTCTTGCTTTGTAAGTGTAAGTAGGACCCATAAAAAACACTTCGTGTAAAAATACCAGCCAAGTCTCTTCAACTAAAAAAAAAATATGAAATCTAAAAATTCTGCACTGAAAAGTAATGATATCAAAAAATTTGCCAAGTCAAAACTTTATTTGAAAATCAAAAAATACTTGACGCATCGTGTACATAAATAGCTTGGAAGTATAAGCCAATTATAAATTATACATGAAATATACATACATAGTATACCTATAATGCCCTAAAAAAAACGATGCGCCAAGTATTTTTTGATTTTCAAATAAAGTTTTGACTTGGCAAATTTTTTGATATCATTACTTTTCAGTGCAGAATTTTTAGATTTCATATTTTTTTTTTAGTTGAAGAGACTTGGCTGGTATTTTTACACGAAGTGTTTTTTATGGGGATATCACTCCTTTTTTTAGTTTATTCTAACAACTTGTGACACATATGAAATGAACAATTACTAAATTCTTTTAAAAAATCATCACCCTTTACAATTTCGTTACCACTAATGAATAGCAGCGTATGGTCCTAAATAATTGCTTTAAATGATCTTTCACGAAGAATAGCAAAGGTTTCATTCCAATCAGTCAACCCAGTTCCGAGATATGGAAACACTTTGGTTTTCAAAATGGCTGCTGAACTTACTGCACTGCCACATAGAATGTATATCTATAAATGATGTGTATCATTTTAGGCTTTCTGAATACGTATTTATTATATAGGAGGGGATTATAATAATTTTTTAAATTTGAATGACGTCATTTTCGGTCTCATAAATAGGAAAATTCTATTTGTACTGTTCATATTCCATAGAGATGACCTTCCGAATCGTTTGGCGGTAGTTTCATACCGATCAGTCAACCAATTTTCAAGATATGACGTTACTTCCGGTTTAAAAATGGCGGCTGAAATCTCTGACCCTTGAATTATAATTTAAACTTGATAAAATTTTATTATAAGCCGTCTCAAATAGTATATTTATTGTATCAAAATGTAAATTTGTAAGATTTTTAAAATGTGTGACGTCATTTCCGGTTTCGGTATGGGAAACTGCAAATATTATTAATGATAATACATAAAGTTGACCGTCTAAATTGTTTAGCGCTGGTTTCGTTCAAATCTGTTTAGCCGTTATTGAGATATGATGTCACTTCCGGTTTCAAAATGGCGGCTTCCGGTTGGTTTTATAATAAGTCAAATAAGATATCAAAAGTACATACGTTACAAAAATATCAAAATAATCGGATCAATCTTTGTTGCCGAAATGCCAATCGATGTATTTCAAATTTCGTGACGTCATTTCCGGTTTCATTAACAAAATGTTTAGTCTTTTGCTACTGATAATGCATATAGTTCACCGTCCGAATCGTTTGGCGCAAATTTCGTTCCGATCGGTCAAGCCGTTGACGAGATATGACGTCACTTCCGGTTTCAAAATGGCGGCACAAAAAATTTATGGGGTGAAGGTTAAATCAGACGCCAAAAGTGCACACGTGGTAAAAATGTGAGATCAATCGGTTCAGCCGCTTAGGCTGTGGCCTGTTTACCGGATTTGAGCTCCAGCCTACTACTACTAAGATTATTATTATGAAAACCGCCCTAAAACACAGTTTTCACGGCCCTCTAGCGCGCAAAGGGCGTAACCTATTGTTCCCAAATTTAGTATATGTTGTAGGGTGGGCCATAGCTCGAAATTAAGATATTTCGCAACAATGTGAGATTTCTCAATTTTAAGATCCAGTAGGCCGAAAATGCCACTTTGATGCTTACAGTAAAAGTGGGTTTGCTCCAGCCTTTATATGAGAGTGTGCGCGCGCCGTACGACTTGGCTGGCGTGGAGCGACCGCTCCACTAGATACAGATTTGAGAGATGTGTATCGCTCAAGAAATGACTAAGTATCAGTTCAAGCGCAAACTTTCATCTTAGTAAAATAAGAAATCAGATTGTGATGTGAATTGTGTGCACATTGAGACATTACCTGTCATTTTCCAAGGGCAATTCTTCCGAGCTCTCCTCGACTGGTGGCACCCAGGTCCTACTTCGTCCCGAGCCGCAAGTGGCCCAGCTTGCGATGGATGTCATAACGTTGAAATCCTCCATTCTGAAGTCATGAGAAATTAAGAACGACTTCCCTGCATACGATGACCAATCACATCGATGGTGACAACAAAATGCAATCATAATGCCACTTATTGTTATTTTATTATCCACTGAATCTTGCAAGCAATTTGCTAGACAAGTCAACGCTAGGTCAGTTGCACCTCCGCACAAGTGTTTACCGACCGCTACAATGTTTTGGCTTCTGTCAATTGTTTCGATTTTGTTCAAACAAAGGTCCCCAATATCAGCACGTATGCGGGTTGCATTTTTAAGTTTTGGAGTACCGTCTTTCTTTCGACTGTCGAATCTGTGTCTCTGGCTTGCCCGATCCACAAGTAGGAACCTTGATTTTTCATCTTCTTCGGATGAATGAGCCAACCAATAACTCAATTGACCGCGGCCAGCGCCAAACTCGATATAGCATGTGTTATCTTTCAATATTCCAACCTTTTTCATATTTCCAAGAATTGAAGAATTTTGAATTAAGTGCTTCCTTGCATTTTGACCATTTGAAGGTTTATTGACTTCTTCTTTTAGTGCAGAGTGTTCTAAAATTGATGTTGATATTGCAGGTAATTCTGAAACCAATCATATTATTAGCTACACATCAAGCATTAGGAAAGGAATAGGTACCTAGGCAATGACCACAATATGAACACAATATGCAATATAATATGATATGAACAAAACACCTACCTTTAAATACATCCTTGATTTGATTAATTAGTTTAATCAAGTCATCATCACTGATGTCTGCTAAAAGTAATTTTCGTTCTTTGGGTGCCGAAACATTAGTGCCTGAATTTATCCCAGGTATAATAAATGGAAGGTGCTCCTTCGGTGGTTGGGCATTGCACTTGACTAAATGCTTTTGCAAATGATGGACATAACACGTGCTGGAAAGATAAAAGAACTGTCAACGTAAATAAATACAACTACCTAACATTAATAGTTAGTACCTAGTAGATGGTAGTAGCTTAGAGGAATACTTATTCCTCTAAGGTAGTAGTAAAGTAAGGCCACTTTATATGATCCAAGTACAAAAGGTATACCTAGTATGAACATTCACTATCACTAAAAATATCTAGAATCTTAATGTTTTTGGCAAATGAAAGCCCCAGCCCAGGAATAGTAAATGTTACACCCGCAGTCATTTTGCTTTCAATATTCTCTGTCTTTCTTCAAAACTTGATTATCCAGATGTAAATGTAGATTTCGAGCATGTGGGGTTGGAGGGGTGGATTAAGAACTAGCCACCACCTCATGCTCATAATAATTATTTCTCCATTCAACAACTATTGACAGTAATTCAAACTCTAAACTTAGCAGTTTACCGTCAATTATTCTGACTGCGGGTGTACCTAGATATTACCTATCTAGGTAATATCTAGGTTACTGCCAATTTAATAACAAAAATATTGACTTCAAGCCGACTGTGCCACGAACCCAAATCTGTAACACACAGTCCTAAGTGTTGTGATATACATATTACTTAGTTTTTTTTTCTAAACCTGTTGGTACCTACCTACCTCAGTGGCCAACACACAGGGGATGTAATTCCCCCCTGCCTACATGGTTCTAGGTAAAATGAAACTCTACAAATTATTGTTGATTTCTGCTTTTGACATGCAAAATATGTGTATCAAAATGCTGACCTATTTGATTTCTCCCCCTAACAGTTGAGAAAAATCTGTCAATACCTAGAATCCCGAGTTGCAATCTATTAAAATAGATCATTGGCGAGAGAAACGATAATCTCCTCTTCGCTCTTTAAGCACGAACCGAAACTCTATATTTTCTGTTACAGACTGTTACAGGTTGCACCATTTTTTTTATCAAGCTGAAATTTTGCACTCATGTAAGACCAACTCGGCGGTTTGTAGACACAATTTTTTTTTAATCTGTTGATGGTTCAAATTTTAAAAATATTATCTTCTAATTGAATGATCTGATCAATTTGAAATTATGTAAGGTCATTAAGACCAACTTTGTATAAAATTTTACAAAGTTACAGCCAAATCCTCCCATTGGCTAAGATTTAAAAAAATATCTTCGGGTTGGTTGAAAATCAAAATGTTCCGATTAAGTTCAAACTTTGCACGGTGATCCAGACCAACATTATCTCATTTAACACATTTTCAACCCAATCGGTCAAGTATTTAACATTTTACAGACTTTGTTACCATTTTAACAGTTTTGAAAGAGCTGTCGAATGAGATTGATCGAAGTTCTAAAATCCCAGCTCATGAATCTGTTGAATTCCAGAGTGTTTGGAAATTTCACGTACCTACCTACATGTGCTTGCTCCTCAATGCGATACACTGGGGGGCTATTCTAGAACGAAAAAGAAATTATTCTGGCCTGGAATCATTTCACGGCCATAAGGATAACATTGATCGAAATGATTCCAGGCCGGAATGATTTCGTTTTCGTTATAGAATAGGGCACCTGAGCATTTTCCTCATCAAATTCACTTTCCCGCCGTTTATTATCAAGCCATGTGGCATTATGACTAACCTCCTTTGACAGCTGCTGGTTTTAATTTCTTCCTGTTAATTATTGTAAGGTCTACTTCATTTCATTGCATGTTAATTACTTACTGGTTGCTGTCGTGAGGGCAAACTACCCTTTTTCGTTGAATATCTTCTTCAGTTTTATTGTCAATGTGCTCCCCACAAAACTTTTGACCCTTTTTTACTGTCATTCGACAGTTTCTCTTCTTTCTTAAAACGAAGAATTGACACTGCTCAGGTGATGACATTACTGCTTTCAGGTAGTAAATTATAACGAAAATGTAGATTTATCACTGCATCCTACTTTAAGTTCACAAAACTGACAAATTTACCATTTACTGAAGTACCTAGCCTGAAAGCAGATCAAACGAAGTAGAGATCAGTGGTTGACTAGTTGCGAAGTGTGAATGCAAGGTTGCCAACTCGCAAAAATGAAAAAGAGCTAAACCCAGACGAAAACTCTGAAAATGGGGCTAAATTTCGTCAAATAGGGCTGACTTCACAAAAATTAAAATAAACTCGATATTTTGTGATAAAAGTAAAACACAACGGTTCCCATTAATAGTATCAACTCTAATAATGCTATTGAAATTAATAGAACTATAGCTATAGGCCGCAAATTATGGCCAATATTATGGCACAATTCCATAAAAATTAATTAACTGATTTAGGTAAACATAACTTTTGATTTAAAATCAAAAATGTCAGTCTCAAATTAATAATTATAATATAGATTAGGCGATTTGAAAAGAAAAATTCTTCGTTAATTGAAGAAATTAATAAAACTGACTATTAAACGTAATTTTTATTGGTGTCAGCCCAAAATACCCTTTTCCTATAATACCCAAAGTCGATAAAGAAGTTCCCCAAGGTCGCTATATTATGAAGCTCTTTGGCAGTTTTGTTATAAGTAATTGAGGTTATAGGTAGTATTAATATGCAATTTGTAATGTCCTTATTTTCGTACTGTCAGCCCAAAGAGTGCAATATTATAATTATTTTTGGGAAGGTAGAACGTATGACTGAGAGTAGCTAAAGGTATTAGGTGTCACGTTTTACTTCGTAGTAAGTAGATAATAGTAGAAAGCTCTTCACGAAGTAAGGCTAGGTTGCCATGATGAAACTACTGTCCTATGCCGAGATTCCAAGTAGGGGAATGAGCCTATTCCCAATTCCCATTGTATACAGAGGTGGTGAAACTACCCTATTGAATATTATACCGTACAATTATTTAGCGAACATGTCATGCAACTCGGTACAATAACGGAGTGTTCTCGATAAATATCTTCATCGTTTCATAACAATTTTTAATTGTCTTTCAGCGTTGCACCATTGAAAAACGCTTCTTTGTTTGGGATTTGTAACTCTGTCCTTAGTAAATGTAGACAAAGGGCGGCATCACCTCTTACCGTAATGGACCATGGTCCAATTTTCTGCTGTGCCGAATGAAATTGTCTCACATGGCACCAAATCGCAGGAAAACCTAGCACAGTAGGTTCATCAAATCTGCTTCATATAAAGATGTATTTTTAAAAACAAAGACAATACTTTATCGTAAACAGAATTAATCTTTATAAAGCCAGTATGGTAAAGATGAGTGACCGACCTTCTACATCGATGAAAGTATTCATTGCTGCCGTTGTAGCAGTAACGAATCCTAACATAGAGCGGATGTCAATGTTACACAACATACACATAAACAATTAGGCGTCCTCACTATTATTTTTGGTAAAATTACAAGTTCATCTTAAGCCTAATTTACACGGTGCAATTTCTTGTACAACTTCTGTGCCACACTTCTGTGTCACATTTCTTGAATGGAAATTATAACATGTTTTAAGTTCTGTGACAGAAAGCTGCGTCGTGTTAATACAAAATTGTATGAAAAATGTGAATGTGACACAGAAGTTGTTCAAGAAATTGCACCGTGTAAATGGGGCTTTACAGATGATCCTAGAAATAACAGAATGTGGGGCAAGATGTCTCAAATCAATTATTCTAACTGAATGTAGTTTATACATTGTGTCAATGTAATGTTGTCTCTAGTTTTGAGTTTGTAGTAAATTTTTGCCATGCAGAATTGTGCAAATTATGTTGGCAAATTATGTTTCATGCTCTGTCTAGTGTTGCTACGCAAGTGGTTCTAGAAGGCTTACAACCTTTAAAGCGAGCAGGGGTTGAGCTCACTAAGGGGTTTGCAAAATGCTGTTATTTCACAAAAAAATCCAATCCACATATAGGGTGCTGACGACTTTAGTTGCGACGTTAAGCCGTTGACCCCCTTGGCATCTTTCATAGGAATAGGGGTTTCCTCTCCTCCCTTCTCTATGTTACATTCACACTAGTGGAACCTCGGCTCTGCTGAGGATATATAGACTTAATTATAATAGTCAACCATGTTTTTTATCAGTCTGAAAAAGTACTTTCTGTATCTGTGCAGTGTGTCTAATGATGTCCCTCTGGCCGGCCAGGTAGCTGAGTTGGTTGAGCTTTATCCCAGCAAGTGAGATGCCTCGGTTTGACCGGATATTTATCACTTTGCGCATCCATTCCTATCGTCATGACTCCACTGAATATGTCTTCTAGTTGGATTTAGTGATTTTTGTTTTATTAAATCAAATAATCGTCCTTGTTTCGAATGAACACAGAACTATGTGAAAAATTTTCAATGGCCGCTAAAGTTAACAGATAATATTACTAGGAAAACGCTCAGTATAACGCATGAGCGATCACCTATACGTTCAATTCTAAAACCTGAATTCCGTACCAAGCAACAGAAAACATAGGTATACATCCATATTGAATTACAATATGATCAACTCAATCAACATAAAAGTAGCTTTTTCCATTGAAACTGAGAATGGCCATTTAACACTCTGGTACATAAAGTAAATCAGATTCAGTTGCAATGGAAAAACATTCATTTCGATACTTCATTTCTGAATTTTTTGTCTGAAATGTAAATATTTTTCTCTATCCGTATTAATCTTTTATATTTTCAATTGTATTGTTATTCTGTGTCTTTTTGGCAACCGAATTTTCGGCAGAGTCTGTTAATAAAGATTTATATATATAAAATGTCAGTAAGTAAGTTCATAGGTTTTTTACTAATTGGGATGAAAATATGTATAATAATAGTCTAATAGATGGTAATATATATATGTTCATACAAAATTTGAAATTGATCTGACCATTTTAGTTTTTCAGCCAATTAGAGGGGAACTTCATGTTATTTATTTTAATTTTAACCATTGAAAGGATTTCCAAAATATTTGGGTCTTTAAACCGAAAATGTGGTCCTAAGAAATGCAAAATTTCAGATTGATCGGTGAAACGGTGTGACCACTATTGCTCCAGGTAGCAGACAAAAAGAAAACAAGGTCCGTGTCTAAAGAGTCAAAAGGAGTCGCTCGCTCAATCATGGCAACAACCAATGGCAAACGTATGAATGGCCACTAAGCAACTTCTAAACTTAACTTCTTGTTTAACAGAGCATTATTTCTGGTCCTTAAGTATTGACGTTACTGTACTTAAACAACTTGAAATTGTCTCTTATAAAAGTTTATTAGAATCTTTCCTCTCTGATACTTTGAGAGCCACCATGTTTGATACTCCCAATGTTTCAGCTATTGCCCTATATAAGCGATTACTCCTGTCGAGTTCAAGCAAGATTTTGGATTCATAAACAAATTGATTTATAATATTATGAATATTGAATATCAGGTAAGGTTGCTCATGGTCATTAAATATAGCAATAAAATCTTGTATAAATGCATTTGATACAAGATTGAGGATCAACACGCAACTATTGCAAAATTCGATTTTGCGATGACTAATACAATACCTCAGACAAGTTGAAATCTCAATTTAGTTCTGGAAAGTCAGTCGAGATTTCAACTGCAGCTGGTAAAGATATTTCAACTGCAGTTGAAAGTCATTGTGTGAACAAGGTATAAGGACGTGGCATTACAATATGCTTCGTTAAAAAAATCTTATTGAAATCGTACGTTAAATCAAAGATTAAAGCATTAAAACTAAAAGAATATTACTGTTTAAATTAAAGTGATCGTTACATCAACGATTGTAGAAAAAACGTCCATTGTAGAAAATATCGTAATTTAATATGTGCAAGTTTCATCATTATATTGAATAGGATTTTTTTTAGAAATGAACGTTTTCCTTGTGGACTGTGCGATTTATAGATTTCTGAATGTGACACCGAAATTAGTGGTCACGAATATTTCATTTTTGTTTTCAATGCTATTAAAATGTATGTTACGTTTAATAACGCTGGTATAAACTAGTTTCAACATCTTAATTCAAATGTCTAACTTTTTTCTCCTAAATTAAATATTTCTGAAAATTGCACACATTATATTTACATATGTTTTCTACAGTGTGTAGTTTTGTCGGAGTGACCTTTCAAACAAGTTTTTTTTTCACCACCTGGTACAATTGAAATTGGACAATTTAACATTCTAGCCACTGAAACTCTAGGGTTTCGAGTAAAACTCTGAAATCCGATTAGCTTACAATTGAAATTGTCCAATATGAACTCGTATAGTGTGATGTTATTGTGATATGGGTGGGCTTAATGATGCATGAATGATGATCATATAGTTTTGTATTATCTTAGACATTATCCAAGTAGAAATGCTTCAGATTGTTTACATTTGTGTAGGTACTTAAAATTAATAAAATTTCTAAATATAAAACATGTTTCAGTCACTTTGGTTCAAAATGCAACTACATATTTCACAATATTTGTGTTTGATTTATTTGTGTTACATATATTTTGTGCATTTTAGCCATCGACTCCTTTTGGCTCTTTTGTCATGGACCTCGTTTTTTCTGTTTCCGAGGCTGAAGTCACAGTTTTTCTTCGATCGAACTGAAATTTTGCACGCATGTACTGACCATTTCTGGGCGTTGCAAACCACAATTTTTTAATTCCACTGATTGGTTCAAATTTAAAAAATAACACCTTTCGGTTGGTTTGTCCGATCAATTTGAAATTTTGCAAAGTTATTTCCACCGACATTGTATTCAATCTTCCAAATCCTTCCATTGGTACCTACAGTTAACAAAGAACTTGCATAGCTACAACACACGACAAAGAAACAACCTAGTTTTCAACCACCACAACTCCTTATCATCTCACTCTTTTTCTATTCATGGTCCAAGGATATGGAACAGGTTACCAGCGACGCTTAAAGAAATTTCATCTGTAAAAATTTTTAAGTGGGAATATAAAGCTGTACTTCTTAAAGAACAAGAAAATAATATTGTATTAAAGATAAAGCCAAAATATATTAAACCTCTCTGGCCCATATTACTCATGGCAATTTATTTTTATCTCATCTTTTACATAATTATATGTTAATTGACTCTTCTATAAGGTTCTACAATGTTATACTTATTATGTGATCAATCCTAGTTTTAAAAGAATAGGTGCCTACCACATTATCATGCGACAGCAGGATTTTATTTATTTATTAATGCATAGGTAGTTGTCTATTTGCTTTGAATGCATAACAGGCGCGTAGGAAGGGGGGGGGGGGGAGTGGGTGTCAATGACCCCCCCACTTTTCATCTTGACACCCCCAGATATAACCCCCAGATATACAAAAATGTTGATGAAGAGATCCAAAAATTCACAGATTTGCTCCATTATGAGGTTGAATTCTCAAAATTTTCCCAAGTTTTGCAAAACTAATTGAACAGAGGTATTATCCAATGAGACAATAACTCGTTTGTCCAACATGATCATCCTCATGAATACAATTTAATAATTACACGTTACACTATGATACCAAAACATATAGGTACTTACAGATTTTCCTTATTGCTTATTGGTTATTGCAACCGTTTTCTCATAACTTGTACATACATTCTTACATTTTACTCAACACTTGACGATAACCATACATGTATTATGTACTTGTCCACGGGATGATAATAAAATAAAATAAAATACAATACAAAGGAATTCCAAAATCGATTCATAATCAATTCTCTTTAGGGATTTTATCGAATAACAAAATTTACAGATTATAATGCATTTTGTCTAAAGTTTCCCAAGAATATTGCATATCACACATTTTTAATTTCTTTGAAAAGGATGCCAAAATAGCTTCAAATTCGATTCTTTTGTATCAAAAACTCAAAAAATTCCCTGCGGGGCCATAGGGGATTCTATAAAAACAAATAGAACTACAGATTATATTACATTTGTCTAAAGTTTCCACAGAATATTGCATTTCATACATTTTAAATTTCTTTGAAAAGTATGCCAAAATAGCTTTAAGGTGGATTCTTTTGTATCAAAAACCCAAAAAATTCCCTGCGGGGCCAATGGGTATTCTCTAAAAACAAATAGCTACAAAATATATTACATTTGTCTAAAGTTTCCACAGAATATTGCATTTCATACATTTTAAATTTCTTTGAAAAGTATGCCAAAATAGCTTTAAGGTGGATTCTTTTGTATCAAAAACCCAAAAAATTCCCTGCGGGGCCAATGGGTATTCTCTAAAAACAAATAGCTACAAAATATATTACATTTGTCTAAAGTTTCCACAGAATATTGCATTTCACACATTGTACATTTCTTTGAAAAGTATGCGAAAATAGCTTCAAATTCGATTCTTTTGTATCAAAAATTCAAAAAAGGCCCTGCGGGGCAATTTGGGTTGCGGGCCCTCCAGACCCCCTTGTAACGGCGTCTACTTTTCCTCACATTCATTGATCCCGATAATTTTGACCCCCCCACTCAAAATGAAGTTCCTACGCGCCTGATGCATAATGTGTATGTTACTTTGCCATTATAGGCACCTACTATTATACTATTATATCTTAATTTTAATTTTAACTATAGGCTAGAACTTTTTTCTTCTTACAGGTTATATGGAAGAACAGACGCATGTGTCTGAATATCGCCTCTTTTGTAATGTATTCTTCGTGCAAAATAAAGACATCATAATAATAATAATAATAATAATAATAATAATAATAATAATAATAATAATAATAATAATAATAATAATAATAATAATAATAATAATAATAATAATAATAATAATAATACTATTTTATAGCCATCTTTCCTGTGATTTTTTAAACTTGAACCGTTTGATCGATCAACTTAAAACTTTGCATGGTCATTGGGACCAACATTTAGGTAATTTTTTGCTAATTTTCAGACTAATCTGTTGTTATTTTCAAAAGTTGTTGTCTTCTATAATCTTGTATTATTTGCTAATTTATGCCAATAATTATACGGAATTTTACGGCTATCTTGATGCTTCCGTTTCAAGGCATGTATAGAGCAGAAACTTGCAAACGCATATCAAATCACATGCAGTACGAAGGCTCGCTTCCCAAAGCGTTACACAGAGCGTTTTCCTATAATTAATATACACGTTTTCCAGCCCTATACCGGCAATGCTAATGGCAGTATATTTATGTACACTCTACAAATGATAAAAATGTGTTTGAAAGAAATGGTTTGGCTGAATAAAATTTGATGACATTCCTATGAAGCCAACCAATCTAATCTACCAATCCGTTTCTTTAAAATAACGTTTTATGATTTGTTGTGTGTACATAGATTTGTATTAAAGAAACCTTTTATTAGAGCTAACTGGAGACTAACGAAATTTTGCAGGCTTTTAATAAAGTATGTCATTATCTTCAAAAAATGTTTGAGAAATGTTTGGGCAAGAAATCAATCAAAAGATATTAATTATTGATTGATTGTAATTTTGTTTGCCATACTACAAATTTTAATTAAAAGAGCTTTAATGTAAGAGCCTTACATTTCCTAAACACTTCATTTGAAGAATAAGTGTATAGATAGGTACATGGTCAAAATTTCGAGTGATTTGGTTAGGAGTCAGAGATAAATGTATATAGGTATGTATAGGTACATCCCATCAAATCATAAAACGGTATTTGAACGAAACGGATTGGCTGGTGGTCAGGTTCATTGACAATAAATACAAAATACTAATGTTATTATCATGAATAAAATCAGAGCTCAACAACTAGACGTAGATGACGAGTTAGCATAAACTTCATCGGATATGAATATTATGATGCTTGCTATGCTATCATATTTTATCACCTAATCCATGCGTTTGAAAAAAAATCCCTTCAAGTTGCACATAAAGTGTGCCGTGCGATGGTTAAAACTTACACTTTTGGGAATTGTTTTCAACCTAACATGCCCGTCATAATAATATTCTGGGTCATCTTCAGTTTTTTCTGCCTCTAATCTTCGACACTTCATGTTTCTTCTACCTCTACACTTTCATTAGAAAGTTTTATTTCAGAGAAATTGCGAAAATCTCCCTTTAAGCAGCAAAATCCATATCTGCGAAGCTATTATCGCACCCCATTTAGATTTCTGCAGCTCTATTTTGTTCTTATTAAATCAAATCGATATTAGTAAATTACAGAAGTTACAAAACAAAATAATGAGATCAATAATATGGGTTAATAGAGGCACATCCATAGTGAAGATGTGCAATGCACATCTGACTTTTGTATTTCGTATGACTATAGGTATAGGGCACAGTTATTTAGTCTAAGGTCGTTTCTAACAATCATAATGCTCGGCAACGAAATAACTGTGAATGTGTAAATAGTAAGTATGTGTATGTGTAGTAATAGTATGTGTATATTATACTAAGTTGCAATTCTGTTATAATCTGCTACATATATGTTTGTATTGTAGTGCGAATATGTATGATGCATTACTGTGGTATGTTGTAGATGCAATATAATTGTATTTTTGTGTTTTTATATTTGACTAAATATGAACTTTATATTGATTGATATATTGATTTGTATGTTATTGGTATTTGACTGTATGCTTTGTATGTAATTTAAAAAATATCTTGATAGCTATAATAAAGCCCTACTACTACTTCTCAAAAAGTAGTAAAGTAAAAAAAATAAAAATTGGAAACACAACATTTGAAAGTAAGCAATGTAATAAGCAACATCTGCTTAAACACTTACCTCTAAGCTTATACTACTATCGTTGACTACTATAGTATGCTCTCTGAAAACGCAACTTTGTGAACTTCCTATGATTATTATGGGATTCATAATTTCATAAAAATATGCTTAGTAAAAAGAGAAATGAGAAGGTTTATTTTTTTATTTTTTTAAGTATTGGTTAACATGGGTACATGCTACTCTAATGTCAGATCATGTCAGATAAAGCCAATGGTACCTGATTAACAACATTGAACCCTGATCTCAATAAAATATTGATATTTATTTCTGTATGTCGCACGTAATTAGCATAGACAATTTTTCGTCGACATCAACCTCATGGATAGGTACAATATGAGTGCCCACCAACGTTGATCCACCAAACTGGACTTAAAATTTATTATTATTATGTCTTTATTTTGCACGAAGAATACATTACAAAAGAGGCGATATTCAGACACATGCGTCTGTTCTTCCATATAACCTGTAAGAAGAAAAAAGTTCTAGCCTATAGTTAAAATTAAAATTAAGATATAATAGTATAATAGTAGGTGCCTATAATGGCAAAGTAACATACACATTATGCATTCAAAGCAAATAGACAACTACCTATGCATTAATAAAATCCTGCTGTCGCATGATAATGTGGTAGGCACCTATTCTTTTAAAACTAGGATTGATCACATAATAAGTGAGTCGTTCCACGTCACATCGACCAAAAAAACGTGAAAATATGAACGACCCTCTTCGACCCCGATGAAACTTGCTAGGACTGTCTACCACTCCAAACAAGCACATACATATTTCCCTGCCCGGCCAAACTCCCATCCCGCACCGAATCACAGCCAACTCAAAACCCGACATCCCCGACAAAACGGCTTCATTGCAATGTCTCTAGTCTCCACACGAACCAAGATAGACAAAAAATGTTTCAACAAAAACCGTAGACAATTGTACACACCCTCATAAAAATAAAAAAAAGTATTTTAGTAAATTTAGTAGTAGTAGTAGTATTTACATCTTAGTAGTAGTATTTAGTAAATTGGATCTACTTTTTCAGCTTGGTCACATCATAATGGTCACATATTGTCTTTTAAGTTGGTGTTTATAAGCCAGAATCGCATAAAAAGAGCCATTCTAATTATATTTTATTATTTGAATGGTTCAAAAAAAAATTATTGTCAAAAAACAGTTTTCTTCAAAAAATTCGGACTAATTTTTGATGATTTTATTTGCAATAAGATTGGTAATTTATGTGGTTTTCATAAAATTGAGTTTACATCAGTATCTTTAACTTTACTAAGTAGTTTTAGCGAAACAAAAATGTGTAAATATTATAAGTGAGAGTTTAAATCACGCGGCACACATATGCCGATAAAGAAGACATCCCAAAGAGCTTCGACTGCCCACAGATATGCCGACTATAGCGGTTTAGGCTTTGGGTATTATAGGAAAAGGGTATTTTGAACTGGAGCCTTTTTATTCAGCCCTGAATTTTGTTGAAAAGAGCTGACAGGCTCTTTAAAAAGGGCTACTTTTGCCCGCCCGGGCAAAACAATAATTTCAGGGCTAGGCGTACTCTTTAAAAGGCCAGATCTAGCCCCAAAACGGCTGAGTTGGCAACCCTGTGTGAATGTGATAACAAAGTGATAATATTTTGGATTTTGGATTTTGGCTGCACTGGTTATTGTGCGGCCTCCGAAGACCAACCAACCAGTGTTGACAACTTAATAGATTTTCCGCTAGAAGTTCCATCCATCACGTGATTTGCTTCTAGCGGCTGTAACTTTGCTTCAAAAGATTCGAGAGGTTTTTGGCAAAATTAAATAAAACTGACTTGGGGCTGTGTGTGTGCCTTACTATAGAGCCTTTTGCGTATGTGCGTGCTTGCGCTGTCAATTTGGGGATTTTTTGTGGGGTTGGCTATTATGCGCAATGAAGTATAGAACGTTTGGCTTGGTTTGGCGCCAAATATACAGTTGGGAGCAAACCATGTTATCTATGGTTGGATCAAAGTTGTTATAAAATAATGTTGAATAATGTGTAATAATCCTCCTACTAAGGATTGTATTATCTTACCCAATTTAATTTTCCGTACTTAGTTTGATTTTGAGTAGGAATCATCCCTATGAATGTAGGTAACCACAAACCTGGACCAGTTGCATTTACTGCAGTGCAGGTCAGTGTATCCCAAGCCATGCTTGTGGATATGTATGTCAACTCTGCCCAACTCATATCCTAGTCCTACTGTAGATTGACCATCACTTTCTTGTTCATTGTTGTCATGATTGCTTATCTTTTCAAATTCATATTAATTATGAATTTGAATTCTGGAGAATCTGGAGAATTCTGGCTCCTGGGGGAGTGATTGGGTTCGCACATAGGTGGCCATCTGAATTAGAGTGGAAGTCAGGGTAAGTATTCGGAGCTGGACGAAGTGAGGCTTCGCAGATTGTCGGCGAGAGACGCCTGCCACGATACGAATGGCCTGTTTTTGCAGGATGAAGATACTGTTTGAGGCAGAGGAAGAACCCCAGAAGAGCAGACCATAGGAAATATGTGAGTTGAGAATGGAGATGAGCATGATAGACTAGGGATAGGGAATGAGGATTGATGATTGTCGATTGATTTGAGATGACGAAGAAGGAAACAGCAGTTTTGGGTTGTATGTGGAGAGCGAGAGACCAGTCTAAAGAAAAGAGGGTTTGAGGTGAATGCAGGAACTTTACGGATAGGGTACTAGGGTAGCTTAGTGGTTGACCCTAATCAGGGGCGAGAACGAAGGGAAGCTTGCCTTGAGTGGAAGTGAATAAAAACTGTTTTGAGGAAGCATAGTTAAAAGACTGAACCTTACGCTTACCTAGGTACTTAATCTTCGGTGCTAATGATGTAATGGTGACTTTTGGGTATAGAAATTACCAGTTTCCTCTCAGTCCTAATTAGTAATTAGTAATTACCCATATATTTGGTAATTCTAATAAAAGTTCAAGGGAAGCAAAATTTTTGCCTTTGAGTTTGATATGTTTTGTCCAATATGGAATGATCCTTATCTTATTTTACCCATTTCATACCAGGAGAAACTCCTAATAAATACATCATTCATTACATTTGACCTTTGCTTTGCTATACTTTGATTGTTCTAGTTTTGTTTAAATCCTTTTTTAGACGAACCTTTATTAGGAAACGAACCTATAGGAATATAATTTCTGGACCAGCAATGCGATTGTATAACTTCTTAGCCGAGATAATGGATCGTTATCGATACCAATTGATGAAAGTAATTTAGCCTATCAGAAGGTAAAGCAATTCAAAATGCGTAAAGTCGACTTCCTGAGATAAATTATGTAATTATATTTCATTATCCTGGTAGCTTTTGCATAATTCAACAATGATATTAATAGTTTACTTTCATCAATTGGTATAGATAACGATCCATTATCTCGGCTAAGAAGTTATACAATCGCCCTGCTGAACTGAAACTTTTTTAATTAACTTTCGACTCCTGTATAAAATGTTAATATTTTCATGGAATTTGGGCTCATTACGTAATGCAAACTCTGCTGCAAATTTGACTATTTCCCGCCACGCGTAACTAAGTGCAGTCACTATTGCCAACTTCACGGTTTTTCTGCCAGATCGAAGTTAATCTATCTATCTGAGAGGGTGGAGAGGACCTTACCTTTTTTTAGAAATGATTTAAGAGCAAGAAAACGGAAATTACTCTCAGGAATGTTGTAGTACTTTTAGCGTATTTAAGGATTTTGAGTTGGATACCCTGAGAAAATGACTAGCCTGGCAACATTCCAAAGCCTACATGATCACATGGCGGAAAAATTCAAAATACACCTTTTACTTGCTTAGAAAACTATGAATATCAACAACTTTAGTTTCAGAAAATATTTATTTGTTGATAAAATACAACCAACCTGTTTTTTTTAAGCTTATTCCATTATACTACAGTCATATGAACATAGGTTCAGTAATATTTATTGATAGACTTTCAAAAACTATTTATTTATACATACAATGCAATATTTCGCTCAAAATTCTCCGAGCTTCCTCAAGCATTTTCAGGCATTTTCAGGCATTTTCAGAAAATGCCTGAGGAAGCTCGGAGAATTTTGAGCGAAATATTGCATTGTATGTATAAATAAATAGTGTTTGAAAGTCTATCAATAAATATTACTGAATTAATATCAAAACTAACAAATTGAGAAGAATTTATATACCTATACCTATACCTATACTAGGTATAGGTATAATGGTTATAAATAAGTTTGCTTACGCAAGTTATTAAAGAATGACCCCGTAGTTTTTTATCCACTTCAGACCTTCTGTAGTTGTGCTTTTCGGTCTATATTCTAATCCAATCCATCCATCATAGCCTTGTTCTTCAAGAACCGACAAAACATACTTGTAGTCTATTTCTCCGCTCGTGTCGGGCTCATTGCGGTGCGGCACTTGGGCAATCTGAATGTGTCCTAAAACAATTTAATAAGAAATTAAGTTTTAAGTTTTTATGTAGGAATACCGCCATGACAATGTTCAGTAAAAATATGGATATTAATTGTATTACCAACAAAAGGCAACAAGTCTTTAATGTTGTTTGTTAGATTTCCTTTCAAATGTTGTAGGTGAAATAAATCCATCATTAACTTCAAATTAGGACTGCCGACAGATTTCACCAGCGCTAGTCCTAAAACAGATGCATTTTCAATTGTCAGATGTCTGCGTTGATGATGGACGATATTGATAATAGTAGGTATATGAAAACTTTTTCTCACCTCTTTCATAACTATTCATGAAATAGTTTGGAACTGAATATGAATTAATAGGTTCAATCAAACCAATAATGTTTTCCTTCTCAAACAATGAAGTAGCGTATCGAATATTTTTTTCGTATGTTTGTATGTGACTGTCATTTATGTCTTTAACTAATCCTGACATTATGTGTATTTTTCTGCAATTCAGAGCTTTGGCATAAGTAACAGCTAAGCTGATACTTTCTTTGAATTTCTCCTCTTTACCAGGAATAGCTGCAAATCCCAATTCACCTTTTGTAACATCACCTGAAAAAAATCAATTAGTTTAGGTATTTCAAAAACTTTATAAAATTATATTCGCTTGTTGAAGTAAAGATTTATTTTAAAATATTGTGTTTACATCCCAAAGTAGCAATTAATATGTAATTAAGTTATCAATCTTAATCTAATCTTTAATTATGTCCTAAAACTATTACATAAGATAATAAGTTTACAGTTTGTACAATAGTACAAGTCAATGCAAATAAAATTATGTTTTTAAAATCGCTTACTTACCAACGAATACATTGATCAAAATTTGTTCAACGTTAGCTCCATTCTTTGCTTTGACGACTTCTTCTGGAGAGAAATCGTAAGGAAACGCACATTCAATAGCTTTGAAGCCCGCTTCATTTGCCAAATGATAACGTTCCAAAAGAGAAGACGTCTCTTGAAACATGAACGACAAATTAGCACAAAATTTTAGCTTCATCTTCACGAAGTTGAATTAATCTTCTGATAAACTTTTGACGAATATTTAGTTTATAACACGTTTATCAGGTCTTCTAATAAAAAAAATAACGATAAAGGTATTCGAGTGCACAGTAAACGTCAAAAACAAGACGTCAGGTCAGAGTCAGATTGTTCTGCTGGTGTTGCCAACCAACTCTAGAAAATGTCACTAGATCAGAGATCAAGTGATTTTATGATCGACGCTTGGAAGTTCGAACTTCCTTCGAGAGAGGGCCATTTTGCCGCCAAATGAGAAGGCGTCCAGGCGCGTGGCAGCCATTTTGAAATCCCAGCGTTGCCGTTTGAATTCCACCGGTAATAACGTAGGATACATAATTTGCATAATATTTTGGCGAAACGAAGACAAATTTTAAATTTACATGAATCTGCACAATTAGAGGGGGTGGTTACCGATCACCTAAGGCAATGATATTATGGAAGATTTTACAAACTCATCTTGATCAAAAATTGGATACCTGCAAAACACTGGTTTTCGCATGATAAATAAAAATCAGTATGATTTCATACAAAAAAAAAACGTACTTGAACTATGTTTATTTCGTTGCAAATCAAATTCTAGTGTAGGTATAGTAATTCCGTTCCTACCATTTGTTTTAATTAACAGTAAAATTTAACAGTTAGCAAACATTAATATGCAAGAGACGTCAGCGAACAGCACAAAATACCGATGATATTACAAAAAAATAACATTAATACATCATCGCACTTTACTGTAAAGATTTTCGATGTCACAAAGAAATGTCTAATCGACCTTAACCCCTATTTCTTCAACCGAAGATAAACAATATCTTTCCGCAAGATATCATTTACACCGTCCACCCACGTGATTGGCGAGCGACAAGACAAGGTATCAGAAATAGAAAATAAATGAACTGTGCTCCCCTCCTCTCTGGATTTATTTTTAGACGAAAAGGAAAGATGCTTTATACTGTTCACCAGGTACACATTTCTTACGCAATTAAAAATTGGAAAAATTATTTTAACTATGCAATTATTATTTTATTTATGTAATATAACATAACTTCATTTCCTATGGTAATAATAAGATTTTTTTAGGGTTTGCACGTTTTGTACTGAAATAAGAATGATAGAGAAAATTGTACCGAAGAAAATGTTGAAGTATATACCATGTACAGGCTATAACTTTTTAAGTGCAAGCTTGACGACCATTGCAAAGACCTATCGGACACAAAAGTTCAACCCCATTTTCATGACTCAGAAGAGATGAGAAAGAGATAAAAAGAGATGGAAAAAGAGAGAGGAGAGGGTAAGAGAAGTTGAAACAGCTCTAGATGGGTTAAGGGAATTGAGGGTGAAGATTCAAAACGTTTGATGATTTGGATTGGTGATTCTACCATCGATTCCGTTTTGTCTCTCTCCCTCTCTCTCCTCTCTCTGGCACATGATAGTAGCGCATGTCGAGTCCTGGAGTGTTGAGAAGTTCACACTGGTATCCAGACCCTCCGCCAGTCGGCGCAGTTGCATGTATTACGTCACCTAGAGGTTCCTATAGAGGGCGGAATGTCGAACTTTTGTAGGGGCTAACGGCTAACCCTAGCCTGGTGAGACAGGCCAGTCTCGAACCGGGAAGTGTTAGCTGCCCTTAACAACTTGGCAAGGGGATCGGGTAAGTGGAAGAGAACATCTTAAACATTTATTATTTTAAAATCTTTAAATAGAAATGTAAAGAACAGAGTTTCAATAGAATTTTAGAGTAGTTTTTTCTTATTCTTGGATTTAATCGCCTGTCTTTCGTATTAAAAAATAAAACTGATGGAAAATGCCATGTGGAAAAGTTGAGCTGTGAGTAGGGATTCATTTTGCATGGTAGAGCTTATACTGGGTCTCTTGGATTGACCCTTTTGACCTCCTGGTGAGGGTGGGTGGTGATTGGCTTTACTAACGAGGCGCTCACTGGCATGAGTTGGGATCGAATAGCTGGGAATGGGAATGGTAAGGTAAGGGAGCGGCGTGTTTGAAGAAAATGTCTTACCAGTGGTCAATTCACTTCTTAGATGATGAGAATTTTAAACTTTATATCAAATAAATTGACAGTTTTATTTAAATTCAAAGTATCATCGATTATTATATTAGATAATATATGTAATACATTTTTAAAAGTGCAAAATTATAGTGGATATAATTTAAAACACACTATACTGAAGAACCCGTATCGCTTAGAATTTAAAATTAACAGAAGCCGCCATCTTCAAAATGTAAAGTTTGAAGTATTTCAAAACTCTAAAACGATACAAAATGTAAGATATTGTCCTACATAGAGAACCAAATCAATATTTCCTACATTCACAGTCACGACTAAATGTAGATATCCATTTTTCAAAAGTCTAACTCACATTTGGGTTTTATTTACTATACTATTGTTCTAATCTTAATTGTATCTTAATTGACTGATAATAGTGTCATCATTTGACAAATAATCGACTGTGCACCCACCCCCGTCGCTTGTGCCGGTGTATGGGTTTCTATGTACACGCATCATTGTCAAACGATCGCATCGATTCGTTCTAATCTCTCAGTCTCCACCGTATCGCTAGAGGCACGTTGCATTACTTTTGATAAGAAATGTGTGCTTTAACGTACGTTTTTATACTTAACGTTTCAATAAAATGTGTATGAATATAATCATCTATGACATTTGATTGAAGGCGTTTTTTAAAATTGATCTTTTGAATTTATTTGAGTTGATGTGATATATTATTACAAAGTTGTCACATCGGTGTCAAAAATTGCGTTGTTCCATCTTCGCTAATTAGGAAAAAAATGTAATCAATATTACTCAGAGTTTTAGACAGGTTTACAACAATAAACAAGAATTTCTAAGG